>OW028574.1:21669630-22092130 GCA_932294295.1 Alitta virens
ATCAAATGGACTGTAGAATGCTGCATATTTCGTAAATGACCACAGAAATGTCATCTGGACAGTCTATTAAAGGTTACATTTAAAGTGGACTGGTTTATCAGCCAACGTGCCATATTAACGCAATGAAATGCACTTCACCTAAATGTACAAATTGGCCAAGGAGAGACTTGCATGTTGGAAGCATTTTGGCAGCTTTTGACATGCTCCATTGAAAGACATGATAGTTAGAACTGACCACTTTGGGCTTAGTTTATTGAATGGTGAATACAATAGCACTATGGGATGGGAAAAGTTGTGTATGACCTGAAGTAAACAAATGAAGGTGCAAGAAAATTAAACTGTAACTTATGACGTTAAATTTCACAAAAGTCAAGCTATTTTGCTGCCATGATTTACGGGCATGCCTACCCCAAATGAAAATACTTAGCCATTCAGATGATTCTAGCCAATCATACTCGTATTTAGCATAGATTTATTAACAGCAGTAATGCAACGGTGGGATTCTTACACCTAAATGGAATTACTGTGACTTCGTAAGTCAAGACTCCATTGCCCTACTCTTAGCTCCATGTTCTGACAATGCTTTTCATTTTCGAAAATCGTGAATTTGGGAGACATTTTAAATCCGTTAGAGTGGCTATAGCTTCTTCAGTACCACTAAACGACTGCATTTATGGGCAGTCAGTGAATAATTCACTCAGCTACAGTTGCTAGAGACTATTGAATTGAAGCAAACTGAGTGTGGATTTGCTATTAACGGCTGGTCCCATTACCAGATGGACTGAATTAACATTAAAACAACAAACATATAAGAGAAGTGAGTGCGAAGTGGTTTTTGGACTGTGGTCGCCATGATGGGTCGTCTGATATCTTGTCTACCTGGATTTGTTTCAGCCGATCTGTCAGACAAAATTCCGGGAGCAAGACGAAACACTTTCATCCCCTACAGAGATTCCGTACTGACCTGGCTGCTTAAGGATAGTTTAGGGGGAAACGCAAAGACGATCATGATAGCCAGTAAGTATGATTGAAATGAAACATCTTGCATAGATTTAATTTTGGAGATGCATGTGATAAAATAATCCTTGTAATGGTCAATGGCACTGATCTGGGCTGATAGTGCTATTGAAGTTTTTCAAAATTGATACAGTGCCCGACAGCTTAGTTGGGGCTCACGGTTAGGTTGTAGCCCAATTATAATAACGTTCATGATCGGATCTAAACATTCTGAATGACAAGAACGACAGATATGTCCCTCATCTACGATCTGTTCTGTCAGAAAGTTTTGGATCTGCTCCTGGCTGTCGTTATAAACTCGTGCAACTTCGTTGATGGCCACTTTAAATGGTGTATATATATATATATATATATATATGTCATTTATTCATGCACAATGTAGGCATTGATATGTAAACAATAAAATCTAAAAATCATAAAAGTGCTAAGTTAAAATTACAAGTTGTAAAAAAGCTAGTAAAATTACTAATCATAAAAGAGCTAAGTTAAAATTACATATAAAGGGTGATCAATGAATTTGTGAGTTGGTCTGGTGTAAAACACTCTCAATTTACAAAACAGAAATGTTGACTTGTATTACTAGTTGTGCTTTTATTTATATTTTCAGCCGTCTCGCCCGCAGACTGCAATTATGCAGAGACTCTAAGTACTTTAAGATATGCCCACCGAGCCAAAAGAATCATTAACAAACCCACCATTAATGAGGTGAGAAATATCTTTTAGTTTACACGCTAGAATTCCCACAATTTAGACGCATGTATAAGTCATGTTAGGGGATTGTGCTGATATTAAATTTCCTGTCGTTGCATTTTACAGGATCCAAATGTGAAGTTAATCAGAGAACTGAGGGAGGAAAATGCCCAATTGAGAGCTCTTCTTAGTCAGCAAGGCCAGGATATTCCAGTGAGTAAACTATTCTGGACCGTTATTAACAATGTGGAAAGCGAGACAGGATAGGCTTTGATTTTAGGTGTGGAAAAGTGTTAACTAAATTTATAAAAGGATATTTTTTATTGTTGTGATTTTAGGGTAGGGCATGACTAGGTTGAATTTGCATATACAAATATAAACATGTATGTTCCAAAAAGAATTATTTGCAAAATTTTTGGTTTTGAATGATAAACATGGAAGTAAATGGGCATTTATTTTTCACTGATGAGGTAGAACTGACCAATGTTGCATATGAACAAGCCAGTCCAATTTTAGACAGTATTATCTTTGACGGCAAAAATAATCTAAAGTTGATGTAAATATTAAGATTTTTGCTGGGTTGGTTTGCAAATGCCTGTTGGCCTGTTGGTCGTTGTTGATCATGAGGTAGCAGTTACCCCTACTGTGGCATCGAGGAGTTTGGCAGATCCTCCTGCAACACACTGGCCCACCCCACCCAGGTTTAATTGGCAAGGGCAGATCCAGGAATTTTTGAAAAGGGTTTCAGTGAGAGGGAGCAGCAATGCGAATCCCTGCCCTGGTCATAGGTCATAAAGTGATATTGGTGATCTGAAAGGGGGAAGGGGTTGCACCCCTTGTACCACCCCTAGATCTAGATCCATCTATGATGGTAGTTTGGTACTTGCCAATGCACCCAATGTATATTAATGTAGTTATCAATGAATAAGGAGAACCGAAAAACAAATGGCCTGGTAATGATGGTTTGTATTTGTTCTTACTTTGTTTTTATCTTTGCACCAGGAACCTGAGATTACGCGGGAACAGATCAACAGAAACGAGGAAAAGGTAAGAAAATATCTAGCTTGTATTTTGATCATTATTATTATTATTCATTTGATATTGCACTACTTATTAGGCATAGAGTGCTTTTACTTGAAGAGATACCATCTTAGATGGCAGTGCTGTAATAATGTGATTACATGTACCTTCAGGTCAAGCAACTTACTGAGAAATGGACAGGCAAATGGCAAGAAACTGCTGCAATTTTGGAGGTAATTAGGTTTTACCTACCAGTTTTTTTTGTTTGTTACATAAAATGTACTTTTATGGTTATGACAATATGATAAAATGATGCCGTAAATAGTACAATCTTAAAAGTAGTGTGTTGTCATAATTAGGGGTCGTTTCTCAATAAATAAATGATGCATGAGTGCGACTTATTTCCTTTGATGTGACGCTATAATTGGATGATTTTATTGAGGATTTAATGAATGATTTACAGGAACACAAAACCTTGGCACTTAGGAAAGAAGGGTCAGGGGTAGTCTTGGATTCCGAGTTACCCTACTTGCTTGCGCTCGACGAAGACATCTTGAGCACCGGAATGAGGCTCTATCATCTCCAGGAAGGTCAGACGAAGGTCGGCAGAGATGATGCTACCATACAACAACATATTAGTAAGGGACAGATCAGATTTTTGATCTTAAGCATTTCTGTAATTTTTTATCGCTATGATACTTTTTATAATCTGTCTTTCATTTTACCTTTTCTTTTTCAGTATTAAGTGGACAATATATTGAAATGGAACACTGCGAGTTCCAACACTTTAACGGAGAAGTCACTTTAGTTCCTATAGATGGCGCTTTATGCAGTGTAAATAATTCACGTATCCATGATAACACAAGAATCAACCAGGGTAAGGAATAACCGAAAATAAAGTCTTGATTTTACGCTACTCTATGCACTTGAGAGTAAATAGCAAAGCTATAGTTTTACTTTTATACATTTTTGTTGCAGGTGATATCATCCGAATAGGTCGCAGTCATGTTTTTCGATTCAATCATCCCTTTGAGGCAGCCAAACTAAGGGAGCAAGCTAGAATGGTGAGTGTAGTATTTCACATAATTTATCATTTGATATTCAAGTATAATATTTTCATTTTTAAAGGTTACCTTAGTATCATTTATTTCCATGTAAATAGATTATTTGAGCAAAAATCTTGCAAATATCTTTCGAAGATTAACAAAAGTGCATCTGTCAAGCTATAAAGTCAGAATGCCTTAATTGGCCCTTGCTGTCAAATAATGCTTTATTCCTCCGTATCCATTAATTTCATCCAGATTCTGCCCATTACCCTGTCTAGATCTCATGAACATACAGTGTATTAGCTTTGTCAAGTGTATATCCCAATAATTTGCCATAATGTTCAATGCAATACCCCAAACTAATTCCTGCAACAGAGTTGAAATGAGAACAAAAATGCAGAAGCCGTGAATTTAAGTATCATTTAAGTCAGGGCTATCATCTAAAATGGAAATATATATATATATATATTTAAAAAAAAAGATGAATTCAATTCAAAATACTGTAAAATACAACAGGTATCCGGCCACGGAACAGTATACATTGAACTGTTTCCTTACTGTGGTATGGGTTTCGGAAAGTAAGTGATCTGGCAAGGTGTGCTTTTGGCTTAGCTAAGGCTTGTGAATGTGTGTACTGATGTGCTATTAACTACTTTGTTGACATTTACACACGCTACGCCTTTCAAATCATCATTTTCTCAATCGCTGAGTGAATTAATTACCCGTAATATCTGCATTACCTTGAGTATGATAACTTGTTTAGAATTTTTGATTTGGTTTTTAACTCTAAGAATTAACAAACGACAGATTTAAACCCTTCTGAAATTTTTATCAGTCCTGCAGATTCAGCTTGCCCTATCCAACATAACAACCGGATGTAGATGATATCCGTAGGGAGAATTTTAGTCAGCATTTAAAGTTTTTTTGCAGTGGGACTCCCCAAAAGATAGCATCTCAACCATCACTGGCGTCAGGTCAGATGTGTTTCCAAATTGACGGTGGTTGATCAATATGATTGGCTAATAAGACACTAAACACTAACATGGATAGAATGGCACCATGATAATGATGTATGTTATGAATGCTATCATGTATTATATGTACACTGCAAGCCAAGCTGGAATGTGCTAACAGTTAACGTATATGTCATATTCACTTATATATACTCTGTGGTGTCGTGACTGTCTGTATCTGACCGTAACCTTAATGTATATCCAGCATTCGGAGCGGGGTGGAGAGTCTCATTTACTCAAAGTTCAGCAAGAATTCAAATGGACCTGGTCTTCCCAATCTATACCCGATTCAGCTTTTGGGGGTTCGGAGTGAGTATTAACCCAATTAACGCCTAAGTGTGGAGAGTATGAGTTGCACTTGGATTAATTTGCATATTTCATAAGCTAAATTTACCAAAAAAACCTCCTAGCCCTGGTAGTATATATATATATGAATAAATTATCATATTTGGTGATAATTATTTATGTGATGCTATACACAATTAGGAATTCAATGATAATGCGTGAAAATTAATTTTGTTATGTGGATTTTTATGACTTAAAATGAAATTTCGAAGCTGTTTTTATTCTTCAACTTTACATGATGGAACATAGGCCTATTCAAAAAGTTCTTTGGTGAGTTCTGGAAATATTGCAAGGATGTCTCAAAGATTATGTATTATTCTTCATTTTGAATGTTTAATACTCAATATAATGGATTGTATGAATATGTCATAAAGTCAAATAGTGATGTTTCATAACATCTAGTATAACAAATTGTATTTGGTATTGACAAACAACATTCGCTAATTGAAAGCAAGTTATACTCTCTACCAGATGTGTGCATGGTTTTTCCTGGCTTTTTGCTGTGATTTGCATATTCAAATGAGGTCAGGTCAAGCAAACTTGTGCATATTTATGGTCTCGCTGTGTTATGTTATGGGAACTGGTGTGTGACGGATGTTCATTTGAGCGTTGCCTCTCAGTATGTAGCTTTTATGAAAGTTTTGCCATGGCTTTTCTGTGCGATTCATTGACTTAAATGTTGGAGGTATGTGAATATTGGCTTCTTGATTGTTTATACCTGGAAATATCTATTTATTTGAAGTTATGCATTGATCTATAAATGCTTGAAGTGCTCATGTGTAGTGTCTCTCTATGTGTGTATGTTATCCTTTTTTCAATACTCCCCCAAAGTGCAAAAATATATTAATCTTTTTTTTTTGTTGCACTTTTTTCTTCTTTGTGTCTGACTTGCTGGCATACCAAGTGAAACACTAGATTTATTTCATTGTGCACTGTATAAGGTGAACTGCCTTATAATTATACTTCAATAAGATACTATAATATTTCCTATATTTAGATGGTCCATATTGTATTCATGGCTAGATTTATGTCATTAGCATCGTCTAATAAGTGCAATTTTAATTGCAATACTTATATTAATGCTTACAAGTTTTGCAGATTGATTTTTGCTTGACTGTAATGTTGAAGAAATTTAGATACATGTATCGGTCTATTCATAGTGGTATATATGAGGCAGGCAGCTGACGGAGTAGACCTAGATATTGCTTTATACAGCTTTTTACATCACAAACTATGTTTGCTCTGATGACCTTCGATATATATAGTTCATAGTCGTCTTGTGGTGGAATATGTCCTCACCTATTCAACCCAAAGTAAATAAATGACTTAAACATGGGTGTGATTTCTATGCAGATGTGAAACAGGACAGTCACTGCTAGGCTCAGCTACCTTTGCAGTTTTACTCTATTTATAGGAATAGGCTTTCTGTCCATTGAATGTGTAACTATGGGAGCTATTGATATACAAAGTTGCCTGGTATGTCTGTGTTTAATAAAAGCAAGCGCAGATATAGAGATAGTAGAATGTATAAGAAACTTTAAATGTACGAATATGATCTAGTATATAGATTGTGCACCATCAATAATAAAGTCCCAATCATAAATGCAACTAATATTACCCAAGTTATAATAAAAGTAATAAAAGAAACAGGTTTTTCAAGATTCTTGTATTTTTAACATTTATGTGTGAGTCCAGAATATCTACTTCATTATATATACAGTTCATTTGTTTGCATTGAAGATTATTAGCACAACGGTAGCATTCTTAGATCTTCAAGAATGACAACTAGCGCTTCTGCCTTATTTGAACGCACACAGAAGTCACTAAGTGAGCAGACATGAAAGAATGTTGGTTTAGTCATTCCAAATCTCTTTTGGCAGGCCATTGTTAGACAGTTTTATTCATGCGAAGGCATCTTGGTAGATATTCTATTTAGAATTTAGCAAAGTATTATTGGGAAATGCATTCATTATGGAATGGCAACTTCAGGGTAGGAGTTTGCATTTCGAAGATGATAATTATGCAAATATTGTATGAAGCAAGTCTATCTATAAGAAATGCGGTGTTCATAATATTTACTGTGTAATTATGTTTAAGTGGTATTGCTATATTCACCAACAAAAAAGGGAAGTCAATTTAATGGTAAAGTATGAGGCAGAGTCAGAATATCATTTATTTCCAAAAAGGGCAGATTATTATTACATATAACAGAAACAGTAAATATAGTAATTGGGCGGAGACATCTCAAAGACATAATTGTCGCTATTGGGGTGCCACCTTGTTATGGGAAATAAATCGGAGAAAGGGGTACAGAAATTGAAAATTTAGACCTGCTAAAAGTAACTAAGTAAGTGTCCCAGTTATTTATGTAACAGTTCATTCATTCATTCTTCCTTTCATTCATTCATTCATTCTGTGGTCATATCCATGCAACTAAGATGGCTAATGTTGTCAGTTATAAATCAATGCAAATCCAGGTGGTCATGTAGTATGTTTGTTTATGATGGGTCTCTGGGTATTTATTTCTCTTTTATCTTTTTTTTATATTCTGTGGATATATGAGCACTCTGATACTTCTCCCACACAGTGACACAGAGCAAACATTTTTTCTGTCCTGCCCTTAGCCAGGTGTTGCTTGTATGTGGCAATTAACTGAGCCTCCCTTAGGGGTGAATGTCTTAATTGCCACAATAGGAGAAATATAGTGAATGACAATCTTTTGTTCATAATTAGGACATCCTTTAATTTGCTCTTACTTTGAACCGAAATCTGTGCTCACGTACTGTATGGGATGACTCACTGTAACATGAAAAGCAATATTGATGTCTAGGTTTGAAATTGCAAAACCATTCACGGTGGTCAGCGCAAATCACAGCATCCCGTTTGATATATTTTTGTCAATATCTGTGTATATTTTGTGGGCTTAAGTTTAATAACACAGAAATACAGTGTATGATGAATCTGTGTATATGACAAGCAACGTACAAACAATCAAGGGATGATATTATATTGTACTGCAATATCATCATTGTGCTAAATTACATATTTGTTCTGCCATGTTCGTTTATTTACTAAGGACGTACATTAGTCTTGTCCTTGTCGTGATTTTTTTTCTTTATCATTTTTCAAAGTTTGCTTGATCTGACATCAGTCCCAATGCACGATTGTGATAATTACTAAACATGATATTATGTTTACTACTAATTACACATAGAAGTTAACTACTAATTAAACTAAATATATATACACTTTAAGAGTTATGCTGTGTGAATGTTACAACATTCACACAGCATAACATATATGTTCGATGCTTCATTATGTATTCAATCTAGTATACATAATATTATTCAAGATTTTTTGATGATATTTTAAGATTATAGAGGTTAAATTTATTTTGTAGAATATTTCCCAGATTGTGCATTGAATTAATCTTTAGCTAGTACTCCATATTTAAGTGTTTGCATTTGCCTTTTACTACTCAACAGTGTGGAAATTGAACGCAAATCTGAAATTGATGAACTTGAAAAACTTGAAGAAAAGAGGTAGGCGTATGGAAATAATTTCGATGAAATATGTATGAATTTTTACACCATAATAAAGCTTTAAATGGAGTGGTTTTGGTGTCATTTAAGAAGCTTAAGTGCATCGACCTCTCTTAAAATACATATATATATATCTGAGGTTAATGTAATTTGTGTAAGTTTTCCTTCATTTTAAAGTTCATTTGAATAATTACATGTATTATAAATATTTAATACTCAGGAAGACGCATAGTACATGTGTTATGAAAATTTGATACTCTGCATCATCTCTGAATATGAGTTTCCAACCTCCAAAAGAAACAAGCACTGCCTTCTAGAGTCCTAGGGCTTCACTCCAATCATCATCCAGTGATTATTTAACCTTGATAATAATTAAATCTCTATATATTGCTTTCAGACGCCAAATTGCTCAGCTGGAAGAGGAGCACTGTCTTGCCGAGGCTCGGAGGTTAGCTGTCCTCCTGGAATCAGAAAAAGTCCAGGAACGACTTGAAAAGAAAGAGAAGCAAATACTTCGTATGGGAGAGGAGGCGAATTTGATGAAAACACAAGCCGAAAAGGTGAGGTCATGGACCAACCAAGAAGTTGTGTGTAAAATGGGTCGAATACAATATCAATACTTTGATCATGACCATAATGTTTAGTGTTGTTACAACAATTCGGCACTCCAAATAATGTTTCATTATAATTTGCTAAGCATTTGATGTATAATATGTAATAAATCAAATTGTTTACCATTTCCGATCTGATATTTGCGTCTACTGCAATAAAACCAAGAGCCGAAGTTAGTCTCTTTTAAGAAAAGCTAGGTGGAGTAGTGGTCTTACTATACCTGTATGTATTCCAATTAAGTTGACTCATACAATTGTGTATGAAGAAAATACAGCGTCATTCATTTCGTGGATTTTTGATGCTTTATGGTGATGCCATTTGTGATGACTTTGGGATTTCAGGCAGCGAAAGATATAAAACGACTGAGTTCAAACGTTGAAGAGCAACTGCAGCAACATTTGGAGGAGCAGCTGAATTTACTAAGTGAGAAAGAGAAACTTTTAGAGGAGCAAAGACGATTAAAATCAGAAAAACAAGAAGCGGAGGAAGAGAAGAAGCAGTTAGAACAACAGAGAGAGAAGGAACAGTCGTGGATCAGCCAGGAGAAAGGCCGACAATTGGAGGAATGGGCCGAGCTCAACAAGGAAAAACGAGAGCTGGCAATTCAGCGAGAAAAGGAGGCGGAAGTAATGAAGAAACAACAGGTTGGTTTGAAAGTTTTAAGAAATTTTTGCTGATGATTATGATTTTAATCTCTTTGCGCAGGGTTTGAAATAAGTAAAATCAGAATTCTAGAGCCTCAATAGATCTTTTTGTCTGGGATTATTTGTAATTGTAAGGATGTTGACTGGTTTGTGAGCAGGCTAAATAATTTAACCCACTCTTGACAGACAGACAGACAGAAAACTTTATTTCCATCCGATAACATATTTATGTTCAAAAGTTTACACAAAGGAAATTATATTTGGATCAAGGGAACACTAATTAAGTTCCCAAAGGAATGCTAACATAATTCAATTGGAAAGTATTTTTCTGACATATTTATATAATGCAAATAATAATAATAGTAATTAATTATCTTTTTGACCTGGTTGTTCTTATTATTCATTAACATTTAATGTTTGCTTTTTGCAAAACTACATGGGAATATATTATGTACATTTGGAATATTTTTTTTGCATTTGAAAAAATTAACCAGACCAGAAATGTTAGGCAACTCATTCCAAACCCTGCCTTTTGTATGTTTCACGCTTAATAACGTTTCACAGTTGATTACGTCTTGTAATTTAGATGTCAATCAGACCCAATACGAAATATCAATAAATTATTAAAAGATTTTTTGTTGCGCTTATATTTATGGCATGTTAAGAACTAAAATGTCATTGTGCACTAGCTATACTTCTTATTTTTCATTCTTTGTGCACTTATTTGTCAATTTCTGTATTTATTTCTGTAATTTATTGCCAACCAGCTTCATATCAGGTCAATGTACTGTTTATGTTTGCATTTTACAGTTAATCGATAAGGTACCATTTTTATAATTTCCCAATGTAGTCCTGTTTACTGGTGATTTGTGTACATGTATCTCCTTACGTTTATTTACCCAATCTGTTGTCTCATTTCGTTTTGAATGATATGTATCATCCGTGTGGTTTTGATTTATTATTTACAGGAACTTAATTATATTGTGAATTTAGTAAAAGTAAGTGTCCTATACCGGTTTTTGTTTTTTTAATAGAAAATTTAGATCTATTAGTTTAAGAGCTTGCCATTTTGCTGTTATGTAGAAATACCTCCGCTTGTTAGTGAGTACATAATAGTTCCTTAGTTTACTATAAATGCACAAGGTGTAAGTAAAGCTTGGAGTCCATGCCCTTAGCGAATAGTGATATGTACCAAAAAAAAGAAAAGGAAAAGATTTGTGTATTGATAAAACATGAAAGGCATTGATAAGAATGAATGGTAAAGATAAGCTATTGAAGAATACGTCCATCTCTTAGATGTAGAGAGGTTTGCAGACTGTCAACATGGTGGTAAGTAAATAGGAAAAGAAAGTTAACGCTTTCTGTTATTTTCCAAGAATGTTTTGTAAATTAAACTTATTGCAATATACCGAAATTTGGGTGGCATGGTGAGATAGCCAGAATCCAGTCTTCATGTATATGTGCAGCTTGCATTTTGACAAGGTTTGGGTGTTTTTCGATCACCAGATAGGGTACCTCACTGTAAAACTACTGCTGCATTTAATAAAATTTGTGAATTATGGTTGAGGTGGTGGGTATTTGGTTACAAGATATTTATTGATGTTTTACTAAATATGCAGTGAAACACAAATATTTGTTCCTTAAAATGTAATTCATCTCTTTTGAAATAGTTCTAAAGAATTAGTAATGTACTCCGGGCCCATCTTTGAATTACAACCATGACTTGTTGCTTAAATCTTTAAGTAATTTGCTTTGTCAATTCTCTCCTAATATTTATTTCCTTGATTATTTCATAAATTGTTAAATTTGATGATGGTCTTTTAATTCTTTCAGGAGAGACTGGAGAAAATGAGAGATGCAGAAAAAGACATGTACAGTCAAGCGGTGATAGAGATGCGAAAAATAATCGAAAAGGAGGTGAAGGAGATTAAAAGATTATCGGGAATATCATTGTCATCCTCTCAGGAGAAGGAGTTGGATCGGGAATTGGGACTCAGTCGAACGAGTCCTGACACCTCTCCATCACCTGAAAGGGAAAGAAGACGCCCTCCATACGAGAGACGTCGTTCGAATGAACGCTCACAAGAGAATTCTCCCAAGAAAATGCCGAGTTCCTCATCTCAGGAGAGGATTGTGAGGATGCGAGCGCGCCGCAAAGGTTCACAAGAAAGTCTCAGGAGTAGAAGGCGGTCACGGGAATTTCCACAAGAAGAGAGCTTAGGTCGACACGGGTCGCAAGAGTCACTCTCTAATGGACTGTCTACTAGTCAACTCGGATCTCGAGAGTCTTCTGTGGATAGTTTTGGCTGGCATAGTGGATCAGGCGAGCCCTCGATGGATGATATCCAGGGTGCAATGGGTTCAAGGGACTCTACGTCAGACAATTTACGAGGTGTTTTAAGTAAGCAGACATCCCTCGATGAATTGAAAAATAAACTAGCAATGTTAGAGGATAAGCACGATCCTGATGTTACGCTGAAAGATTTCTCATCACCAGAGGGCAGTTTTAGAAGTAGCCAATCAGAAGAGACTTTGCACGATATTAGCCAATCAATAATTCCCCAAGAAAGCTTTGACCTTTCCGATGACCTTCCGCTCAACATGGGTCGAACAAGCTTCCCCCTATCTGACAGCAGGGACAGTTTCGTCTTAGATGCCAGTGAAATTGCAGAGCTGGTTTTAGATGATAAGATTTTGTCAGAGTGTTCGTCCATCCCTCCGATGGATGAATCTAGGGATGACTTAATGTCCGAGAGTGATCTCAGTGCCAAAATGACCACCTCTGATCTTGGGTCCGATGTCGACAGCAGAAAACTTTCGGAGAGCGAATGCAGTGCGGCCAGTGATAAGGTATGTATAGTTAACCAGGACATTTGGGTTTATCTATTGATAATCATAACGTTGGCATAGCGGTGCCTATACCCTTTACCTGGAAATCAGTCTATGACCGTGATCTGTTTTCATTCATTAAAACTAATGTATGTAAATGTATATCATGTATATCATGCATATAATCTTTCAAATAGTAATCCATTCTGTCACAATTTAATAATTTCATTCATTCATTAAAGTTTTAATGATCTAAGAGTAAGTATGAAGATAATTTTTGTGACAATGTCCTCAGGTCACGACAACTTATCTCTGCGGTGTAACTACACTATCTGAGGTCAATTTGAAGTGTGCGTCCCTTGCAAAAACAGATACCGAGTGTATGATGTTCATAATTTATTACTCTGTACAACTCTTGTGAGTATAATTAGTCATGTTTTTGTACCTTTATATATAATACAGGAACTGTTATCAGGGGGACCAGCCATTCCAGAAAGATATTTAGTGGGGTCTCCGGTTGGAGCGAAAGCTTCAGATTTGCTTCTCAGTATTGCCGGGTGAGTTTATTTTTGGTGTAGATTGGGATCTTAAGTTCCATATTTGATCTTTCTGGGACATTTGATCGTAGAAGAAATGTATTGGACCTTTTTCTCATAAATGTTGAAGTAAAAAGCTGTGAGCCTGTTAAAATCCTTCATTTGATACTGGTTACATCTTAATATGTTACATCTTAAAAATGACGTGAAATATGAATGATAAAGGTAAATTTTTTTCTAGAAAATATTTACATAATGGAATGAGGGAACCGCTCTATCAATACAATGTCTGATTTTTCGTTTGTGAATCATAGATATTTAATTTATAATTTCAGGCTGGATGACAGCATCATGAGTCTTTGCTCAGAGGCTGAGGAAACAGGCGGCCAGCTGTACTTATCAATGGAAGAAATATCGGCCATGCTCAACCAATTGTCGGTCCAGGTCAACCAGATACATATGAAGGTAGGTTATTCGTTTGAATCAGTAAATCGGTTATTTTGAATTTGTTAATTATTTGTCATCTTCACGAAGTCAAGATGTCACTCATAGTCGCTGGAAGAGCCAGCTCCATGCACAGCGATTTGTGCCAGGGAGGAGAAATGATTATTTGTTGGAATTTGTAAATGAATCAGTTGAATGTATTTCCTTTTGACTCAAATTTGAGAAATTTATGTTTATGAATTATTTTCGTGTAATTTCCTTGAGATGGCCTACTCACGTCAACTTTCTTGGATTGATCAAATGCTGTGTCTGGTTATCTTTGGAAAAGTCTGGATTTGACAATTTTTTGTGCTTTATATAAAGTTGTATCAAAATTAATTACCTTGGTTTCCTTCACAAAAAGGTGTGTCAAGCCCTTCAACGAAAGTACACCAGTATTTTATCAAGCGATGACATGACGGCAGGACTGGGATCTGAAGTGCTAATGCAGTTCGCAACGATCAAACCTGTCTTTGAAGAACTAGAAAAGGTAAATACAAACATTAGATTAACTTATTTTTCAAATGTCTTTTTTGTTTTTTTGCTATTATGAAGTTGGTTCCTAGTAAACTGGGGTGGCTTCCTGTGAGCGACATTGCATATATCTTTAGGGAGTCTCCCCCTCTTCAGAAACTTGTATAGATATTGTTCTTCTTTATGTTACTGTTGATTCTGAGGTACCAATCAAATTTCTGTGGAACAATAAATAGTTTCTGTTAGTTCTGAGTTCTAAAATAGCAATTGTACTGAATTACATAACTCCGAATCACAGATCACAGAAAAGAAATATGGCTTGCACGTTCCAGTATCATGTAAAGTTATCATATATTTGTTGTGATAATGATCATCCGATAATGATGATAATTTTCCTGATAACGATTCCATTTCTTATCTTATCTCAGGTTGCCAGACAAGCGAGTCATGTTGACAATGCCAAGAATGATCTTCCCGAAAAATTGGAAAGTTATGATAGGACATTAACGACTGTTGATCAGTTCATCAGAATCCATGAAGCCATTCAGGTCGGTAAAGATAAAGTCATGTGGTCATTTTTTGTGCTTAGAAAATTAATTGACATATCTACCTACATTCAATAGTAAGGCATGTATTGTGTTTTGATACTAACTGTCTTTAAAGGTGATGGAATATTTAAATGTTGCAAAACCCGAAATATTAAAAAATTATAAAATGGGAAGTGTGCTCTCAAAAGGAACTCTTTAAGAAGATCCACATGTCTCCATATAAGTATTGAACTTTATCTGTGTTTATAAAATTCCTATCTCTAAAGTGATGCCTTATTTTTTTTCAAATAGGTGATAGTAGCAGGCATAAAGAACAAGGACTTTTTGGAGGTACTTCGACATCTTGAAGGAGTTCATGTGTTGTTAAGAAGTATTGAAATTGAAGGCGTTCTGGAGGAAAAGGTTTACAAGGTAAAGGGATTTGTGAGAGCTTCCAAGAATTCACAATTGATAATCTAATGATAACAAAAAGGCTGTTTTGTTTTTCATTTATCTTTTGTATTTGTTGCCGTATTTCTGATTGTTTTGATTTTTGGTTACTAACTTACTATACATGCAATAATTAATTGCATTTTATTGTAAATCATTTGGATGATGGGAAATGGTAAATTTTACTTCACCAAGTTAATTATGTTACTTGCGGTATCCCATTAGATAACGCTGCGCTATCGCAGAATTCTGGCGAACCTCCCAAGGGTGCAAATTAATGGGGAACAATTGTGCCAGTAGAGGGAGCTACCAGTAACTGCACCTGACAATTATATAATGACGTGATCTAAATGTGGTGTCATCAGTTGCACTCAAAGACCTCATTGTATGCCTACGTCATCAACATTTATTGGGGCACAGTTACTGATAGCTCCCTCTGTTGGCAAAAAGTAGTCCATTGGATGGTCATAAAGTGTAGATTATTTGGATGATGATAAATTGTAATTTTACTTCACCGACTTAATTATGTCACTTCCAGTATCCCATTTGGTGAGGTTGCTCTATCCCAGAATTCTGGTGAACCTCCCGAAGGTGAAAATTAATTGGATGGTGATAAAGTGTAGACCTATTGTCTATTGCAGGTCCTTCAAACAGAGGCATGCATCCAGAGAGAACAGTTGCTATTCCAAGTCGGGGAGACCTGGAATGAAATGCTCAAGTGGACGATACCTCATGAATCTCGCAGAAATGCCAACCAACCTCGTACCACCTCCCTGGAGATACGCGAGACATTGTTTAATAAAGAACTCATGCAGAAAACTGTGCAGACCATGTTAGAAGTGAAAATGCTACCCACACGGGTCAAAGTCCTTGTGGAGAGAATAATGGCTAACATGGTGGAAGCGATTACGAAGGACAGTAACACACTCGTTCAGGTAATTAGTGACGATGACCGAGGAGTTTTGTGCGTCATACAATACCCTCAAGCAGCAGTTAAGGCAAAGCAGCTGGTACCAGCTGATGTACTGTTTCCTAAACTTGAAAAAATCTTCCTGTTCCTCCATAAACCGTTTGATGATATTATAATCCGCGAACCCATCCCTGGATTACCAGAAAAGACCAACTCTCGACTCTTGACTCAGTTTGTCGGGAGTTCTTTATGTGAACAGTTGTTCGAGTACGTTTATAAGGAGTGCTTAACTCATGCGATACCTCAGGATAGCACTACGCAATGGGATAAGTACCATGAAGTCGTTGGAATGACGGAACGATTCCAAGACATGTTAGTGTCCTTGAACTTTGTCCCTGAAGGTCACAGTGGCTTGATAGACTACTTTAACAATGTCAACAGTCTGTTTGCCAATATGAAATCACAAGGACTATTAAGAGAAGCCAATGAGTCTATGTTACAAGAACTTGGGCAAGCGGTTGAGGTGTCGACTGAACATCCACTGGGCCGGCGAGGGCCTGGAGGGTCGTGTGAAGGAGAGGTGATCACTGATAGCTTGTATATTTTTGTTACGACAGCCAGAGAAGAAATGGAGGCTGGTCCCCTGAAGATTCCTACCTGTCTTATAAGGTTAGTGGATGCTTAATACGCTAATGAAATTGTTATGAGGAGCATACCATAACACTTTGACTCCTTGAGCTAGATTTGTGGAGGAATGCAACTGTCGCCCCATCACGCTATGACACCCTATACCAAATATGGTAGTGCTTTGTATGGCTTTCTCTCGTTGAGCAATAACTTCTCTTGAATCCAATCAGAAGGAGACAAATAACCACATAAATTATGGCCATTCAGGGCAAAGGTGGCTGTGCCAGAGCTGTTTTGCAATGTTATTAAATTGATATAATTCCACCGCTTATTATTACTCCATGTAACATTTCTTAGTCAAATACACGAAGTTAATCCAAGCTTGTTAATAGAGAGAGTTATAAGCAATTTGTAATGTTGTCGTTTTAAATTTCAGTGCATCTGTCCAAAAGTTGGTGTGCCTGGCATACAGAGCATTAAGAGAAGCCGTTCAAGGCAGCCAAGATGTAGCCATTCACATGTCGTATGCGGTGGCAAACATTTTTGAAATGTACTGCGACGTGGTCCCTTCTTATCACAAGAAAAAGCTGTATACATTAACACGACTAGCAGGTGAGACAATGGTTACAACTTATCACATATTGTTGTTTTGCTTTTATTGATTTTTTGGTGCTACATCAGTGTTCTTCCAGATAGGCTTTGAAATGGGCATGGCGCACAAGGATACTAAGTAGAGGCATATAGGGCACCCAGCTAGTTGATAAGCAAAAAAAAAAAAGGTCTTTACTTAATTTTGCGCATGGTGTTGACAAAAACAGGCATGGTGCAACGGGCGTCGGGGATGGCATAAACTGAAATTGAAAACAAATACAAAATGGATTAAATGTATAGTAAAGCTGTGCAACTGCTGTCATAATAAAGGGATAAGTCTTCACTGCATACCTATCACATTGGAAACCCCAATTAAAGCCACCTAATATTGGACCACTTCAATTTTAAGACCACATTATTTGGTTCCAAAACTGTAATTGAAACCAGTATTAACTTAATTAAGAATGCGATTGTCTTTATGCAGAACTAGACTAACAGAGGGCACTGTAATTGAAGCGGGTAAAGCGCAATGGGATGACGTCATCATTTTTATTGTGCAAATGTGATGTCACTAAATCGATTATCCTTCAATCTCGGTGTCGGTGATCTCCGGTGGTGCTTTAATTACCCATCTTATATTCTCATATCATGTACATTGATTTTTGTTTTCCCATTTCAGCTTTACACCACAACAACTGCATGTTCATTGCACACCACGTTCAGACCATGGACAAAAAGTTCAAGAAGAAAGTGGGCCAAATCTCGGACGGACCTCCTCTTCGATGTGCCAGCATGGTGGAACTGGTCCCCAAAATTCGTAAACTTGGGAATGACAATTTCACAACTCACATCGTGCTACGAAAACAGGATCTGCTTGAATGCTTGGCAACTGCAAGAGGTAAGTTGGTGAAATGCATTATTACAGCACAGTGCATGTTACTGGTGGAAATTTTTGTTTGTTGAGGAACGTATTTGTACCAAATAGGATATGAACATTTTCCATAATTTGCATTCTCGCATTGTGGAAATTAACGGTTACGACTGCCGTGGTCTGCTACACAGTAAACATTGCCAGTCGAACATGCCTTATTAGTCACATTTTTTGCACAACTCAAACCACAGTTACCAGAAGTTATATTTTAATTACCTTATCTATATTATTTATACATTTTGGAACTTTGCGTTACTTAGTTTAAATCATGTGGTTCATTTAAAGTTGACTGAGGCCAGGTTTTCTTTATTGCAGTATATTGTAATGTTGAGGTGGTTCGGTTTGGGGGTTAAAGAGTTTTTAAGATAGTCCTGGAGACTAAGCACAAATTAAGCTATGAGATTGTTTGGCTGAGGATCAGTTCTCCTAAAAACTAAAAATTTTCAAAATGTGCAGTACTGTAGTACTGTAATCTGATAAGGAACGATGGGGTGACAAAGGACACTAGCCCAGAAAGTTATTAATGACGTCATAAACTTTCTGGGTTTGTGTCCCTTGTCACCCCAGATTACGGTACCGTTATGTTGCGATAAACTGCATTCAGATATGACACAATTTCATTCTGCTTTTCAGGGTTTGACTGTGTTGCTGACGATGAAGGCAGAATGGCCCATGAAGGAATGAGACGAGTTATAGACAATTTGACTCTCACTGCCTCCGTCTATAGAGAAGTCCTGCCATACAAAGTCTACTGCAAGGCCATCGGTAAGTCTTGAAATGCAGATCGACATGTTGCGTAATACAACTTAATTGAGATGTAAAATTTCAGGGGATACATATAACTGAACATTTCAAAATTCACTCACTGAAGTAAAATATGAGCGTATCCTAAGAAGACTCCTTTTTTTAAAAGACAGTATTTTGTCTTTAGCGAAGTAGCCACCTCTTTTACAAAGTATACATTCTGGCACAAACTCAGATCCTACCTAGGGTCTGGGACGACCACAAAGGCAATGGAGCTGTATGCACAGAATTTCATGGTACATGGTAAACTAATGCTTGTTTGGATGTATATAAGATAATAAAGAATAACTTAACAAAATAAAAGTTGGTGAATTCCAAACAAAATCTAGCAGAATATAAATTATGAAAAAAAGGAAATCAGGAATAATAAATAAATACAAATCAATCAATCAATATCATCATTATTATTAATATATTTCAGGCACTCTGATGAACACAGTGGTCTCAGAGATCTGTGAATCTGTGCTGTCAATTGGTGAATTTTCTGCTGACGACTGCGACTGCTTGGGCTCGGTGCTCGATTCTCTGCCGCGCTTTGCACCTCATCTGTTCAATCTCGGTGAGCAAAGCAAATCCAGTCCTGAAGTTCTGCTTCATGAATTTGTGCCAAATTGGATGAAATTTCGGGAACTCCAGGGTGTCTTTAAGTCTGGACTACAGGAGGTGTCTGACAGATGGGCGAACGGGAAAGGACCTCTCGCGGTATATTTCACACCTGATGAAGTTCGTAAGCTGGTCATGGCAATTTTTGAAAACACCAGCAAAAGAGATATTGTATTAAATCAATTGAAATGAATCTCATTTTCAAAAAGCATTAATTTTTGTTACCTCGTATTTCTGTAAATATCAGTGTCCAGTGCCTTGTGCAAGTATTGATAATTTCTGATTTTGTCTTATACAAACATTTTTAAAGGTTTAGGTAACAATTAACTGTACTATTACTGTAAAAACTATTAATTTTAATATTTAATGTCAGGAAATGCCTGAAATGATCGTATATCATTGCTACACTTAAAACTTGTATAGATATGAGGTTTGGTGGAGCAGTGATGATAACATTTTTCATTACAAAACTTTTTTTAATACTGATTGTAGAATTTCAAAGTCATTCCATACCAAAACAACTCAATTTAACGATAAAATTTAGCAGTACTGCTTATCAGAATTTAGTACTTGTGCATGGCATTTTGTATACATGTACAGTAGATGTGAATAATTTAATTCCAGTGTAAGAAAGTACTTAAAAAAGCAAGAAACGCTGGAATTGTTGCTTCGTGTAATATAGATGCTATTTATTTATCAGTGTCTTTCATAAGAATGTACATTTTTGAAGCTGAAATTCAGCCTAAAAATAACAGTAAAATCTGTATAAAGTGGGTCAGATTTGCCTGGACAATTTTTGTACATAATATTGTATAATTTGCATCATTTGTAAGATGTAAATAGTGTCCTATATGTGTATAGGAATTGCTGCAGTGTGAGTCGGGTTATGAAAAGAAGTTGTGATTGTTCAAAGGCTGGTGATCTCATTTTTGTGATCTGTTATGAAGGGTTATTGTAACATTGAACAGTGAAATGTGTCGGGAGTAATAGCTATGAAAAGGTCCATGCAAAAAGGGGCCATATTTTAATTTTTAGTTTCACCAGACAGTAAGCACCGCTATACATGAATTTGTTCATGCCGTTGTAAGTGCTTAAAATGAATTGCGATATTGCACCTTAATTGGCAATGTAACTGAAATGATCAGCATTGGGTTGTTTTTTTTTAACGTTGTGTCAATCATGTGTAAATCCTGGAAGAATTGGTAAATTCTCAAATTGTACCATTTAAGTGGCACTGTTTTCACAAAATGGGAACCGATTTATTTAATCTTTATGTTTACAAGTTGTTATTTATGTTAAAAATCATAGAAAATTAGTTAATTACAATTGTGCCATTTCCATTATTGAATACAATGGAGAAAAAAGGAAACAGAAATGTCCCAAGTGAGCTAGTTGTCTTTAAATAATGTAAATTCGAATGTAAAGATAGCAATTATAATTTATTTTAATTTATGATTTTAAAAGTATTATTACCATCTTAGTCATTGGTGCTACAACATTATTGCTATATTGTATTAATGTATTTGTTTGTTCAAGAGTTATTTAATTTCTAAGTACGTGAAGTACAGATGAGCCGCTGTTTGTGTCACCTTGGCAACCGCAGGGTACGAAAGCCTGCAGAGCAACTAGTTTACATTTTTTTAATGTCAGAAGTCAAAATAAAAGCATAATAACATCTTTGCCATATTCTTTTGCTTTCATCGTTAGCTAGTTTTATGACACATAGAAAGTAGAACTTGCAGCGCAGCAGAACTCAAGAGGCCAGCAAATGCTATTGCTGATTATGGATGGTCTAAAGAACAAGACATTTGCTTGTTTCTGTTACAGTCCAGGGTTCAATACCTGATCAAGTTACTGCTCAGAAGTAGCATCTAAGCATCGCTTTCACATGAAAGTCATATTATAAGAACTAGCATGTTGACTCAGTTGTTTTCCATACAGTTAGTTCCATTGAAAACGGCCTGTGAAATTGAACCTACACAAAGCTAGACAACTTCTGCTTTATGATGCTATCTGCCACTGAACGAAACTGGCTATAGCTGGCTACTCAAGTCGCATCTATCAGTACATGCAGCACCATATTTAGGATATATTCGATACATTTTTTTTCAGTGGTGTGTTAGCCGACTGTAAGCTTGGAGTAGAAAGAAGCAGCTGGCTCCAGCTAGTTATAGCATAGAAGTACACTTCTATGGTTATAGCTACAGCCAGGAAAAGCTGTCCAGAGTCGACCATATTTTATGAAACAAAACAGATGTCAAAATTGCATTAGTTGAATACGCTCCCGAGTACTGATCTGAATTCATTCAGTTTTCATTACCAACCGCCAGAGGCAGATATATTGGTAAGAATTTGAATCCACACATAAACTTGATGGATGTGGCGTTCTACTTGCCCCAACATAGATGCCGAGTAAAAGGCATAGCCAATTGTCATGCGAGAAGCCAACCACTCAACCATTTGAGCTAAGGCAAATTTAAAACCAAAACAGGAAAATAATTTCATAATACTTTGCAAGTTTATTTTTTCCGAATATATGCACAAACAATACACATGTATAATTCACATTCTGCTTGCAGAACACAATATATTTCATAATCCTATAAAGACATTGGATTTTGTCTAACATTCACAATATAACAGAACCGAATTTAAAACAAACAAGAAAAATTTTGTTCCTGATAAATTAGTGCATCATGCGTAGAATTGAACTAAAGAAAAAACATTCAGTATCCGAGAAGACCATGTACAACAGAACTCACTCATCTATCTACATTTTCACACACTCTCTCACGCACAATAAGCTAGACAAATATTTTACAGATCAATTTGTGGCTATGAACTTAGATTATTAGATTATTTGTTCTTCTTTTTTAAGGACTCGTCATCTGAACTGTCCGATGAACTGTCCGATGATGAACTAGATTCACTAGAACTGGAACTACTGATTGTTACGTCTGGATTGTCCTGTTTGAATGTTCCTTCCTGAAAGAAGAATAAATGAGATAATTATGACGTTGAGGTCACCTCTTAAAATAAGCCACAAAATTTGGCTAAATGTGTATAGTTCGTATCTTCACTTAGAAGTAGATAATAAAAATGTATATTGTAAAATGACAATCATGGATGTGCTGCAAATTGTTCACTTGAGTATGAAAACCTTTAAGAACATCTATAGGAACTATGATCACATGATCACAAGAGAGGCTGGTATTAAGTAGCAAGTATATGGCAGAACCCATATTTAATTTATACAACTGATTCCCAACTTCTCTTTGAAAGAAGGTTTTAAAAGGAAAAAAAAAATTAAGCAAATCTTTTTATTGTGCATCATGATCGCTATTATCTATAATGTCATCTCATTATTATCAACTCTTTAATATTGAAATGAAAGATGAAAGTTTAGTGGTTTGGTGTTTGTTAAAATCCATAATTAATTTTCATGTCGGATCCCAACTGGCAACTATCCTCTACAAAATTTAGTCTTCACATATCATTATTACCACTTTGCATTAAATAATTGCTACAACATCTTTAACTGTACTCACGGGCCATGGTAATGGTGTTCCCTGCTCTTTCAATAAAGCCTCCAACATAATCATAGGTTTTGCCCACATTTCTTCCGGCTTAATTCCCACATTTTTAACTTCTTCGTAATACTTCAGAGCTCCTTCTGCATCACTTTCATTTACTGCAACAAAACGGTGAAATTTTGTAAATGTTTTTTAAAACCAAAAAAAAAAAACCATACAATGCTTCATTCCTAAATCAAATAATACTCATGGCAAAATTATGTACTTACCTCTAAACAGAATTAGATTACTCATGCTGGTCTTGTACTTTCCGGTGGTCAAATTCTCTTTGGAGAAATCTGCTAGTCTTCTCATGTCCGGCTATTATTTAAGTTGAGAAAAACAGTGGAATGTATTGGACAGCAAAGGATAAAAATCTCTTTAAAAAGGGACTAGGCAAGCGTAAAAATAAAACCAAAAAGTGCCAATGTCATACCAAATACCAGTTTGTTTTAATATGTAAAATTCTAGCGAGACAAACTTGTTCATAATTGTGCAGCAAAAAACTTGCTTATACCCAAGATTTAATGCATTGTCGGTTACATTTAACTTGAACTCAAAGTTGCTGACAACTTACTCAAACTGGCAAGAAATGAGACAAGAGGATTAGGCCACAAATTCTGCAATATTTTCTTTTCTTTTCTCACTGAGCAAAATTACCTACCTCATCTTTAAGTGCTCTCAACATATATTGGAATTGTAGTTTGTCCTTCACGACAGGATACTTTTTAAGGAGATCTGCAACTTTATCATCTTGCCGCTGAACGAACAGAGCTTGGACTAGATGGGCTAGGGGGTCGTAAGAACCAGGGTCGGCAGTTGCTTTCACGGCTACTTCCTCCACTGAAATGAATACCAACAAAATCAGCATGGCATTTCTTGCCGTAAAACTGAGAACTTAAAAAAATTCTCAGTTGCAAATAAAGTACCATAACATTTTTAGTAGTAAACTTGTGTTAAGATTCAAGTAAATTTACTGGAGTGATAAGTTAATAGCTTCAATGGACGCACACCTACCTCAAGTATTTAAAAAAAATTTAGCACAATATGCTGTCAGAACTCCTTATAACAAACTACATTGGGACTGTCACAGAGCGTCCGTTATAACCGGGTTTGTTATGTACGGAACCTGATGCAACAGATAGCCAAAAATCTGTTTTGAGACGACCTCATAACTGGTCTTTTGCATGGGAGTATTCATTACGAATGTGTCAGGCTGCTTATAATATACATTTCCAGGCCATTACAAATGATTAACCTCATCAACTAGGGTGACTAACAATTAAGTCAACTTTGATTTTGGAAACAAGGAGTGCGGTGAATGCCATAGAGCCTGCAAGTCATGCTGAAGTAGAAGATCCCACTCATGGGGTAAACTGTAACATGGGTGGACTCCTCCTCCCCTCTCTCACCTCGATAGCAGCTAGAACTTGTCTTAGAGGCTGCACTTTCCATATCTATCTATCTGTTCTATCTATTCTATCCTATCTATCTATCTATGTTCTATTCTATCTATTCTATCCATTTCTATCTATCTGTTCTATCTATCTATCTGTTCTACCTATCTATCTATCTATCCATCTATCTATCCATCTAACATTCTATTCTATTCTATCTGATTTGTTGCATGCTGGTCTCCAAACAAATGATGACGTCAACTAAGATAAATTAATGAGGTCGATGAGTACAATTGGTTCATTGGTGACGTCATCAATTGTTTGGCGACGGCATGCAAATAAATCATGCATGACTTGCAGGCCATTATCATGATTATAGAGGGGTAATCAAATGTATGCTGCTTACCCGTTTGTTCCAATTCTGGCTTGGACGAAAGCAAATCTAGCATGTTCATCCCCGTAGACCCCTGACACAAAATCTTCGGATCCTTTTTGGCATCTTCCAAGAATTTGTCAGCTGTACCCCTGCAGAATTCATCAAATTAAATTAACAAATTATTAAAAAAGGGGGATTACTTCATACTAATTACATTTGCATGAATTCAAGCAAAAGACATTAATTTCACGTCTATAATTGTGTGTAACATTTGTCAGTCATACTTTTTAATATGTGCGAGGAATGACTTGTGTGAACAGTATTTCTTCATGTTGGCATTTAACGGGACACTCGATATTTCTGAAATTTTTGAGACCTCTCCTTGCATTGCCAGTTCATGGATCAACTTCTTGAGCGCTGAAAGTAAACCATACTGCCGTATAAATTATACGTAATTAGATCATGAAACACTGTGAAGTACATGTCATCCGGGGCCTATGAGACACTGTTGAGTTATGGAACTAAGAACATTGTCTCATGTTTCGATGCTACTGGGTCTGAAGCTTAAGTCAGCTTATATGACAAGCTGCCAGAGGCAGATGTAATGATGAGATAAGGTTTGGAGTCCACATCATTAACACCACACATGACTAAATAGACACATCCCGAGTTGATACCAACTAAAATTTGTTTAACATATTGTTAATTACAGACGAATCGAGCTTCCCTCGTTACAGGATGTGCCATTCCTACCTCCTGTCTAAAGGCATGCCATATTAAAACATTTCATCAGACAATTCTCATCAACTACAATAGGTACACCTGTGACCCCACTTGTCCCGATTACATTTTAGAGAAACATACACTGTATCTGCTTGCTCTGAACTAACAAACTGGCTATTTCTGCGCTTGAACTTTGCTTTCCAGTATTTTCAGACCTACAATGAAACAAAGCAGAATAACAGAAAACTAAATTCAGTAGATCAAAATCAATGATGCGAAGTTTGGCAAAAGCACACAAAATGACAATAAAATTTATCTAAAAAAAAACTAACTTGTTTGTGAGTTTTAAAAGTGTCTCCCAGTCATCTTTTTTCATTGCTTCTAAAATTTCTTCATTTCCACTGGTTTTTCCTGGTGCATTAGTGCTCTGCAAGATAAAATCGATGCACAAGAATGACAATTCTTACTTTAATGCGCTTTATATGAATATTACACACATAAATACGAACTATCGGTGCTAAAAGTAGGTAATTATAAATTACTGTGCCTTTTAAATTTAACATTGGGCAAACAAGTAGAGATATATCTATCTAGTTCTTCAGATTTTTTAAAAATACAATGTTCAGTCGTTTTATTGAGTACAGGGACTTGCCACTTCGTAATCTTTGCAATAAACCCTTCTAAATGGCCTAATTCCTTGATTCCCCACTCAGCATTTTACTCAATCAAACATCATGCACTGCAGACCACTTGGCTATCATCCTGCTCCGAGCGATCTATAGCAGGTCACTGGAGAAAACGGATACGATAGAGTACAATCATTACAGTTTCAAAAGAGTCTATTAAGTCTTGCTCACCTGTTTTGCTTCTGGCACTTGAAAAGGAACTGGTTGCCCAGCACTTTGTAAGACGTTAGCCAAATACCTCTGTGTTCTGACCCGGGGGGTGAGGCCTTCTTCCTCAAGGAAGATGTAAGCATCCAGGGCTTTCTGCCAATCTTTCTTGGAACCTGGAGACGGAAAAATTTATAGGAATTGGAAATAGTTTATTTTGCAGGCAATTTATGGTGCTCGTAAGCTACATTATGACTGACAGTGGGTTTTAATAATGACTTCCTGGCGGAGATTTAAAACATTCTCATACAAAGAAGTGATTCGTGATAAATCTATCATGTCCTTGTTTTTAAATATCAAACTTCAAAATGATCAATAATTAAGCGATTGCCAAAAATCATAAACCAGGCACCATCAATAATATGGGACAAAATTCATTCACACAGCTTGGCAGGTTATCCTAGGTATCTTAAATTACATCATAAATACTCAGATACATGCAGCATTTTAAATTGATATGTCTGCCAAATTGAGAAGCAGTTTATACCGACTCACGATCTTGCACTGATACAGCATAATTTATAACGGACCCAAATTTATGCCCATATTTGGCGTCCATGAAATATGAAATTTTATAAATCATTTTACAAGTTTGAAGTTCTAGCACAATTAGAATTACATTTGGTGTAGAGTAGCGGGGGTTTGTGAAAAAATAAATTGCAACTTTACCATGAAAATTAAAACTGCCATCATTAGTTTGTGAGATCATATATTGAATTTAAGCTTTTGACGTCATATGCATTGCAGCGATGCTCGCTAAATATGGTCAAAAATTTTGATCCGCTACACTGCATTTTTCATATTCGATTCATGAGGTGGCCTTTTGGCAACGACATTAATTTCAACAAGGTCTCCTGACTGTACATTTTTATGACATATTATGTACCAAATTTAGTCATATAAATTTATTGTCGGTCTGTGTGTCATCCTTTTCATTAAGAATGTTTTGGATCCACCCCTGGACGTCAACATTGAAGCAACTTCATGAACTTGAAATCCAACGTAATATTTTTGACTCCTTTAATAATATTACTCACTGTGAGCCCTAATCAATTGGAAATGCATCTCTTCTTTGTCAACCCCCTGCAGATTACGTGTAGCTTCAACAAGATCATGGATGTGCTGCATCTGAAGAAAGGTAAATAAACAACATATTCATGCAAATACATAGAACTACTAAGGCAAATAGTTATTTTCAGAGCAAACCAAGATTAACTTGAAAGTTTCAGTCTCAAACTTTTCCTTGAACATACTTTTGCTTCCGAGGTCAGCTTTGAGCAGTGATCTTTTAGTAGATTCATGTTCGCACGAAGGCCTGGTGTCTGAAAATAGTGACAGTTCTCATTCAGATAACAATTATGGGGTAAAGGAAATGAAACTTGGTAGTCATTCAATATATCTGAAGTTCTAAAACTTAATTTCAATTAATTTACTAAAATGTTGACCAATTACCATAATTTCAAATTACCCAAAAATGATTAATTAATAACAAACATACAAATATGAGCCTGAATTAACAATCAACAGACATATATATATATATATCTTTATTCATACGCTCATCAGAGGTATAATACATCATAGTTTGAAATTAAGTTACATAGTATAAATCAATAATATCAATACAATGAATATTTTAAGTTAATTAATACATAGTTGGGAAAAAAATTCATTAATTTCAAAAAAAATCGATCTCAAAGTTCCTTATATCTTTAATTGCTTGGACGTTGCACATATCTTCTGGAGTAATTGTCTGTAAATATTGTTTTCTAAAATTAAATGTATTTATCTCTGAGAATTGTACTCTATATGTGGTTTTGATGAAGTCTATGTTGGCTCCAATGATTGAGTTTGTTGTTGTCAGTGCTCTGTTGGACACATGTCTGATGAGTGAGTTATCACTCTGAAGAGCTGTGAACAACAACCTCACAAATCTAGCAACTATCTCCTCCCTAGAATTAGCCCTTTCAGAAAGCAGAGGCAAGTATCTTGTGTGGGTTCTATATGGTAGTTTTAAAATCCTTCTCACACACCGGTTGTACATAGTATGAAACTGGGAGATATGTCTATCATTAAGCATCCATGCAGATGTTCCATAGAAATGACAGCATTGTGAACCAAAAACTTTCATTAGCACATTGTCACTTGCTCCATGTAATGAACCAATCATTTTGTTCACTCTGCTAACCAAATCTCCTCTCTTAAGTGTAACATCTGCAGACTCATCCAAATTATAGTTCAATACATTTCCCAGATGTTTCACTTTTGTGACCCAAGTAACCAGTCTTCCATTCAGAAATATGTCTGGGGTACATTTTACTTGTCTTTTGGAAAAAAGTACACAAATTGATTTTTGTGGGTTGTATGTCATGCCATACTCTTTTGAGAAGTCCTCACAAATTGTAACCATAAATTGCATGACTTGACCATTCTATCAGGTGTACGAATTGACCAATCTATTAGGTGTACGAATACAATTAAAGCAACAAACCTCAGATATGTTTCTGGCTTGTTTCAGTTTTCCATTTTCAATGAACCCAAACATCAAGTGATGCAAGACTGTGAACTGGTCAAGACTAGAGGTCATACAAAGGTCAACAGCTAAAATGCAAAATAAACAAATTGGACATTTAAGAACATTATTCCCACAGAGTAGATATAAACCATATAATTAATTTCAAAATTATCAAATGCACCTTTCTGTAATTTTTCTGAATTCTCTTCCTTAATAAAGTGTTTGAAAATGGCACTGAAGCCAGGTACTCGGTTGTACTCTTTCAGCATGTATTCCAAAGACTCCAATGCACCATCAAAATCCTCCCTGGAAATTTAAAAATTAAGAGAATGTTACATTCATTCAAATAAGTAACAGTTATATCCTGAATCAGAGGGAGCTAACAAACAAATAAATGTTAGCAAACTCCTGACTAATTTGTTTGATTGTTTGTTTGGTTTGAAAACGTTAAGTTTGCACTCATGAGGGGGTTAATAAAACATTTTCACGGATTAAATATCCCTCTCAGAACAATAGCAAGAGTATCATGGTGGAGTATAACTATCAATGGGAGGACTCGTTTTACCAACTGACGCATGAACCGGGGGATATCTGAGGCGTTCGTATTAGACCAGTCTATGTCGGTGCGCAGAGTTCGGTTCACCCAAAGCAGCCCATTCACAACTGGCCAGGCCGTCACGGTCCACTACATCATGTGACTGGTATAAGAACGGTCTATCTCCATTTCAACCGGTTGCCTGTAGGCTGGGCCACAAATCGAGTCCTCCCAGCGTCACAAGGAAGTGGCGACTGCTTAACATCACCTAAGTAATCACTCTAAACATGTCCTACCTCCTTATACTTCCCTCCACGGGAATCTTAAGGAGCTCATAGGCTCCTTCCTTGACGTAACCTGCTTCGAATAACAGTGACAGCAATTCTTGGGCCACTTTCGCTCCACAGTTATCCACTGCTGCATTTAGAAGGTCTGAAAGTCGTCTGGTCAGCGTATAAGTGTTCCGGAATTCGTCATTGTACTTCTCTTGGTGTTTCTCTGCTCTTGATTTCAACAAGTCCTTGGCGGCTGAATAACAAAGACGAAATTATTAATTATTCGTTTAAAATTCTTCGATATACAATTGATATGTAAGTGGAATAACGGCATAACTTTATTTCTAAATGTACTAATAATACTACTCTAGTAAACAATCCTAATTTTTCGGAAAACAGTACATTCATTGTTTGTTATCACCAATCACTTAGTTGATGTTAATTTATGTACAAATTGTGTTTCTTTCTGAGTAAACTGTAAACTGTCTGTTGTAGAAAAGGTCAGATGTTGTGATTTGAATTGAAAATTAATTTAAACCGGACACATATAACCCTATTGTTACTTTTCAGTCAGTCAGTCGATCATTTTGCATTTTGTTTAGTTAGTAAGTTGTTCATTCATTAAATCTGAATTGGATAAAAGAATCAAGATCTAAGGATTGATGGAGTTTAAAAAAAGAAATCTTTATTCAAGGATGTCTTCTATTGTACATACCTTCCACATTATTTTGGCGAAGATATAATTCTGCAAACTGAATCAAAGCCCCAGTGTACTGCCAGAAATCTGGGTATTGAGATTCTCTTAAAATAAAAAATAAATTCCCATGATTCGTAAGTCGCGCAATATGACACGGCCAACATAATTAAATGACTATCAAATAAAAGGTTAGTATTAGCAAACTCTCCTCCAAATTTAATTTGTATAAATCTCCAAAAAAAATAAACAGATGTTAGTCGTTCAAACTCACAGAAGATCAAGATATTTCTCAGCATCTTTGACATCCTGTTTATGCTTAGCTGAGAACCATAGAAGTTCACGTAGAGTTTCCGCATCGAATATGAAACCTTGCTGCTGGAGAGATTCTTGAAATTTCTGCACCTCTGAAATATTCTGCAATTACAAACAGTTTGATATGACCTAAAGATCACAGTTCAACAAAGATCCAAGTGTGCGAAACTTCATTAGTCTTATATCAGCACAGATCTGAAAGATTGAGAGCATTAATAACAATTCATACGGCCAAATCATCTGTTTTCACCTGAACAGATGCAGTAATTACTTATTTTTCCTATTGCCTCAATTTTACTGCATCAAATTACAGTTATTGTAAATTCTATAAGTTAATTTTCCTCCTGGAATATTTCATAGCGTGCAGCCTGAAATTGATAATTTGCTTTGTCATGGTAATGCTTTAATATTTTGTATATAGGATTGCTATAATCAGCAGTTGGCAATCATTGTGTTCATATACAACTATTTGCGACAAAAACCTCTACTACTCTATTCTACATTCTAGAAAACTCTATTCTATTCCAACATAGCAGTTACACATCCACATTATATGGCAATATACGCTATTAAATATTTTAGAAATTGGCAAAAGATAAAAGCCTCCTTACCCCTTCTCTGCAATGCGCAATAAGAATTCGCTTCTGGGTTGAGTTTGTATTCCAGCCTTTTCTTTTTTGCTCCCGCAGAAGTTTTTCTAGGTCTTCAACTGACATTTTTCTCATATCCTAAAATATACAATACAAAATGGCTGTAAAAACTACCACCACAAGTATGAAAAGAATATATGCTAACTTTATCGCAGCGAAACTTTTAAATTTCTGACTGATAAAAGGTGTAGTAAGCAATAAAACACAGGAAATATAGATCGTACATTGGCTCATTATTACTGTTAGCCACACAAATTTAGTGACTCTTAAGCCAATTTTACTGCTTTTTCACGAAAGCTTACAGGGCTCACAAGAAGAACATTTTAAATACTCGAAGGGCTCTAATGAAAAACAACTGCGCTGATTGGGTTACCCCTTTAAATAACTATCTTCAAATAAAAATACGGAAAATATTTTTACCTCAACATTTGCAAATGACGGGGTTGGCTCAGATTTCAACGCATATATCTCTTGTAGTTTCTGTAATAGGAAGAATATAATCAATTTCGTTGCTAGCAAAAATCTAACAATTAATAACTGCGTTTAATAATTTTTAATGCAATATAACAACTTGGAACTACTTACTGTTTTGATTTGACTCTGCATTTCAGGTGAAAATTTATTGCTGTTAATAACATTATTGTTGATGGTTTCTCTAAATGACCGCTGGATTCGCAGCTGTTTCTCGAGCATCAGATCGACAAGTTTTGTGCATTCCTCCCCAGTCATTACGACGGATTGAAGACTTCTCAACAAGATTGTGCTTTGAATTTCAATCATTTGATCTCTGCTAGACATGTTCAAGGCATCAATCAACTGTAAATGAAACGAGAAATCTAATTAGTACTTGCTAAAAACATTTCTTTCCATAGTCTCTACAGAATGTCATTTCCGCAAGTTTACTATGGGTAGATGGTCACATTCAAACTGGCTACTACCAAATTAAAGATATTTGTAGCAGGGCAACTAGGACAAGGGACTAGACTCTCGGGATTCTTACAAGTCGCATGTCAGCAAGCCAAAAACTTGAAAACATGCATCTTTTTAAAAGTTCTAAACAACTATAATATTATAGGGTATCTCTTTTAAAGAAAAAACTTTACATAGATCATCATAAAACATTTCATGAAGTTTTAATTGTAAATTTTCTTTAGCCTTGATGACAAGTTTATGTAGCAGCATATGTCACCTATTTTATCTGATATCTCATCTCATTATACTTTGTTGAAAAGTTTCTGATCAACCTTCATTTCAAAAATAAACTTAAATCATCAAGGATTGAATTACCTTAAATAACCTTCCATTTTTTATTAATAAACCACTACCACTAAGATTAAAATTAAGAAAACTATGAAATACATAAACAGTCCTTACCTGCATAACTTCTTCTGCACTGCCTTTAGATGCCCATATAATTGTAAAAACATCCAACTTAACAATAGACGGTTTGATGTCTTCTGGCTGTACTTCTTTGAGAACTTCTGAAACTGGAACTTGCGCCATTTTGCAAGCAATTGTTAGGCTCTTCATGACATCATCTCCCACTCCCAGGGTCTGAAAGATACGTAAGACACATTAAAATGTCATACCACTTTTTTTACGGGATAGAGATGACAAGTTTCTTGTATTAACATGAAGGTGTGTGCATCACAAGTGCAATGGGCTTTTTTTTACTGTGCCTAATCCATTGTTTGATGACGTAAGCATACAATGGAGTCAGTTAGTGACGTCACAATTAGATGACCTTATTAAACAATGGTCAGTTGTAGTTACTGAAAGCTCCCTCTATTGTTGATAACACCCCTTAATTGCAATTTCAAATTTTTATTTAATTTTATTTTTTTGAGGAGGGGTCAAAAGGAATAATACAGTCAATCCCAGCAGCTGCAACAGATATATTAGACAAGGGAAAAAAAGTTAAAATACCTTCAGTCTTTCAAGAATTTCATCCGTTGGTTCCTTCCTTGCAAGTTCCCTAACGACGTTGAGATACAGCGAGATGGCCTGACGATCTCCATCCAGAGTTTTCATAATTTCCCGAGCAACATCATAAAGACCTATGGGAAAACAATAAAATTAGATATCTATTACTCATAAATCTACTAATTCAGGCAATCATAGGCTTTCAGTAGGCACTTTAAAAGTCACGTGACATCAATTTCATTATTGGTCCAAAAGTATAAAACAAAGCCTAAATGCTCAATTCATCTCTAATATGACTGATACCAAGCAGTTATGTACCCCAAAATTCGCCTAATTATTGTTTACAAACACAGCACTGAATGACCTCTACTCTGCCATTTTTTCTGGCAGTCATGACATCACAAGCTACCCAAATTCTCTAAATGTAGGTTTCAAGGAGCTTGGCAAAAACTGTAATAATTAGGGTCATTTATATTTCTAATACATTTCTCTTCTTACAAATCTTTAAAGCCTGCGGAATTAATTAAAATTGTAGAATAAAATGAAAATGTCAAAATTTCATGTCACCTGACTTTAAATTCACATGATATCAAATAACAGTGCTTATTCTGGTACTTATTGAAAGGTGTACATAAATTTACAAGCTGGCAATCTCTAATAGGATCGTTACTCCTTTGCTTATTCATTCATAAAAAAATAACTTTTTAGTGGCTATCAAAAAGAAACCAAAAAAGTCTATGGCCAAAACGATGTCCACTTTCTAGTGACCTTGGAAGTGCTAAATCTCATTTAAAACTTTGTTAATGAGCAATTTTATCGTCTAGCTGTTACCATGGCTTTGCCAAGACATAATAATGTTTCTTCTATGTCTTGACATGCCAGCCTCTGCTAAAGGGCACCTATGCAAAAAACAAAAAGGAAATATCGAAAATTTTCAACTTACCCTCCCCATCTTTCCCCTTCACAAAATTTTTACTCAAAGATATGATGTCTTCTGGCGCCACCGTGCTTCCCTGTGGACAAAGTTAAATAACTATTTAGTCTATTATTAGTACAAAATACTGAAAACAATAACCAGAATAATAAAATAGTAATACATTACCTCACTACGACTAATTTCCATCAAATCAACTGCCAAGTCTGGAATAATATATAAGTATTTTCATGCTTCGCTCATATGTATTATTTCATACAAAAAGTCAAAATGTGTGCACAATTTGTTGATTGGCAAAGAATTCAAGTAACATACTTGTTTTGCCACTCTCTAAAGCTCTCTGTAGGATATCTTCCACAGTGTCTGAATTTAGTCCAGTGTCATTCAAGCGCTTTTGTATTTCGACTATTTTCTCCGCAGGCTGAAAGACAAGATTTTCAGATAAGACATTTTGCCCATCGTTTACATAAATTGTAAATAGTTATGTATACATAATAAGTTATATGGAGACAAAATGGAGATAACCATTGTTTGATGACCTCATCAATTTAGTGACGTCAGTTTTGTAATGTATGATGATGTCATCACATTGTGTGTATTTGCTTCGGTTGCAGCGCCCTCTGTTAGTCCAGTTCAATATAAAAAATCTGGCCATGTAGTTTGTATAGCTGCAAACTTAACACCTTTTAAAAATTAATAAGGGCGATTTAATTATATTGAATGTGCAAGAAACTGTGTCCACTTACTCTGTCACACTGAATCATGGCACCAATCAGTGATTTTCCGTGACCCAGTTGACCTGGATCTTGAACTTGCGTGAACTTCATTTTGGAAATCACGTAGTAGGCCTCGTCATCATGGCCAGCTGCTACGAGCCTATCAGCAGCATTTGACAAACCAAGGTTGTAGCGACCTTGTTCAGGAAGCAAATCCAATATCTGAAGCATAAATAATATTCTTTTTAACCTGATTAATTCGAGATTAATTACCATGATTAGCCTGGATCCCAATGGTCCGTGAATGACTGAAAATTGTTAGATCCCAGACCCCCCTCGCCGATATCTGGTTTTTAGCACATCCGGGTATGTGCAATGATCAACATTTAAAAATTCATAACTCACAGGTTCCAACAAATCCTTGTGGCCATTCAAGACAACAGTACACCCAAGTTCCGTGATGAAGCTCGCTCTTATGAAAGCATCATCTTTCTTTGCTTCTGCAAGAGTCTGCGGTAAAAAAAAAATATATATCAGTAAATTAGCATGAAAGTTAATTAGAATTTATAGCAATAAAAAAGTTAATTAGAATATTTGGGATGGTGAGATTCCAAAATTCCAGTCTTAAATATGTTTAATCACACTTTTTCTATTCTTTATAAGATATTTTTTCTATTATTTCATGTCTTCAAGTCTGTCTGTGGTAACAGTGCCTTACTACGTACCTGGTGAATGGCATCGAGGCTCCCCAACTCAGCATAAGCCGTCAAAATGGCCCTGTATGTGATATCTGAAGGTTCCAGTGAAGCAGCTCTGAAATGCAACAAATATACAAACAAATATACAATTAATACATCTCATAACCCATTAATTAGGAAAGACTTATTACAATGAATGAGCTAATCTAGAATTTAGGTGACCTACCTCATGTTTGACATAACTTCTCTTGCTTGTTCAGGCAGACTGCAATCAAAATAAAACAATTATAACTTTAGTGTGTGTCTTGTCTCCTGAGACATCACCTTTGTAATTATGTAACGGTACTTTTATTCATTGGAATATTTTGGATTGTTTTAAAACATTATTGCAACATTTAAAAACATATCTGAATAAAAATGAACCTAATTTAGGATCATAAAAGAATGCAACATGTAGTTGCAGTTGACCCAACGTCGCAACGCCTCAATGCTACTGAGGGTGAAGCTTAGTCAGCATAACTAACCAGCTACCAGCAGCAGATGTAATGATGAGATGATATGAGTCCACACCATGTCACCCATTTCACTTATGGGTGGAGTCTTTTCACTTGGCCCAGCATAGGCAGTGAGTATGTATACACAAACAATGTATATTTTTACATATGGAAGTCTTAAATAAAAAGCAATATCAAAAAGATACAGAAACCAATTTCTTACCCATTTTTGACAAAAGCTTTGATCAACGATGAAAAGATGTACTCATTCACCGGCATTCCTATAGACTTCATATGATTAATGATTTTGCTGCAAAGAGAAACAGAAGGCAAAATAATAAGTTTTTGAACCATACATTCCAAATATTCAGCATTCCATTGAGCAAAAACACTAAATGACTTCACAATCAGGGTTTTTACTCAGGGTTTCCTGGAGGTCAAAATTAGCGTTTCAGTGCAACAAGCGCAAGGGATTTTTGGGTGGAATGTCCTCTTGTATGAGTCTTTAACAATTTTCTTGATAATATTTTTTTCCCCACAAATTTTTATTTTTTTTTTTGGGGGGGGGGGGGGGGGGGGGGGAGTAGTTGTCTTTTGTGGGGGAGGCTCCACCCCCAAACAGGCCTCCAGGACACCTTTACTTTATCGTATTTTGAAGTAACTTACAAGGCGGCATCCGTGTCTCCAGAAGCACAGTATTTGGCGACCATGACCTGGTACGTTACCTATAACAGAAAAAAGAACCATGTTTCAATACATCATTTCTTTCCCCCTCCTTTTGAACAGAGTAGTTGTGAATAAAATTATTAACAAGCTGAAAAACAAGCCGTTCAGAAGTCATGAGCACAATAAATAGACCAAAAAAAAAAAGAAGATCAAAATAAAAAAACAAGGTATCCCCACTTTACAGTTAGAAGAATCTATCAAAGCAGCTTTTAGCAGTAACTGTTCAAACATTCAGTTTTATGGTAGTAAAACTCTCGCATTATCAATCTTTGCAGAATAATTATGTCACTTGCAGATTCCTAATTCAGGCCTTACCCGGTTAGGTTTCGTTTGTGGCATTTTGTCCATTTCAGCCAAGAATTGAGTTGGATCAAAATCTTCCTTATTCTCAATCATCACTCTCATAGCGGCATTATAATGGCTGGTATTCAATGTTGCTGAAAAAAGTCATCAAATTAAGGATCACATTATTAATCATGGTATGACTCGGGTGTCCACATGTACAACCAAGTCATATTTTAGTTCAAATTAACCATGAGTGGGTTCTCTTGCTTTCCCCAACATAGACACTAGTAACAAGCACCATCAATTTAAGGTTTCATGCAATACACTTCCAGTGGATTTACATCATAAAAGTCACAGGACTGGAAACTGAACTCAGGATCTTTTGATGAGACCAGGCTTAAAAAAATTCCTGTTGCAGGTTATGCGACCGCATAGAACATATCAGTGGGACTCGGTGCGTATGACAAATTTATTTCCTCTTTAAAACATGATGGGTTTTTCAAGTGTCATGTAACCCGCAACAGAAATATTTTTAAGAATGACCTAAGATGATGAGTTCCTTGATCAACAGTCTAGGCACCAGTTAATACACAAGAAATAACAATCGGAATTTACCTTTGCTTTTGACGATTTCCCAGGACTGACGAAACAGTTCTTGTCGCACTGAAACCCGTTCCCTCGCTAGCACCGCACCAGAGCATCGTAACAGTAACAGAGCCACAGGATCATCTAGCGAATCTGGATTAAATACCCAAATTTGTCCATTGGAGTCAATATTAGGCATCAATGAACAGACACCAGACAGTGTGCCCTACTTTTTTTTTAATTTTACTTTTCAAATAGAAATCATCTCTCATATTGCTAAAGAATATTACTCTCCATATTACAACAATGAAAGTGGAGAAAAGACAGATTGAAACATTGCCGAATTACAACACTCCTCAATGCCACATTCAACAGTGCAGAATACTTTCACTGACCAGCTCTGCGCGCCACTCCCAGCAGGACCTTGACCTGCCCAACTTGGATCCTGTCATATCTGTTGATCTGATCATTGAGCCTGATAACTCGCTCTTCCAAAGTCTCTGTTCCCGGTCTAGGTTTCTTTTGAGGTCCGGATCCAGAGCTGTAAGATGCATCTTCAGTTTCTGGAGGCGATACACTCAGTTGCCTGTTAAAACCCAAACATAACCTCAAAGTCTTTGGGCAATGGTTATAATAGTTCAAGCCTTGTCTAAACATCGATATATTTTAAACTGCCATTTTCAGAATTGTGCAGTCCCTGTAACATCTTGCCAGATAATTGCCATTTTTTCATACCAGGTTCCACATTACTATAACCATAATCCTGTAATGAGTAATTACATATATCGCATCCAGGGATGTTTCAATGAGCTTTTTGGTCTGGTCAACTGAGGTTGTAACTACATATGTAACATGAATCTTGTAAACAAGCAAGTGACTAGTAAAGAGAAAAAGACACTGAACAGTTGAGATGTAACTAACTGACAATTAAAAGTTAAATATGGAAATTTGATATTTCAATGGCATCTAGACACTTTTTGGCCCTATGCAGGCTATAGTCTTTATGTTGTTGTAAGTAATCTATTGATTACATTTTATGATTAGTTTTGAACTATTCCATGTTAATTCAATTATTTGGTGCATCAAGTTTGGTATGGTGACTGACAACACGTTTGGGGCTTTTAAAGGGATGTTATACTTGATGTTTTGACAGCAACTGACAGTTTTGACAGCTCTCACGTGTTTGAGCGATAATAGAGTGACCGGCAAGAGGTCATTGCAAATTGCGACTGCAGCTTAAGAGGGATCCGTCAGAGACCATTTTTCATTTGGACACGATTTAACTTCATGTTCAAAGAGTTCCATAGCATTCACATGGTGTCATCTTGTATATCTGACGCAAGGTCAATATCAACGTTTTCTTTGCTGGATGTCAACAGGTGAAGGTCACACATCCAGAGACTGAGGAAACAACATTTAATAACCAGAACGAAGTAAAACTGTCATAATGACATGATACAAGCTAGCTATTATTTACATGTGCAATACCTCAGGAATTAACAAATACCATTGTTTGTGTTGTGTAAAAATTATCCAATGCCATTCTCAATACGTTGTTTTGAAAAATAAAATATTTATCTTGTTTTATGCTACCATTTCTTACCGACTGAGAAAGAAAGGCACTTGGGGCTGACTGTGACCGTTTCTGAATCCTCCAAACGTCAGAATATGTTGGCGACACGGCAGGTACGATATTCGTCTGGAAAATATTGCCGGTGCCACCCGTGCAGCTCTTAAAGACGACTTCAGAAAGATCCACATTTTGCACGTGCGTCGATCTTTCCAGGGATCTTATCTCCGACCCTATCCACTAGGCGGTGATGATTGACAAATACTCAAGAGGGCGTATGTGGAAAAAAATCATACTGTCTTTTATTGAAAATGTCGCGTGTGCCAATAGACCAAAGTGCAACGGCAAACAAATGTTCACTGCTAAGAAGGCAATGATCGCATAATTAGTATTTTATATTATGAAAATGTATTTATAAGCAAAACAATCAAACAAAAAATCTCGGGTACCAGTTGCAGAGTTGTGAAGGGAAGGTTTACATCTTTGTACGCGAGTCTAATAATCGAATTCGCCCACAGAGCACTGAGCTGCCCTCTTGTGTTTATGGGACAAACCAGGAACCGGGGGAAAATGGCTGAAGGCTCTGGAATGGGTGATTCTTCAGGGCCCCAATCAGTCAGTGACCTTAGTAAAGAAACAATTGCAGAGGCAGAAAATGTCAAGGATTCCGCAAACGAATTCTTCAAGAGTAAGCAGAATTTTCTGGTAGTCACAGAATGTGTTAATGAACGTCATAATCCATGATAAAATGCCATTCTTTGTATGCGGTTAGGCAATGTGGATTGCATTCATTCATTCAACAATGAATTGAATGATAAACAACCATGCTGCCTGGTGCCCGTGTTTTTCACTAAGTTCTATACAGCTGTCAGCTGTCTTAGTATGATCAGATGTTGTACAGATTTTTACATTTCTCAGTGATTGTAATTTTTTATGCCAACTATACAGCTCCATCTACCAAAGAGGCTTCTTTGCTTCTACAATTGGTATACTTTTTGTAGAGCTTTTGATTTGTTGTGGGTGTAAAATTGGCCTGTCTGGAAAATCAAATAGTTACTAAAGTGTTATTCTCTGTGATCTATAGTGGTCTAAGGATCTAGTTAACTGGTCCACATATGACTTGTCCTCTGACCAATTTGAACTCGCCCGCCGTACAACTGGTCCGCCAGCCAGGTCAACTGGTCTGCTAGTGCTACCTGTGGTCAAGTGGTCTGCCATTTTGAGTCACGTGGTCCGCCAAGAAACCAACTGGTCCTCTGCAGAAAAAGTCAACTGGGCCGCCGGTATAAGGATGGCTGCTGCCCTCGGGGCAGACGCAAGGCCATGGATATTTTGCCACATTGTGATATAAAATTATGACTAAGAAGATTTTCTTCACCAGCAAACAGAATTGCAATTGGGATAGATCACAGGGATTGACCGAAATAAGTTTTCGTTGTGTTAGGCTCTTTCAAGGTGAGAATTGCAATTGGCTACGTGCAATAAAACATTAACTGCATCAGTTTTTCAAAACTGAGATGAAAGGGACCTAGTGAAATTTTTTTGGGTGTTTTAGATTTTTTTCTCCAATATTTTGTATAATTTTGGGTCAATTTATTATAATAACATAGAGTTGTAAAACACTTTAACACATCTATTAAAAAAGGGGACAAAATAACTATGTTAGGGATTCAAAGTAGTACAACTTGAGTGAAACAATTGCAGGCCAATTATATTTGTGACTAAAAAAATAAAAAGTCACAGCAACGAAATTCTAGCTATTTGACTAATGTAGTATTACAGTATAAGTTACAAACACTCATCTAGTCTTCGCAACAAAGACTGGTTGTTGACCAAGTGAAATAGATAATTCAATTGCAATCATTATTTTTTCGACCCATGTATCGCCCAAGATATATGATATACAATTTACAGACTTGCAATGTGGTCCACAAAACAGAATTTTATGTGGCAAACAAGTAGGTATGAAAAACATCCTACTATATTTTCCTCCTGTATTTATTCCTCAAGACATTCCCAGTTTGGATATTGTACAAACGGACACTAAGGGCGGGGGAAGGGAGCTAGGGCAGCCACTGGCAGAGGCTCGCCACAGTAATGCGGCCACCGTGCATGTCCGAGGCGAACGAGTTGGTAAACAATCGCCGAGCCAGTTGCGGGTCGGCAGACGAGTCGGTCTCACTTGGCAGACAAGTAGCCTTCGGCAGCAGACGTTAACATTACCGGCAGAACAGACGGTTGTCTGGCGGACGAGTTGACCATGCTCCATGGACTAACTGGAGGCACTGTCAGAGGCATTGGTGCATGTGGAGGGATTTATCTTACGTTTAGGCCTATGACTGGTGAATGGGGATATTCGAAAACTATCTTAAAAGATTTCAGAAGCAGGAAATTTTTCTTTAAGCTAAAAAACTAATTATTTAAGTCTTCATTCTGCAATATTCAAGGACACTGCTGCCCTTTGGCCTTCCATGGTAGCATGTATTATATATGCTCACATTTTTATGTTTGATTTTTAACAGAGAAACTGACTCTGTCAGTTTTCTCTGTTCATCTATTTACTCTCTACTGATGATGGACGAGCTGAGCAGTTGTCACCAACCTGGAATTCCCCTGTTAATTCCCTTGTTGTCTCAGCAATGACGCTTTAATGCAAAAATCCGGACCGCATTAATTGTTGTAATATGTAAAAGATTAATTTAGCATCCATTCTGTAGTGTCAAGAGTGTTGTCCACAAGCTGAAAAATGTTTCTTAAGACTTCCCATTACAAATGATCGCTCACCAAATGATCTCTGGCAGGGAAATCCTGTGTTGACTCTGATTTGCGTTTCTTGACCCAATTTACAAACCGCCGGCAAAAATGGCGAGGGATCAATCTGTTCCTACTGCCATGGCAGAGCTCAATCAGGGTTCGATATTTGCAGGAATCCGTAAGTCTCGCCCTAAATTTCACTCGGACTCTCAAAATCCGACTGCAAAGGAATCCGTCTGACTCCTATAAATTTAAGAGGCCTGAGTGTCGCATCGTATGGAGTTGACTCCTATATTTGGAGACACGACTCCTAAAATGTTTGTTACGAGTCCGTTCGACTCACAAAATCTTTAGGCGAATTTCGAGTCCGGTCAATTTAATTCATTCATGGGCCACAGAGATAAATTAACATGAACAATAAAATCAACTTGTCTCCAAATGGCAGGCTGACACATGTGTTTTTGCTTTCACCTGATTCAATGAGTTGAAATTACATACAAAAAATACTCATTTTAAACTTAGTCATGCAGAACATCCCATATGCATTCTCACTCTGCTTATAGCCTCCTCAGCTTCTCCGTTATGAGAGCCGTCATGTCTATTATTTTATTTTCAGAAAAAGACTACGATGAAGCAATCTCATTATACTCAAAGGCTATTGAGTTAAATCCATTCTTGGCACCATACTATGGCAACCGCAGTTTTGCATACCTTCGTACCGAGTGTTTTGGTTATGCACTTGAAGATGCTACCAAAGCTTTATCTCTTGACAAGACCTATCTCAAGGTATGATATACTATTGTCCAGTGTCTCTCTATTTAAAAAAATGCAGGTATTAAAAATGATCAACTTGATGATGACCTTTTTCTTTGATCTTCCAGGCATATTACAGAAGGGCCTCTTCCAATATGGCTCTTGGCAAGTTCAAACTGGCCTTGAAAGATTTCGAAGCTGTAAGTAATTTGTAGTAATGCTAACCGTATTAAATGGTATCGTTGACGATTTACTTTTTTGATGTCAAAAATCTCTGGCAATACTAAATAATTTTACATCAGCTTTAAAATTGTATCAATATCAAAATGCTTCATATTACAGCTGTTACAGAGCAATTAAAGCTAAAATTCTATCAGTCAAAACATTTTTTGGATTCAGTGTAAGAAAACTATTTTTCACTTGGTGAATGTGTTGATTTGAATATCTTAAATTGATGTATAATTCTATTGCAGGTTACCAAAGCTCGCCCCAATGACAAGGATGCCAAAGCTAAATATCAGGAATGCAAAAAAATTGTCAACAAAATCATGTTTGAGAAAGCCATAGCAGTCGATGATCGGAAGTCTGTGGCTGATCAAATTAATCTGGAGAGCATGAGTAAGTTTTATTCAAATTATGAGTTGACTCTTCTGTTATTTCTCACCAATTAATCTAGCTAAGTTAGCCAATTATTAGCCATTTAGGCAGGAGCGAATGTCCCTCTCTTTATGTCGCTAGATGATATTCGCGAGTTGCATGGGATAATTATTGGGATATGGTATTTCTGCTAGGTGTTTCTGTAATAAGATTTTTTTTTACCCTTTGCAGCGATAGAAGATGACTACGATGGCCCCAAGTTGGAGGATGGAAAAGTTACTCTACAATTTGTCACAGATCTTTTAGAATGGTACAAGGACCAGAAGAAACTGCACAGGCGATATGCATACCAGGTAGGCTCATCTATTAATTATTCAATTCCAGAGAAAAAAAAGTGCTGCTGATGGAGTATTGTAATAGTGCAGCAAATCAAAACAACTTAAAATCAATCTCCTTCAATTAATCGATCAGTGCCGCTGATTACTTAGTCAGTGTTATGATTTAAGGAATGCATTCAAAGAGTATAAAGATATCTGTAATCTTGCAATATTTTAACCATGTTAATGAATTTCCCTCTTTTATTTTTCTTCTTTTTTCATGACTGCAGTTATTAATAGATGTTAAAGAAGTATTCCGCAAACAGCCATCACTGGTTGACATTACGATTCCAGAGGTTTGTCCTTTATTTTATTAAAAAATTATACTTATTTTAGGTACATCATGATGTAGAAAATTCTCAAATTATTAATTTTTTTCTTCCAGGGAAAGCATTTCACAGTTTGCGGTGATATTCATGGCCAGTATTACGACTTGATGAACATCTTTAAACTCAATGGTTTACCTTCTCCAGAAAACCCTTATGTATCCTTTGAAAGTGTGTGTACTATTTCTGATTTTTATTTTCAATTTATATATTATTTTGAGAGTCACAATTTTTTGTCACATTGACAACAAGGGTTTTGGTTGTGTCCTTAACTGCCCTCAGTTATTTAATGGAGATTTCGTTGATCGAGGTTCTTTTTCAGTCGAGTGTATATTCACATTGTTTAGCTTCAAATTGTTGTATCCAGAATCCTTCTTCATGTCCCGAGGTATGTGTGTTGATATTATGACATAATGCACTAACGTCTAAATAGATAAAATTCAATTTATAGAATAAAGAAAGTGGAAGAAGTGTTCCATTAAACCTTCCATGAGAACTTATCTTCCATTTATAAGAACCAATTTGTATAATCGAAATTATGGTTATTACAGGTATAAATATAGTCAAAGAAACAAATTGATAAAAGGTGTAGAAGTTATAATTTATTCACTCTGTACGATTTATTTTAGGAAACCATGAGAGTTTGACCTTGAACCAAATGTACGGCTTCGAGGGAGAAGTTAAGTCGAAGTATACCGGTCAAATGGCCGATTTATTTACCGAAGTATACAACCACCTTCCACTGGCTCACTGTATCAATAAACAAATCTTGGTAAGTTTTTAGTTTTACATAATCGTTTATCAGTAAGACTAGTTAAAGATGTACTGATACTGAACACTACTGGCAATTGTGACCCGTATATGGCAATGAATTTAAATGAAATATAACTACCTATATTGTTTAAATAAAAACTGATGGATTACTGATGGACAATTTTTTACGAGTGAATTAGTTGTGATGTCATACTGAGTGCAAATATTAAATTTCCAGTCAATTTCATCATGATTTTGATTATTGATGGCAAAATCTCTAGTCGGCTCTCGTCACTTTAACAATACTCAGATTTTACTGTGAATAGTAAGCTAAAAATGTACTTCCTTTCGGCCATCTTTGCTGGAGATATTTACTTTGTATACAGCCCCAAATTTGTAGTGCTCATAAACCGGCAGGAGCAATGATTATTTTTAGGACCCCCGTTTGGTCAATGCGGGTCTGACAACAGGGGGAGCTGGCTACACGGGGGTCTCCTATCACCTTTGTTTAATGACGTAATCATGCAAGCGGGTCATTGAGGCACACAGCTCCTCCTTACAACCAATAAGTCCCCCATTGTAAAGATCTGCCCAATTGCCAATGCTAATATTAACATATTTACTTTTTTGGCTGCTAAAATTTTCATCATTTGCATTTCATTCCAGGTAATGCATGGAGGACTATTCAGTGATGACAAAGTCATGCTGGATGATATCAGAAAAGTGGAAAGAAATAGACAACCTCCTGATTCCGGTTGGTTCACAGTTATTTTGTTGCATTGCTTTCATATTTAAAAGACATCTTAGTTGCAGTGTACCAGAGAAGAAAATGTGATTAGCCTTAGAAAGACCTTTCTTCTGACATGCACTTCATAGTCCCATAAACATTATCTGAACTTTAAAGTTATATGACATACTTTTTACTCAGTTTTACTGAATGAAATTAGTTCTAAGGGTGGTAATATGAACAATCATTTCTTAATATTCTAATATTTATGTATTATAATACACATTTTCAGTACAGCATCATTTTTAAGGAAATGTTTTGCTTGGTTGTCCGAACAGATTAAGATGTTGGTTAAATGTTTTTTTCTCTTCTTAATAATAATAAATACTTATACAAATATTGTCTCTATTTTTTAATGACAGGAATCATGTGCGAACTTCTGTGGTCAGATCCTCAGCCACAATTAGGTAGATCTTCAAGCAAACGTGGCGTGGGAGTCCAATTTGGTCCGGACGTAACCGAGAATTTCCTCAAGTTGAACAAGCTGAAGTATGTCATCCGAAGCCATGAAGTGAAACAGGATGGTTACGAAGTGGCCCACAACGGCAAATGCATCACCGTCTTCTCTGCACCAAACTACTGGTAAGGAAGACTCCTCCGGAATCATTGTTATGATGTAGTCAGTAGTACTTTGGAGTGTGATCTGTGTGAAATTGAAACTATTATGACATGGGGAGAGTGTGGTACAGTGGTTAAGCCCCATCATTGCATTAGGCAGTTGGCAAAAAAATACACCGAGGCAGGATATTAAAGACATGAATGGGCATGATATTTCATAATTTTACAACTTCAGTAAAGTAATTACTGACTCAGGGCTGAAATACACAAACTTCTCACTGCTTAATTGCATTAAGAGAGCACGCCTAAAGGCCATTTTGACTTATCGTTCTTTTTTAGTGATACTATGGGCAACAAAGGGGCCTTCATAACACTACGAGCACCTGACCTGGAACCTAAGTTCACATCTTACGAAGCTGTGGTATGTAAAATATATCTGTATTTTATTAGTATTATATCTTAGTCTTCGGCAAATATCTATTTTCGAAATTATTTGATGAGATTAAAATGTCTTTGTGCTAAGACCTCATATACAACATTTGCTCAAGTAGAAGCTGATTCTAAAATAGAGACAGGTCCTTCCGTCCAGTAGGATCTTGTCTTGTGATCAAGAAAATATGGCAATTTAGTGCATAAGCAATATTAATGGTATATAACATATTTTGTGTTATTGTTAAGTTATTTGACGTTTGTTTTTGATTTCTTCTATTGCAGCCACATCCAAACGTGCGGCCCATGGCCTTTGCCCACAATTTGTTATCTTTGATGTCATAGTGGAAACAGACTCGCTCTTCAAGGGACTAGCATGATATCCCGCTTCTTCAATAAGCCTTTGAAATCCTGCCAGTTTGCTTCAGTTTAATATTAAGTGATACACTCTTCTTAATATTTCAGGAATATTTTATCCCATAGCACATAACTGGAACATAATACCACGTGTTATATTGTTGTAATGGGAACTACATTCAGGAGAGGTCTCTGTCAACAACTGTATTAAACACAGAGTAATAATAAGAGGAGCCATTCAAGAGACTTTCAGTTGTGTTGTGAAATATATGATGGAAAAAGTTGGCGCAAGATCGACAAAATGCCCCTCGTGGTTAATTCATACCCAATAATTAGTCTGTTTGTGGCTTCTTTCCTCTCATTTTATACTTGAAATAAAACATTTTGTAAGTTCTCTAACAAAATTTCAGTAATTTACGTACATCCATCGTGGCAGATGCCATACCGCTATATAATATCCTTCAATGGCACAGTAGGCATCTCTGATGACACGCATGCAATTATTGGCCATTGCTCTGTATGAACTGGAACCATAAACCTTTATTTAAAAAAAAATTGCATAATTTTCTCAGCATTCATAGCACATTGTGCATTTTTTGGCTTCTTCTGGCAGTTAGCTACTTTAGTGCTAATAGACAGTCAGTCCATTGTTTGCACATAATATATATGACATCATCGAACAACGGTTAGGCTCAGTCACTGACTGTGCCCTGTACTGGTTTAACAGTTCCCGATTTTTTCGGAAAGAGTAGTGACTTAGGAGGGCCTAGATTGAACTGCTTGAACTATGCAGTTCATGCAAATTTGTGAAATCTGTGAAAACTCCAATGTTTGTGTACTTAATGTAATGTGAGCACAGGAAAAGTTTCCTTATCCCATCCGCAAAGATAAATGACTAACTTGTATATTTCACCTGTTCGTAATCTGTGGAAAATTTGCTGTGTTGTAGTCTTGCACCAAGGTATTTGATACCAAGATAATATTATTTGAATGAAATGGATGTTAGGAATTTGGCAGATATGGTAAAACATACTGTGGCCTGTCTTGAAAGAATATCAGCCAGGGGCAACATTACCAGAGCAGCACACTGTACGTTGTTTTTCAACAGAATATAAATATGCTCAGTAAAGAATTGACCATTTCAACACAAATCTGATAGTGGCTTTTACCCCAGAGTTGTTTCAACATAAAATACTGTGTATTTATTGAATATCCTCTCCCAGTGATCAGTTGCCTTTTGAAAAAAAGAAAAGAAAGGTTGATTTTGTCATTACACTGTACTGATGAAATTTTCCAGTCTAGACTTTGTTTTGGAATATATTCTAAGAAATGAAGTTTGTTATGAATAATTAACTGGTATCACTCATTAACTGGCTTGTGGTGTAAATAGATGCAGTAGTATGGTACCAAAGTAAGTCAATCAGTGGATTTGTGGATTGAAATGTGACATATTTGGACTGTTCTGTCTGTAAAAGGAAATTATGAGCACTATACACAACACATTATTCAGGGATATATACAAAGATATACAATGCCGTATTGTTGAATGTCTATAGTATCAATATATATGATCACCATTACAATAACTACTTGTTGCCATCAGTAAACTTTTTGTACAAAAGAATGTTTTGTGTTTTGTGCTATTGCTATTTACAATCTAAACGACCAGAGAGCATGAAAAGACTGATGTCTGAAGCCAACGATGGTGCCAAAAGTTGCCCCTTACTTGGGGCCAGTGCAGTGTGAAAGGTGGAGGTGATATCTCTAATGGATTTTGAAATATTGAGTTTTTCACATTTTTGAATTCCGAAAAACTGTAATGACTGATAATTAGATAAAATATTTGGGTCAGGGGGACGGGGGCAAATATTTGTTCTGAAATATTCATGAGTGGGGGACACAGTTATTAACTGGGAAATCAGATTGCTTAGCCATTTAAGTACTATAGATGTTGAAATTCACTGCAGTAGCTTGGACATGAGACATGAGAATGTGATATAGGCCTGCTGATCTGATATTTACTAATGTTTTGAGATCGTCTGTTTATTAACTAAATTATCAATTGGGGAAAATGCCAGCCAAATATGGCATGTGACTTTCATCTTAAAAAAACAAAAACAATATGATTATTTGTCTTTGCGGACTGGGTGAGGGGAGCAAAGTCAAAGGACTTATAAAGGATTGTGTCCTGTCAAATAAGTTGTGTGCACTGATAAAAATAATATCACACTGTAAGTCGACATAACTTAAGGTTGAAGCCATCAAATGACTTTAGATTCCTCTCTGTTATAGAATCTAAAAGTGGAATCTCTGCTCCAGTTTGATTCCTGAGTTCCATGCTGCCAGTGTCAGCCCTTCCTGCTGAACTAGAGAGTGTGGCGATGTCAATATGGGTACCATACCAGGGTTTTGCCCGAGACATTTCTCTTCACTGTGGAGCTTGTTTGCTATCGGACATCTCGATACCCCTGGAAGGTGCTCTGAAGTCAGAGTCTGCTCTCCTCCCTCAACATTTATTGACATCTGATCACAATTGCATCCATTTTGTCTTAGGATAACTTCATCTGATTCAAGTCTATGTGAAACCTTAGAAATTCAATCACTTACCTTGGTGTTAATGTAGACTTTTACCAGTGATCACAAACGCCAGAACTTGTAGAACCCAACGTGCTGTGTCCCTTTCTTTCAGACTAGTCTCTCTCATCACTGTTGTTCTTACATTTTGTACTTCTTCATCGGAGGCTCTTCAACTGCTTTCTTGGACGCAACCACTTGCACTAGGGCACCTTGGTCCCAGCAGCCCCACAATGGCCCATATGATGGGCCACATCATAGGATGCATCGAAAGCATAGGCCACATCATCATGGCCAAATAAGGAGGCAGTGGTCCTCTTAGCAACATCCCTAGTCACAAGTGGGGAGGGATGGGGGCCTAGCTCAGTGGTATTGGGCTGGGTTTCCAACCACTGGGTCCCAGGTTCAATTCCCGGGCAAGCCTAAGTTGGATGGCTGTTTCATCCATCATCTCATTGCCATGATCCATGCCTGTCCTAATCATCTCATTGCACCGCAGGTGCAGAAATATAGAACGTAATGCCCTAATCCACCCACCCACCCTTGTCATAACGGGAAAGTCAGATGACCGCTATACTACTTCAGCGCCCCAGTGAAGCTTTGCCCTTGAAAGTCCTGGACCTTATCATGGCAATGGCAATATTACACTGGATGAAGACCTCGAACCCCAGTGTCCAACACACAGCTCTTCACAATCCACAGTCTTGCACTCTTAAACCCCGTTCACCACGGACGTCCAAGTCAAGACTATACATGCTCACTCGTGCTCACTCGTGCCTCTGGTAATCACGTTTAAATTATTCTGACGAGCGTTCGCGGGACGACCATCAACCGCTTGGCAGACGGCCATCGGCTGACTTGGCGGAAGAACGATGGGCGGGTCCTTGAGAAGCTAGTGTGACGGTTAATGGTTCAAGAACATTACCCGGGCGACCACCGAGCATCTCCTAAGCATTCCATGAACTGTACAAGAGTGAACTCGAGTGGATGGCGAGTATGCACGAATGGGCAGCTTCCCGTGTACCCGCGAGTGAGCACATTTGGCCCTGAATGGCCACAGACGTCTGTAGATCACTGCTTGCTGTAGGGTTTCCCGTAAAAAAAACAATTTTACTAGTTGAACGTCTCCCAAATTTTTAAACATGTTTAAAAGTTTGCCCTTTCTATGGAAATTCACAAGTGATCTAGAGGAAATCGCTCGGCGGGTGAAGGACGTAGACAAGAATAAGCAGGAGTAAAAAAATTTCATTTTGCAGCACATCCTCATATGTGATGATGTCAATGGGGCTTAAATCTTATACCTCTCCCCTATACCTAGCTGTCCCTATATTATACTATCTCTCATACACCTAGTTCTCCCTACCTAGCTGTCCCTAACTAGTCCAGACATGAATGACCTCTTAGGTTTAACATATGCTTAAACATAATGTCACACACATTTGTGTCTTCTGGACTTGAACTGCAAGGTTCATTGATTTGTATGTAGTACAAAACCAAATTTACAGGGGCCTGAGAATCAACCTCTTCTGACTGACGACCAATAAATCTGACTAAAGGGTTCAAATGGACTGAGTTAGGAACCCACCTCTTACATGAGCAAGAAAATGTGAATTTACACGTACACTCTTAAAAACAGATTGGTTGAATTAACCATAAGATTCTCCAGGATTGATATGTGACCAACTAATTAATTGGTTAAAAGTTCAGTAAACAGCCAATCAGAATTGACATTCATTTCAACCAATTGTCATGGTTGTTATTTCTAACAATTGAAATAACCAACAATATTATTTATAGGTCCTTAGTCGATAGACATTGAATTGGTTGATCAAGTCAACCACGCGTTGGTTATTTCGAACAAATCTTGGTTTGCCAACCAATCATTATGGTTGGTTTAACCATTTTAATGGTCATTTCAATCAACTAAGCATTGTTAATCAACCAATGGCATGGTTAGGTTAACCATTTGCATTAATTTTAACAAATAGTTCAACTTAACCAGTTGTAAACGTTTAATTTCAACTAATTTTATTGGTGGGTATTAAATTATAATGACTGATACAGATTCATCAGAAAACAAAATCGCAAATCAAGTTCTAAATAAAAAACTGAAATCCGTGTTTACCAAAATAACTTTGTGATACAAAATATATTTAATGCACATAGTGAAAACAGCCTCACACATTGGACAGCTCCTATGAGCATAAAAAACAAAACGTAAAGCATATGAAACCCATTGTAAGATCTTGGATGATCTAGTGAAGGATTGGACACTTGGAAAGTAATAAAACAATATCCATTATTAGGTGAATTAGGAAGAGTCAAATTCGCCCAGAGCTGGCCCGAGACCCTCTGCTGCTGGCTTAAAGACCTTGATTCTTTGATGTTCACACTGCGCTTCAGTGAGCACACCCCTCATCAATGATGCCCCTGCATCAGCAGCAATTAACTCCCTAAATTTCAAAGTCAAAATGCTTTATTTCTTATTGTATATCCTTGACATTACGGCCAGTGAATGCCGCATGATCCCAGGATTCTAAAAGTGTTTTCACCAAATTTCTAGCCCTAATATTAAGACTAAAATTAGCCAGATTGGAACTAATATTTTGTGAAACATGTTATCTTAATCATGTGGCAACTCAAGAAGCCATAAAGAGCCATAGATGCCTTAACTGCTTAAGTTGTCAAATGGAGATACAGGCTTTCAAAGATGCCTAATTGTCGGCAGATGTGCACACATGTGTCATAACATTTTGATAAAAACTTGCCTATTTATATATTTTCCAAAATTTAGATGCCTACAGACATACAATTAAGGTCTGAAAAACAATGCAGGGAAAAAAATGTCAAGTTTATACTGTGTGCATTGGAAAGGTATGCATTTCGTTCCATATTATTACACTTTCCATTGTTTCCCCATGGAATCAGTGAGGGGGAGTTGTAAAACTTGGGTCGTATTACAGCATCATCAATTGGTCATATGGAAGGCAGTGAAGTGCAGTATGAACCTTTGAAGTATCGAAGTGTCCAATCCTTTTAGTTCATCCAAGGTAAGATGTTCACCACCTCATCCGTCAATACCAGAAGCCGGTTCTGAAACCTTTATGGTTGTCTTGGGGTGATTACCCTTTGATGGGGTAAAATGCTGTAACTTCTGTTTGGGTGATCTGATTTGCTTCGAATTTGGTTTGTAAACTCTATAGGGTGTTAGCATCATGTTCTAACACTTTTATGGAAGCCTTGGCGTATTTACCCATTTTTTTCTATTTCTTCACCTGAAACATAACAGAGAAAATATAGGTATAGTGATGGCAATTTATAGTAGATTGCTTGACTCAAGGAGTTCCCGAGGGAGAAATTAAAAGCTTAAAAGAATGTACTTTTAAAGTCGGCTGAGACTGCTTACAGACTGAAAGAGAAACAGAACTGAAAGACAAAATAGATGCTCATCTGTTGTATGCATGTTACTTGCGTTACACTGTCCAGAGTGTTTTTTTTTTTTCAGGGTCTGTGGGGTCATTACCACAAGTAAACATACAAAGTAAATTAAATTCATATTATTTTACCCTATCATAATTACCCAAAGACAACCATGCAAGTATCACAACATGATCGTAACACAGTGGTGTACAAATCAAATACGGTGAAGATCCAATATTCCAAAGGAAGTTATAGCATTTCACCCTATAAAGAGCTTAATGTCCCATGGCCTCCATAAAAGTGTTACAACATGAAGGTAACACCCGGTAGAGTAAACAAACCAAATTCGGTGAAGATCTGATATACCAAATTCAAGTTATCAGAACTACCCCTCATGGGGTTATTACTCCATGGTAACAATACAACAGGATGCTAACGCCCTGTAGTAATTCAAAGCAAACCCAATCACCCAAACAGAGGTTACAGCATTTTACCCCTTCACGGTAACAATAAAAGTCTTTGGTGACCATAAAAGTGTTAGAACATGATGCTAACACCCTATAGAGTTTACAAACCAAATTCAAATCAGATCACCCAAACAGAAATCACAGCATTTTACCCCATCAAAGGGTTATCACCCCAAGACAACCATAAAAGTTTCAGAACCCCAACCCTATGGGTTAAATACGCCAAGGCTTCCATAAAAGTGTTATAACATAATGCTAACGAGCTGTAGAATATACGACCAAATTCAAAGGAAATCTGATCACTCAAACAGAGGTTACAGCATTTTACCCCTTCATGGGGTAATTACTCTACAGCCTTATAGTGTTAGAACATGATGCTATCACCCTGTAGAGTATACAAGCCAAATTTGAACGAAATCTGTTCACATAAACAGAAGTTATAGCATTTTACCTCATCATAAGTCCGGCAATTACCCCAAAACAATCATAAAAGTTTCAGAAATCCAACCCTGAATAAACCCCATGTTATTTTCTTCACTCAGAGAAGTAACCATGCTTCCATCAAAATATCATACCCCCAGAGTGCGTATTTCTTCTATTTAAGAGCTCAATTAAGGACCTTAACCAGAAGGTGCTAACACTGCCAATGCCAACAACGCCACAACATTAACAGCTATTAACTAGTCTGTACAGACAAGCTTTAAAAGGGAGATAGACCTGTCACTGCTCAGGACCCTTGAATCTTCAGGGTCCCTGGAAACTGAAGCGACCTACTTTTACGAGATCGGTATTGCTGACTGAACATTACTTCGTTAACAGCATACAATATCAATATTATGGTGGTTTTGTATTGAATCAAGGACCATAGGTCAAAACTGCCTGTGTTAGTTGTGCGAGACATTTGGTGAGTTACTCTAAATGAGAATCTATACACACTCGCACAGCTCACCTAATTAAAAAAATACGCTGCGCTGCAGCTAAACCCTCAGCGAATCTCACATAGCACACAGGCATCATTAAAATTGTTATGTGTTCGTCTGACAGGCAGGAGGGCGGGCGTTACACTTTCATTTCCAGAGCAGAACTCTTAACACACACTTTCGTTTCTAGAGCTGAACTCTAACCCTAACGCACTTACCCTAATGAAATGTTATACAGTAACACTCTATATGGCCTAGTGGTGCCTTGTGATAGCCATACTGACATATATTGGCTATGTTTTACAAAAATATTATTTCTTGAGTGTTTATATAGTGTGTGCGATGAACTGAAACAATTGCCACTTGGCCTACATAGCCTGTTATGCAATCCTTATTAGAGTCCAAGATGTCCTATTTTTTTAACTCTTGAATTTCTTCATTTGTTCATTATATTCTGTTAAGTGTAAAATAATACAGTGTTCCCATGGGTTATAAAAAAGTCTTACTTTATATTTGTAAAAATTAAGGCCCGTATTAAGTCTTACTTTTGTCCTATTTTGATGCAAATATACTTGGATATTAACATCTACATTGTAATAGCCAGACGATTTGGTAAATATAAATGAATAGAAATTATGAACTTTCTTTAAATACACAAGAACTGCGTTTATTTTATTGCTTAATAGCCAATACCCTGATTGTTTTTTTGACGATGAAATTAAATATATTGGTGTATATTACTATATTAGTTTCATGTGCGCATGATATTATAATGTCTTACAAATATATTACGTCTAATGACGGTAAACCTGCAGGAACCCTGTATTAACAGCAATCCATTGTGTTCAGAGTAAAGCCAAGTGAGCATAAAAAGTATTCTCTATTCTTTTCTTGCCATTTAATTGGGTTTTTTTTAAAAAGATTTTATGCACAATAAGGAGTATTCAGTTCACTAGAAATATCAACACAATAGCATGTTCCCTTAACTAATTTACAATTAAGATTATCATTTATATGTCCAAAATAGTCATATATGGGCAATGATCCTAAGGAATATATATGAAATTCAGCAATAATGTTATGCCACATAAAGATGTTGGGTATTATTTCATACAAAATTACAAGGTTTTTATTCACTTGTATTTAAATAAGTAAAGTCTAAATACAAATAAATACAAAATCTTAAAGGTTTATTTTGTATGAAATGATACTCGACACACCCATTTAAATGCCTTTATAAGTCAAAATAATTTTTGCTCGCTGTTTAAATTTAGCAACTGAAGGAATATCAGTTACTGAATTGTTGGGTTGCTGATTTGCATTAAATCTATGGCATTTAAATTAGTATTTATAACCAAACACTTTACAGGTGTATATGAAGGAAACAATAATAAGTATTGGAGTCAAGTGAAAGTAATATAGATCATCATGCAACTAATTATTATTATAAAATTGCTAATTATAAACAAAAACTATTAAATGGGTGGAGCATGGCAATACTTTGATCAAATATTTAATAATTGCAATTGTACAACATTTACGGCTGTCATTGCTAAGTATGGGATGCTAAGGAATATGAAGGAAGCAACACAATTTTTAGCATTTTTCAGATTTTCCAATATTATGAACAAAAAAAGAATGATGGGAACAAATGTCAAAAATAAACTTAAAAGTGAAAGTACTATAATCATTAGAATTACAACACAGTGCTCCTGCTGTCTACAAGTCGAGCAGCGCGAGCATTTACAGATTCTCATTTGAGCAACTTTGATGCAAAGTTGCCTAATATCATTCAAGGAATACTTAAAATGTTTAAGGTACCAAAGGTAGCAGTTACCAAATGCATCCACCAGGGGAGCTAAAGGCCCTCGAAGGTCCTGGGTCTCCACGCGGCGAGGGTGGAAACACTTGGGGTGAAGTCCTCTATCCCCAGTGGCTAAAACAGGACAGTGCGCATTGCACAAGCTGCTCCAGCTATCCAATGCAGACAATTATTGATTTTTTACATGCTTCTGGTTTCTACTACCAACTATAGATAATCAATCTTACCCTAGAGAGCTTCTACATAGCCCACTCAGGTGCTGATGAGGCGTTAAACAATAACACTAACTATCTACCTAACTAAGGGGAGCTAAAGTTGCGGTCAAGGGTCGGACCGCGTACCGGACCGGACCCATGCGGTCCGGTATGCATCACTAGTAATATACATAGAAAGTTTGGGTAGGTGCCGGGTAGCTGTCAGGTAGGTGGGTTAGGATAGCCAACTTCACTGATCTCCGAATCTTTAGAGCCTGACAACCAGCCCGCCCCGCAGTCACACTATTCTCTCTCAAAAAAGGAGCAATACATACATTTATTAAAAGTAACATGGAGATATAATAGTGTAAAATAAGCTCAGTTTGAAAAAAAATTAAAATTGAATTCAAATCATTTTTATTTAGCTCTTGTCTAACATAAAATAACATTTATACCAATATATTATTATATACATTTTGCAATGCTAATTGTTTACAAATTTATTCTTCATATTTTAGTAAATTTTTATGATTTTGTGCTCTAATTAGGGTCCCCCCCCCCTTAGAAAAATTGCAAATCTGCACGGATCAATGTGCGATGTAAATGTCAAACAGTGTTTATCATAACCAATAATTTTGTAACGATGTTCCTATTTCATGACCTTTCCATGACTTGTACACTTCGAGGCCTGTTGGATGCATGTTTACATAGTACATACATTTTGATTGTTTGTCCCTAAATCATGACCTTCATAGTCGACACGTGCCAGGTGCTTATTTTATAGTCCTAATTAATTGGGTTTTTTTTAAAATTAAAAAAGGAATTAGATTATTAAATGTCCTATATAATTGTGTCACAGCATCTGCGTAAAAATGTATTTTGCACATTGAAATGCCATACCAGTTGTCAATAGTGAATTCTTTAATAGTCCAGGGCATAAGGTTTTGACTGAAATTAACCATACAAGCAACGTACGTTATACATAACCCATCCAAGTCACCAACGTAATAGTATATCATGTATAGGGCCTTTCACTTGCCGCTGCACAGACACTAAGTACATAGTTTCAGTCAAACTGAATACATTTCACACCTGAGATTTATGTAAGGGTTTGCCCAAATAACTTGTTTCCAGGGTCTTGAAGATTAAAAGGGGGCCAGTTTTGCAGCAAGTTTTATGTAATTTATTTTAATGGCCCCTCCTCATGCATCAACTAGTTTACGGCTTATTTTGAGCCCACACTTGCATATGTCACATGGTCAGTTAATTGTGATGGGTTGCGTGGACTTAGCATAGTGAAATGGCGGTTATACAATTTAAATTGAGATATTATCATAATGCATCATTAACATAGCAAAGTCAAGTAGACTGACTTTCTCTGCATGTGACAGTTACCTTGAGATTGAAACATTTGATTTTTTCCCCTGGGTGTCACTTGATTTAGGCATTTTCAAACATTTAATTTTTTCCCCTGGGTGTCACTTGATTTAGGCATTTTCAAACATTTGATATTTTTCCCCCTGGGTGTCACTTGATTTAGGCATTTTCAAACATTTGATTTTTTCCCCTGGGTGTCACTTGATTTAGGCATGTTCAAACATTTAATTTTTTCCCCTGGGTGTCACTTGATTTAGGCATTTTCAAAAATTTGATATTTTTCCCCCTGGGTGTCACTTGATTTAGGCATTTTCAAACATTTAATTTTTTCCCCCTGGGTGTCACTTGATTTAGGCATTTTCAAACATTTGATATTTTTCCCCCTGGGTGTCACTTGATTTAGGCATTTTAAAACATTTGATATTTTTCCCCCTGGGTGTCACTTGATTTAGGCATTTTCAAACATTTGATTTTTTCCCCTGGGTGTCACTTGATTTAGGCATTTTCAAACATTAAATTTTTTCCCCTGGGTGTCACTTGATTTAGGCATTTTCAAACATTTAATTTTTTCCCCTGGGTGTCACTTGATTTAGGCATTTTAAAACATTTGATTTTTTCCCCCTGGGTGTCACTTGATTTAGGCATTTTCAAACATTTAATTTTTCCCCCTGGGTGTCACTTGATTTAGGCATTTTCAAACATTTGATATTTTTCCCCCTGGGTGTCACTTGATTTAGGCATTTTCAAACATTTAATTTTTTCCCCTGGGTGTCACTTGATTTAGGCATTTTCAAACATTTGATATTTTTCCCCCTGGGTGTCACTTGATTTAGGCATTTTCAAACATTTGATTTTTTTCCCCCTGAGTGTCACTTGATTTAGGCATTTTCAAACATTTGATTTTTTCCCCCTGGGTGTCACTTGATTTAGGCATTTTCAAACATTTGATTTTTTTCCCCCTGGGTGTCACTTGATTTAGGCATTTTCAAACATTTGATTTTTTCCCCTGGGTGTCACTTGATTTAGGCATTTTCAAACATTTGATTTTTTCCCCTGGGTGTCACTTGATTTAGGCATTTTCAAACATTAAATTGTTCCATTTTGTTAATGTTTGAAAATGCCTAAATCAAGTGACACCCAGGGGAAAAAATCAAATGTTTGAAAATGCCTAAATCAAGTGACACCCAGGGGGAAAAATATCAAATGTTTGAAAATGCCTAAATCAAGTGACACCCAGGGGGAAAAATATCAAATGTTTGAAAATGCCTAAATCAAGTGACACCCAGGGGAAAAAATTAAATGTTTGAAAATGCCTAAATCAAGTGACACCCAGGGGGAAAAATATCAAATTTTTGAAAATGCCTAAATCAAGTGACACCCAGGGGAAAAAATTAAATGTTTGAAAATGCCTAAATCAAGTGACACCCAGGGGAAAAAATCAAATGTTTGAAAATGCCTAATTCAAGTGACACCCAGGGGGAAAAATATCAAATGTTTGAAAATGCCTAAATCAAGTGACACCCAGGGGGAAAAATTAAATGTTTGAAAATGCCTAAATCAAGTGACACCCAGGGGAAAAAATCAAATGTTTGAAAATGCCTAAATCAAGTGACACCCAGGGGGAAAAAATTAAATGTTTGAAAATGCCTAAATCAAGTGACACCCAGGGGAAAAAATCAAATGTTTGAAAATGCCTAAATCAAGTGACACCCAGGGGGAAAAATATCAAATGTTTGAAAATGCCTAAATCAAGTGACACCCAGGGGGAAAAATATAAATGTATGAAAATGCCTAAATCAAGTGACACCCAGGGGAAAAAATCAAATGTTTGAAAATGCCTAAATCAAGTGACACCCAGGGGGAAAAATATAAATGTTTGAAAATGCCTAAATCAAGTGACACCCAGGGAAAAAAAATCAAATGTTTGAAAATGCCTAAATCAAGTGACACCAAGGGGAAAAAATTAAATGTTTGAAAATGCCTAAATCAAGTGACACCCAGGGGAAAAAATCAAATGTTTGAAAATGCCTAAATCAAGTGACACCCAGGGGAAAAAATCAAATGTTTGAAAATGCCTAAATCAAGTGACACCCGGGGGGAAAAAAATCAAATGTTTGAAAATGCCTAAATCAAGTGACACCCAGGGGGAAAAATATCAAATGTTTGAAAATGCCTAAATCAAGTGACACCCAGGGGAAAAAATTAAATGTTTGAAAATGCCTAAATCAAGTGACACCCAGGGGGAAAAATATCAAATGTTTGAAAATGCCTAAATCAAGTGACACCCAGGGGGAAAAATTAAATGTTTGAAAATGCCTAAATCAAGTGACACCCAGGGGGAAAAAATCAAATGTTTTAAAATGCCTAAATCAAGTGACACCCAGGGGAAAAAATTAAATGTTTGAAAATGCCTAAATCAAGTGACACCCAGGGGAAAAAATTTAATGTTTGAAAATGCCTAAATCAAGTGACACCCAGGGGAAAAAATCAAATGTTTGAAAATGCCTAAATCAAGTGACACCCAGGGGGAAAAATATCAAATGTTTTAAAATGCCTAAATCAAGTGACACCCAGGGGAAAAAATCAAATGTTTCAATCTCAAGGTAACTGTCACATGCAGAGAAAGTCAGTCTACTTGACTTTGCTATGTTAATGATGCATTATGATAATATCTCAATTTAAATTGTATAACCGCCATTTCACTATGCTAAGTCCACGCAACCCATCACAATTAACTGACCATGTGACATATGCAAGTGTGGGCTCAAAATAAGCCGTAAACTAGTTGATGCATGAGGAGGGGCCATTAAAATAAATTACATAAAACTTGCTGCAAAACTGGCCCCCTTTTAATCTTCAAGACCCTGGAAACAAGTTATTTGGGCAAACCCTTACATAAATCTCAGGTGTGAAATGTATTCAGTTTGACTGAAACTATGTACTTAGTGTCTGTGCAGCGGCAAGTGAAAGGCCCTATACATGATATACTATTACGTTGGTGACTTGGATGGGTTATGTATAACGTACGTTGCTTGTATGGTTAATTTCAGTCAAAACCTTATGCCCTGGACTATTAAAGAATTCACTATTGACAACTGGTATGGCATTTCAATGTGCAAAATACATTTTTACGCAGATGCTGTGACACAATTATATAGGACATTTAATAATCTAATTCCTTTTTTAATTTAAAAAAAAACCCAATTAATTAGGACTATAAAATAAGCACCTGGCACGTGTCGACTATGAAGGTCATGATTTAGGGACAAACAATCAAAATGTATGTACTATGTAAACATGCATCCAACAGGCCTCGAAGTGTACAAGTCATGGAAAGGTCATGAAATAGGAACATCGTTACAAAATTATTGGTTATGATAAACACTGTTTGACATTTACATCGCACATTGATCCGTGCAGATTTGCAATTTTTCTAAGGGGGGGGGGACCCTAATTAGAGCACAAAATCATAAAAATTTACTAAAATATGAAGAATAAATTTGTAAACAATTAGCATTGCAAAATGTATATATTAATATATTGGTCACTTGATTTAGGCATTTTCAAACATTTAATTTTTCCCCCTGGGTGTCACTTGATTTAGGCATTTTCAAACATTTATATTTTTCCCCCTGGGTGTCACTTGATTTAGGCATTTTAAAACATTTAATAATTTCCCCCTGGGTGTCACTTGATTTAGGCATTTTCAAACATTTGATATTTTTCCCCCTGGGTGTCACTTGATTTAGGCATTTTCAAACATTTGATTTTTTCCCCTGGGTGTCACTTGATTGAGGCATTTTCAAACATTTATATTTTTCCCCCTGGGTGTCACTTGATTTAGGCATTTTCAAACATTTAATTTTTTCCCCTGGGTGTCACTTGATTTAGGCATTTTCAAACATTTATATTTTTTCCCCTGGGTGTCACTTGATTTAGGCATTTTCAAACATTTAATTTTTCCCCCTGGGTGTCACTTGATTTAGGCATTTTCAAACATTTAATTTTTTCCCCTGGGTGTCACTTGATTTAGGCATTTTCATACATTTATATTTTTCCCCCTGGGTGTCACTTGATTTAGGCATTTTCAAACATTTGATATTTTTCCCCCTGGGTGTCACTTGATTTAGGCATTTTCAAAAATTTAATTTTTTCCCCTGGGTGTCACTTGATTTAGGCATTTTCAAACATTTGATTTTTCCCCTGGGTGTCACTTGATTTAGGCATTTTCAAACATCTGATATTTTTCCCCTGGGTGTCACTTGATTTAGGCATTTTCAAACATTTAATTTTTCCCCCTGGGTGTCACTTGATTTAGGCATTTTGAAACATTTGATTTTTTCCCCTAAATTTTACTTGATTTAGGCATTTTGATTCCATGTGGAATGAGAGATCCCTGCTTAAGTTTGTATAGGCTATTCACCTAAATGCACTCAGCACATGTTTATTGTCAGATATAGGCGACCTAGTGCTCCCATCGTCACGTGCAGATCTAGCCCTGACTCTACGGGGGGGGGGGGGGGATTTAAGTTGTCCATTTCACTCATTTCATAGGCCACGTACATTTACTGGGGGAGGGACGCATGGCCCCAATGCCCCCCCCCCCTGGATCCGCCAGTGCCACTTGTTCCATTTTGTTAACAAGGTGGGGCTTATAAATGTATGTGATTGCAATATTTATGATATTCAACTAGCCGTGTAATGATCCAGTTGTGAATATACTTCATAATAAAGGCTCCTCCCTGATTCTACTAATTCATTGGACTGTGGGCTCTGTAAATTATCCCCATTATTATTCCAGAGGGAATAAAAGTACTTTACATATACAAGTACTTTCAGTTTCATCAATCCAGTTAATCCACTGAGCTTAAGTAATTTTATGATAACCCATTTAAATTTAAATATATTTCCAAATTGCAACAACCAGGATCTGGGCCATTCTGGGCCTAACTCAAAACTGCACTATAAAGAGAATTGTCTATTTTCTACTTTTATCACCGGTGTCCATCAGATGGGCAGGCGGGCGTAAAATTTTCGAAATGCCTGCACGCCCGCCTGGACGGATACTGAACAGTTTCAATGATGCCTGCGCACTACGTGGGATTCGCTGAGGGTTTACTACACAGCGCGGCCTATGTTTTTAGACTGTGGAACATTATTTGAAAATTTAGACAAAAACTGGGGAATGAAAAATATATATGTTATAATTAATGCATATGTATTTCCTTATGATATAAACTCTTCTCTTGATACTAACTCATCGGACCGTGGGCTCTGTCCTTATCTCATCATTACGTCTGCCTCTGGCAGATAGTCATAGGCCAACTATAAGCTCTAACCCCCTGTGGCATTCGAAGCGTATAGAGACACAGACATTGACTCTGGCATCATTATTGGGTCAAATACTATCTCCTAATTAAATGTTTTTCTTTAAAGGACATATAATGCCCTTGGAAGTCCTGAACCTCGAATCTCAGTCCAAACTTATGACCTCTCAGACTAGCATATCACTGAATTCATTCAGACACATACACATGCAGTTTACTTGGTCATTTCTTCACTCAATATATTTCAGTAGACGTAATAGTTTGCCATCAAGGTATGTGATACTATCTTATATGGGATTTGTTCATGGAAGTTAATTAATTCAGCCAAGTTCCAAATTGTAAAATGTGTGTCCCTGGATCTGAATGACTTGAAGATCACTAGTCACGCGACAAATGCCTGATTTCCTTATGAATGTTTATGATTTTCTATCCTTAAAAAAAAAAGACAAAAAAAACAAAGAGAGATAAAAAAAAACCATGAAAATGAAAAGGGAAAGGACTGAAAACAAATGTTCTAAATCGTACGTGCTGTATGAATTCATCCTGCATGCAACAACTAGGTTTCAACATGAAAATTATGCAATAATTAAGCTAAAATATTTATGGAATGATAAGATTATTTAAGATGTCATCGTTTATGTGACTGTCCTAAAATTAATAAAATATATCACAAGGGCAGGGAATATTTCTGGGACATCCGTGTGTCATGTTTTGAAATGAGTTGGATGCCAGAATGATTGCCTGGGGCAGGGCTGACCTTGGATTTGCAACTTCAGTTGAATGTGGGTAGGTCATTTATTTAGGACATTATTTATTCGGTTACTGAGTGACCAAGGTCAAGCGTGTTCATGCATGCATTCATTCATATCTTATGTAAGAAGACCAGGGCCGTAGCATGGGGAAAAGGCCAGGGGGGGGGGGGGGGAGTTCTGTCAAAGGTCATGCTCTGATGTTCTGTTTCAGTTCAGTAGACATAACTATATTTTGAAATTCTAAAAAGGGGGGGGGGATTGCCCTGCCCCCCCCCCCCCCCACAGGCTACCGCCCAGAGGTCATGTCTCTGTACACTCTAATAAAAAGGTGACCCCTGTTTATTATGGCATTGTGATGTTCTGCTTGCAAAATACACACAATGTCCCAGTTACTAACCAAGCTGTAGTTTATCCTATAATCCAGGACAATTTTTGATAAAGGGGTCATTTCATTGGAAGCCACCTGGTGGGCGCCACGCGAACTGCAAGCTGCAAGCACACTATATTCTCTAATCTCATGAGACCGACAAGGAAGCACGAGGCAGCCTAATTTAGATGTCTTTATGGTAAGTGTTACATTTTAGTATATTACATTTAATATCGAATTTTGTTTGAACTTCTTAATCTGAGCCATAGCTTTGTTTTCTCGGGTAGTTTTGTAATATAGCTTTAATATTGTTGTTTCATATATTGCTGATCTGGTGCTATGCTTCGTGCACACAGTTTGTGCACATTGACACTGTGTGCCATCACCCATAAGCCCAGCGACCTAATTATGGACATGTTTTGCTAGTTTACTGTTTACCTAGTTAAAATGGCTGCATGGTAACAATATAATCAAACTATTTAGCCAGCTGTGTATTGACTTAAGAAATATTCTTTATTGAGTCCAGGCAATTTTTCTTAATTGCCTCCTTGTCAGAACAATAATTGTGTAAACACAGCACGTAAACATCTAATTATTCTGTAATTTCATTGTTAAGGGGGTTTCACACATAGCCGGATCAGACGCAGGAGCGTCCCGGAGGTCAACTCCGTAATACTCCCGCATACTCCGGGGAAAGGCGTATAGACATCTTGTTCATGTCCGGGAGTGTCCGGCAGTGTCCGGCATGGTCCGGTATCTCCGGGAGACTCCGGCAAAAAAATTAAACATGTTTAATTTTTCATGCCGGAGATCCCGGAACAGTTAAATCCGTGTTGGTCCGTGTTGGTCCGTGTAGATCCGTGTAGACGCCCAGTAGACTCCGCCGATCTCCGGGAATCTCCGTATTGACTCCGGCATGTCTCCGGCATGTCTCCGGCTACATCCGGCGTCAACCGGGCATGAATATTTCGCCGCCATTAACGCCGGAGAGTACAAGGAGCCACAACGGATCCACACGAATGAACACGGTGTAAAGACCGGTGATATCCGCGAAGGCACCGTGAAAATCCGGTTCACTCCTCACTCTAAACGGGACAGTCGTGTTAGCTCCGTGTTGCTTCTTGTTGAGACCGTATTGACATCGTGTACACATCGCCAAACATTTATTTTTTGTTGACATTTAACAGCTCTTTGATCCCGGAACCCCCCGGAGGTAATAAAATGTTACTCCGGGACGCTCCGGCGTCTGATCCGGCTATGTGTGAAACCCCCTTTAGACCTTTAATGCCGTAAGCCAGCCAATAGACAATAAGAGAAATTTATTAAACATGTACATAACTAGGTCGGTGGGCTGTGAGGTCACAACACAGTGTTGACCCATATTAGTCACATTTGCCAAACGATGCAAATGATTGAATGTAATTAAAAAAATAAATGTATAACTTTATTCCACTCTTACAAGAATAGACTACAAACTACAGCATGTTATATAAATAGAATGTAACCATATATCATGTATAGGGCGCCATACAAATATATTTTGGTCAAATATAAAATGCAAATATATTATACATTGTATAATCAGATCCTAAGTATTTTTTCTCGATTTTTTGATGAGTCACCAAATGTATCAATTAAAAAGGTCAACCATTAGATAATGACAATTTTACTAAAAAGTGACATTTTGTTAACTTAATTTCTTGTCTCGCCGAATCTGATCTGATACTAATTCAAATTATACACTGCTGTGCGATGGACCCCACCACCGTTTTCACGTTGAGCTCAGTGGTAGCTTCCAACCACTGGGTCCCAGGTTCAATTCCTAGTTGAGCCTAAGTTGATGGCTGTTTCATCCATCATCTCATTGCCATGATCCATGCCTGTCCTAATCGGGTGCAGAAATACGGGACATAAAAACCGTAATCCACCATTCACATTTAGGCCTATCTAACTATCTTATTATAATTTCGGGCTTCTCACCAATATATACTTAGGTCAGAGATCGAAAATTGGATTTAATTATAAGTAATCCATCTTACTGTTAATTGTATAATTTATAACTAATAATAAATGCAACCTTATAAAACTATATACCAGAGACAGTTGCAAAAAGATACTGCTAATTAAATTGCCTACAAAACCCATGTATGACAGTAACCACTCAAATTTAGTATGTGATGTTGGGGAATTCCTTTAATATATTTCCATGGTGGATAAAAATAGCTATTATCATCGTAATGTATTATTTTTCAAGAGTCAGCATATATTATTGCTAATATAGGAAGTCATTTACCCAGTCATGCAGCTCCAAGCTCCAACTGCTGATTCTACTAATCTAGGGATAACAATTGTATGGCAATGATAAATGTTCTGCAAATTTACTCAAATACTGCCAAAAATGTAAATGAGGTGACATTACATGGAGTGGGAACACGACAATGTGATAAGGGAACCTTGACATATAATCATACGATAATGCAACCAATGATAGAAATGCATGTGTAGTGACTGGCACGTAGTTTAGGAATTAGGAGTCATGGTTTTTTTACATATATCGTTATCGATACACTGTGACAAAACCCCCTCCAGTGTCATGACCTCTCTATTAATACCATTTCCCAATTAAAATTACATTAAAATCCCACAATTAGGACCCCCTTAATATTAAGGCTACCTCGATTTGCGAAAACAATTCGGAGCATATCTGCAGATGATAGATAAACATATATGCCACCTGAAAAAAAGTTTTTACTGATGGTGCTACCCGTAAATATATTTTAATAAATACATAAAATAAATAAGTTTACTTGGACAACAGAAATGAGGGATGCTAGAAAACACTGGACCCCACCCCCAATGCATATCGCTCTGTAATGTCCTATATTTATTTAGGACATTTAGGAGCATATCGGCAAATGGCAGATCTGACAGTGAAACAGATCTATTCAGAAACAGATATATAGACAAATATATATGACCAAGTACACGACACCAGTGACCTCCCATGTGCAAACCATGATGAGTGTGCAGGTATTCATGCACAGTTAAATAAGCACAGAATAGATTTTTATGCTTATATTACAAAATTACAAAATATAAAATTGCTGTAAGAAAATCAAAACCCCATTTTATATGAATATGTTTATTGATGTGTCATATTTGAGTCAATAACAAAAATAGTATGGGTAATTTGTATAAAATCGTTCTTCCCTTGTTTTGTTAAGCCTAATCCAAGTAGGCCTATTGGTCTAGAACTTCAGGGGAAAAGAAGAGGGTGTTTAATCAATACATAAATATCTCACATAGATATATATATATGTATTCAAAATCTTTTACATTTCTCTAGTTTGAATTGGTAGGTGGTTTTACGGCTGAGGTTAAAGACAGCTTTTTTGACTGCAGCTTTTGGAGCCTCCTGGCTCCTGCCTAAGTTCTGTGCACTATTGTACCATGGAGTCATTAGTGCTTATGACTCCATGATTGTACTTTAAACCAACCTCCTCAGCTTATTGTAATGGATTTGAGAATAAGAATAATTTTGATGGTTATGCAAACATGCAGAGTTTAGTTATTGAGGAAAAAGTTCTGGTTTGGTTTTTTACCATCTCATCTTCTGGAATTGGATATGATCATCACGATGGAGCCAAAAAGGTCCGCATTCACCATAACATGTCATGACTTCTCATTCTCCTATGTGCAGACTTTCTAGTTTACAAGTCCCATTGCCAAAATCAAAACAGACTGAGGTGACATCACTGACATGTATTTAAATTGTCTCACTGGGTTGTGCCACTGTGTTCTCTGTTCCTGGGTTCAAGTTTCTAATTTTGTTTACATGTACTGCACATGTGACTGACATTAGAATTTCATAAAATGCTGGTCTCAAATTATGTGATATACTGACCTACAATACTGGGCCTCTTTCTTTTTAATCCTCAGTGAACGAAGTTCAAAGAGGGCTGTTGTTATCATTTAGAAAAAGTAATGTCCGTCTGTGGGCGGGCAGGCGTGACATTTCGTTTCCACAGACGAACAGGAAAACTAATGCAATTACCCTAACGGAATTTCATACAGAAATACTCTATGTGGTCTAGTTGTGCCTTTTTATAGTCACATTGACTTGTTTCAACCATGTTTTACAAATTTGGGGAAAAAAAAAAAAAAAACTATTATTTTGTTTCTGGAGCAGAACACTTCTGTACCTAAATGCCTAAAACTATGCAGAATATGTCTAAAATAGTATAGTCTCATGCCCATAAATAATATGAAATTTGCATAATAAGGTGAAAATGTGAAAAATTCTTGTTTATTTTTAAAACATCCTCAAAGACGCTATTTGCCTTACATGAGTGAAATTTTAGCAAATAACATATCTAAATTATAGTTCTTCCACTTTATGAACTGCTTTTTGACATCCATATCATTTTTTTTCAAACTAATGGATATATAGATAGATAGATAGATATTGAAAGTGCAGCCCTCTAATGCAAGTTCTTGCTGCTATCGAGGGTTGATTGATTAGGTGAGAGAGAGGAGGAGTCCACCCATATTACACATTTACCCCATGGGTGGGATCTTTTACTTGCCTCGACCGCCAATTTGAAGTCTCATCTAAACGACATCCAGTTTGGATATTGCTCATGAAGGGTGTCCAAGCCTGGGATTGAACCCGCACTCTTCAGAGGAGCAGGCGAGCATCTTACCACTAGAGCACCCAGCTGCCATGGAAAATCTGGGGAGCTGCCATGGAAAATCTGGGGAGCTGCTAAAAATTCCATTTTCTGCAGTATTACTCTATATCACCTAGTTGTGCTTTTTGATAGTCACATTAATTATCTCTGCTATGTTTTACAGAATAAGAGAAAATTAAAGGTATTTGGGGCGGGGGGTTTGCTGGATGACATATTTATCTATAGTACTTTTTCCAAACTTATTTTGACATTTACTTCATGCTTTTTTCATAATGATCTTAATGTAAAGCTAAAAATTGTTTTATTTCCTACATTCGCTAACCTAGCATGCCATATTTTATAATGTAATCCATAAAAAGTTAGTGTCATCAGTGGTCATGGTCCATATATTTATATTAATATTTCATCTTATTGCTGTATTCTTTATATAATATTGAGGGAAATGAGCCAAAACTACTATTTCCCTGACCAATACACAAAGTTACAACTCAATACACAAAACTTCACCCCCTGCATGGCCCTGCCTTGTGACACCTGGGATTACACATGCCATTGTCTGTTATTCACAGCGTGAAGGTGTTGCCCGCTGGATATTTGAAGGATTGCATTTGCTGCCATCAATTCTTAGGCCAATGAATAGACTTGCAGGTGCTGTCCTCTTGTTGAAAAAAAACTAATTTATTGGCCAATCAGACACCAGTTTACACTATGACGCTATGACACCATATTCCAAATATGGTGCTCTTTTGTAATGTCCTTGCTGATTGTGCAATAAACTTCTGTTGCATCTAATCAGAAACGAGATGAATAACCACACAAAAATTCCGGCCATTCAAGGCAAATAGCGACTATCTCCATGCACGGCGATCTTTGCCTACGGAAAAATGTGCAAAATATAGATTGATACTAAACATAAAATAAATGTTCATATTATTTTATATTCATTATAACCTCCTACAGTAGAATTGGTATTGATATTGATTTTTTCTGCCTCATAAAAGGTCAGTTAAAATATACGAATTTGATAAGAATATTAAAGACCTAAGGTTTAATGTTTAAAGTCATATACAAGAAATGCATGGTAACTTTACAGACCATAAGTAAACTCCATGTACTTTACCGGTAGCTGAATGGTGACAACAAAATATTATTAGTAAATAGATATCTATAGATTCTGTTATCAAAGTTGTTCAAAAAACATCTCACACAGCTGTAAGAAACACTCTGAGTTTACCCTGTGATTCCTGTTGATTTGGAATTCATTTAACATCATCAATTGTGATTGTCTTGGATGGACAAGAATAACATAAAAAAGATAGTATATAATGTGTAGTTGCTCAACTACATAAATATGTTAAAGATGTTTTGAACAATGTTGATGGCGTTTGTGTACTATGTGGCCATTTGCTGAGGGTTTGCTGCCGCACAGCTTATGTTTTTTGTGTGTGTGTTTTTTTTACTTTAAATTTGATAATTTGTAAAAACTGTATAAATTTGACACGTGGCTGACCTACAACCTTCCTCAATAGGTATCAGAATAAGGTAACCTAGTTCAACCTAGTTCGACCTAGTTCAACCTAGTTCAACCTAGTTCTAGGTTATACCTGCATGCATGCATTACAATGCATTGGTAACATTTTGAAGGTCAGATGCCCGCGGTTATCAACCGTCATGCCAAATAAGGAAAGGGGCAACGACATAGAAAAAAAAATGGGGACATTTTAAATAAAAGAATCAGCCTTAGGTCCATATGCCAAACAACATCCATCAGAAAGGAAGTATAGGGACACATTTCTGACAATTTCAATGACAGGTCCTTAAAAGTGAAGGGGAATTTGGTTTGCACTTTACAACCACGAAAATGAAAGTTTATACCCATTGCCATAAATTAGTGTTATTTTATATTCTAGGACAAGTGAGTCACTTTAAGAATTATTTATTTCTAAATGGGACAAATTAGTTCAACTAATAGGCCTATTACATTTTAACGGTTCATTGTATTGAACTATGGAGGTATTATACCTCCATGATTGAACCATGGCATAATTGAACTTAGACCAAAGCCAAGAGAATCATGATAATTATCACGACGAACAGACCCTTGGGCCTTGGCTAGACCCTGAGTTCATGTTATTATACTAATCAAGAATATAAATAATGAGAAGTTAATAATTTAACCATTCATGATGTTGGCTCTCTCATATCATATTTTGTCAACCATGTAAGGCTGTTGCAATGAATTTATGTATAAAATGTCATTATAAAAATGCCCATGGCGGCATCAAAATCTGTTATACCATTTGGTCATACCACTCACAACTTGAAGAAACATAACATATGTGCTTTTATGGCTTATTTTTATTATATGGTCTGGTGCTAGGGACATCCAGTTTGTAGGGGTGTGTAAACTTTTGACACCTTTATGAAGTTTTTTATTACCCTTATGTAAAAGGAAATAGGGTCAAGAATATTGGTTATTCTTAGCATTAGACAATCTAAAGGTGCAACTAAGTCACCGGTTTCTAAAGCTGATGAAAACTGTGTCTGCAAGCAGTAATAGAAAGACCAAATGGATCACTATGAATAGATCAAGAACAGGCACTGTCCAACAAAACATAGAGTATCTGTTACAAACATGGAATATCACCAGTGAAAAGATCATTTACGGTGAAGCAAGATTGAAAACTGATCTCTCAGTACAATCTGAGCATCAGAAGAGAGCTGCAGCAATCATAGACTTTTTAGATATGATGATCGATCGTAAAGATGATATAGGCAATATAGATTTTATTTTAACATATCTGTTTTTATTAAATTTACTATTATATTATAATTAAATTCTTATTTACATGTATTATATATTACAATTTCAATTATGTACTCTGTACCTGGTGTGTACGAAATAAAATAATATATATTAGACATACTAAATAACTTAAAATCAGGGGCTCAACTAGGCGTCTAAGGGCCTGTAGAACCTTGGATTTGCATTGTTAGAAATAATTTATTAACTTCATGATATACCATTGGAATGATGAAAAGTTTGATAAAGCACACAGTTGTAAAATGTTGAAGCAGTGAAATATATAATTTTTAAGTCAACACCGATGATTGACAGCACGTGCAAAGTCAATAACTTCTCGATAAGGAACATCATTTATTGACAAGAGCCCTGGCAGAATCCTTGAATTCTTTTCTGGATATTAAATGTAAATTGAGAAAACTCAAGGCAGAAGACACCAGGTTCCTACCATTGGGCCGGTCTTGGATTAATGTTACATATATTTTCAATTTGAGTTGGTGCACCCTATGTTTTGGCATTAAATATTTTGTTCTACAGCTGTCTTATGAAGCTCATCAAAATGTTGTCTTAAAATAGCCCATTTCCCTGATCGATATAGCAAAGCAACTGCATCATTGACAGCTGAATAAATACATCTCCAAATCTGGCTATCAAAGGTCCAGGGCATCTTTAAGCAGGGGCTCAACTACCATAGGGACTTTGATGACCAAGTCTACGGGCCCCCATCCCAAAGGGGGCCTTCCTGACAAAAAGGTCATCTCTAAGAAAAACAAAGGGGAGGAAATCTAAAAGTGGGTTCTTTGGTAGGAAAGGTCAAACCCTAAAAAAGTTTAAAGTGTAAATTTTTCAGAATCTACTTCTCCATCAAAGGGGCCCCTAATCCCCCCCCCCTTTTTTTTGGAAAGTTGAGCCCACCTTGTCTCTTGGATTGTAGTAAAGGATGTTTGGCCCTCTACACAACATCCCACTAGATGGTCGTTTAAACTTGATTATATTAAACCAGCCTTTTAAAATATATGACAGATTTTGATAATGATACAAGTACAGGCAATTTTTGATGAATGCAATGACAAAATACTGAGAGGTGTGTAAGCTTTTAAGCACATCTGTATATTAGGGTGCATCAGATGCCCTTACATTGGCAAACCTGCTTGTCTTAGTCCTCAATCTGTTCTACCTCGTAGAGAAACTGTTCTGATAAAATTTTATTTCAATAGGATTATATTTAGGTATCCCACCATCCTCTTGAAGTTTTCCCACTTTATCGTACAATTAGTATGCATTAATATGCTATCGGCCAAACTGAAAACTTCTCTGATGATGCATACATTGTGCATGTACTAAACATAAACAGGCATTACGCAAATCCTTTTAGGATTTAATGAAGGTTAATCATAATAATGGTCATAAGGTCCAATTCAACAATATGCCTTTTGTGCACATAAGCTTCATTGGTGCACATAACAATGCACAGCAAACCCGATTGACCTTCCAGTAGCAATTTGCTAAAAGTTTTCGTATCAACCCAGATCTCGGCCTTCACTGCCCTTCAGTTTTCATTCATATGGACACTGTTCACCCAAAGTCTGGTTTTGGAGAAATGAAATTATGGCTGATGATGGATCATCATCATCATCAAAGGAAAATGATCATAAGATTCCACCTTCCAAATTAAAGTCAAATTAAGTGAAATTTTTGGTTGGGGCCAGGTAAAACTCGCATGTTTGCTTCAAGATCAAATAAACAAATTACCACCTAGAACAGTTACAAGCCAACATCAAGTAAAGAAAGTCCGAGACATCTTTGAACTGGTTAACAGTTATTGTTAGAGGACCTTAGCTGTGGATGTGCCTTACAATGACCTCAAGTTCATCAAAACCAGACCGCAGTGTGAAGTTATACGTCCCAACATATCAAGGTGTGCTTTGCAGGCATTCCTAAGACAGCATTTAGTGTTCGGTGGATAAAATGATACTCCTTGCACTCGTCAGCTCTCAGGTGTATGCAGGCCAAAAAGCAGCAATAGCAGCTAATGCTCTGTTAGCCAAGAAACCTGATGAGAATAAACCAAGTCAAAATTTGGCACTGCTCATGGAGACATCCGTTTTTCCAACAATCATATCTCCGGTAATGGAATAAGCAGACCTCATCAATCCGGGTTCAAGGTATCTATTCCCCATTCTGGAGCTATATACAATTTTTAAATGTTACCAAATGGTTGTCTGCTTCCTGCAAAGCATCCCTTCAAAATGCAGAATATAATCTAGGTGCTTTGAATCTAGTCAATGACTCTGCAGAACATGGCATAAAATAGCATCTAATTTTCTTCAGGCATCAAAGAATGAAACTAAATATAAAAATGTATTCCATATTGTTGAAGAGTGGCCACAAGAAACTCCCATATCTGAGAAAGGTAAAAAGCCATTTGCATAAAATGTCCATTGGAAAATCGGTTATTGGCACTGTGTTTGTGTGTCCAAAGATAACAATTTGCATTGGAAACATATAATGATTAATCTTAATGGTGATGAGTTTCAGCAAGAATTAGTTATTTGATTGGTTATTTTTATTTGTGGTAATTTAATTTATTGATATAATTTCGTTTAATCACATAATATGACAATTGAACAACTGACCCCATGCTTGGATCTAAATATTTTATGTGATTAGCACGAATTTTGAAAAGGAAGTCTTATTTTCTTTGGATGTAATGTTTCACATATCAGGACATCAGTAATTTTGAAGTATTGGTGTACTTTATTACTTTTAATGATGGCAGTGTAGTATTGCTTGAGCACTATTGATATGTGCTTTCATTGATCTAGCTTCTTTTTTTCACTAGTTGTTTGCAACTGTATATTGATACTTGACTCAATGGAGCACTTTATCTATCCAGTAAAACTAGTTAATATAAAAGTTCTTTAAATTATTTTTGTAATAGATGTTAATATTTACAATCCTTGTGGTCTTTCTTGTTAAATAAAAAAGCTGATATACAGGTTTTCCACAGTATTCATCATCATTTGAACCCAAAGTTTCAAATCGTTGGTGGGATACCTAAATATTGATTGATTTCCATGAAAATGAGCCTGACAGAGTATGTTGGCATGGAGAACAAATTGGGAACTAAGACAGACCAAAGTTTTGTGCTTGAAAATGTCATCAGGCAGCTGATGCACCCTACTGTATATGGCAGCTGTAATTTGCATCTAATGCACATTACTACATTTGCCATGAGAGGATTGTTTTATAAACCTAATGATAGTAAGAACAGCAGACAGAACTCCCAACTTTTCCTAATTTGTTGTGACTAATTTGAGGCTTCAAAAATGCTCAAAAGTCTGGGCCTCCTCATGGCAAGGGTGTTATCACATGGGTTGGAGACCTAAAACATAATGCAGGGTACTGCATAATGATAGAATCTGATATGGAAAATGCAACCCTATGAGGCAAGTATTTGCTGCTCACGAGGGTTGATGTATGAGGTGAGAGCTAGCCTGTTCAAAATATGCTCTTGTATAAGCAGGAGGCACAATCTTTGGCCTCTATTGTGTGTATTTAGCTTGTTGTTAAATAATATCAGGAGAAATTAATGAAATACTTTGTTTACTTCCAGGTGTGTCATGATAAGAGCCGAAGAGCTCTATGGCGACCAGCACAAAAGTGCAGGGGTCACACCAAACTCTGGAGGCAGCGGAGACAACTCGCCCCAGCATGGGTCACCAAGAGCAGCTTACATCCAACCCAATTCTTATGGCAAAAGGTTAGCAGTGCCTTCTAACACCACAGAAGTAACACACAGGTTATCGAGCACAGATGGCAGACCTATATCTCCTCTGACAAAGGAATCCATAACAAGGCCATCGACAAGCATCCGGGATATACTAAACCCATCTACGATGTCGCAAGACAGAATTCAATCCGATGAAACTTCATTGGCGTACTCATCGATGAATCCTGCGAATGACAGAAAACGATTTTCTCCTGATGGATTCACCAGAGGGAGAACGCCAATAACAGAGGAATCAGTCATAAAGGAACTGAGGGGGGAATCAAAAGTTTGTCCACTTACCGCAATCTCTCCCGGTCAGTCTAGGACCACCCCTTGCACCCAGACACAACCACAGTTTGCATTGCAAGTTAACCCACAGCCTTGTGAGATTCTTAACTTAACCAAGGACAAAACTAACGTGAGCCAAAGTGCAAGCAGTTCTGCGCCACCAAGAGTCTTCTCATACTGTCCAAGTGCGAGCGCTGCACCTCCCAAACCTAGGAATACCATGTGTTCACTTTGGAGTCGAGCAGTGACACCCATATTAGAAGAAGGATTGAGAGCGGGAATATCAAGTAACTCGAGCTCCCCAAACAGAAAGTTTGATGAAATGAAGATTCGGTCGCTCTCACCCAAGACCACACAACAGACAGAAACCAGGTTGAATTCAGTAGCTGGGTCTGACTTACATGCGCAGACATCTACATCGTGTCATCTGAATGAAAACTCCTACATAAGAAAAGCATTAAAATCACCAGTACGAGGTCAATCTCCTGTGCAAAATGAGGCCCCTGTACAACAGGAAAAGCCATCCAAATACTCCCCTTACAAACCACACCCTCGTTTTCGGCGTCCCATAGTACAGAATGACGAGGACGTCTCAAAAGGTAACATGGCTCCTCAAGGGCATGCTAAATTTGATCTGTTCCACTATCTTATCTCCAGAGCTTTAAGCAAACCAGAAGCAGCAACACTAGCGGAGGGTGATACACACCAGTCAGTTACCATAGACAAACCACTGGATCTCTCGGTTAACATTAAATTCAAACCGAACTGAATACAATATAAGGGTCTATTACTCCATTTTTTATCTCTGATCTGTTGCGGACACTCAACCTTGCACACTAATCAAAATTTTTGTCAGCCGTAGATGAATTTTACTTTATCCTGTACATTAAATCATATTTACTATTTATTAAATAAATCATCATGAAGCCATTGCAGTGTGTTAATATTTTATTTGCAAAACATCACAACGAAGTATAACAACATCACTTAAATTACTGCACAATACTTTATATCCGAAGACACAGGCACAATGACAAGGCAGTCTCAAGCTTACTCTAAATATTTACATGTGGACTGGCATGTGTGGCATTTAAACAAGCACGTACACTTAGCTTATGTACACGTACATATAAACGTCACAGATATAGCATTCCTGAACGAAGCTCTCCTTAAATTTATTACATCTTGGATTCTCAATCATTTGTGATGCTTTACACCCTGAGTTCATAAATAAATCTTTAACAAATAAAAATCATAACAAACTTGACCACAACAATAATTTAAAAAAATAGAAAAGAAGCTTATTTAAAACGGAAAACTACTTTAAAATTAATAGTACTTCTTGGTCCTTCAGTGATTGGCAAACAAACAATAACTTCGATTGTACCTGATAAACTATCAAGTTTTTGGCCAATATGAACCTTAACATGTCTACAGTATAAATAAAAGGCTGGCATTTAAAGGAAAAAAGGTTCAGTCTCCTTAGAGAGAAACCAACAATGATAAATGTAAAGATAACAGCAAAAAAAATAACGAATAATGAAACCTTTTGCTTCTTGATCTTTTTACATGCTTAGCTTTTGCGATCAAAACACAAGCATTGCATCACGTTTCTTTGGTGATGCAATGACAAGAGTTGTAGGCGTTCATAGCGAAACAATTCATGAAAGCAATTAAGTATATTATATTGCTCTTTATGATAACACGGGGTCAACCTTTCGCTGTGTTGTTACAATTTTCAACCCGCAATAACATCTGCTGCTCGCAATAAATAGCCACATTTCAATCTAATAAACTTTCGAGCACAGGTCAAACAACTGAACAGTGCCAAAAATTAGAACAGAATGTAAGAACATACTTTGGCTTATCAATGTTGACACTGACATAGCGAGATAACGAGTCTTATCAGGGTTACATAAAAAAGGACACTTAATACAAAAAAATAAAAAGACAAGAAAGGTCAACAATAATGCCGGAATGAGTTTGTCATCATACAATGCAATGTGGCTTTAAAAACTTGAGAGAAAATATTTACAAGTTGGAAATAACGAATTATTGGATTAAGCATGAATGACAGTCATAACAAAAAGTTGCGAACAACACTCAGCAATAAAGAATGTACAGATTTAGGTATGTTTGTAATTATTGAACATCATCCGCTAAGATATCTGTTGTAGATATTAGCAATGTATTGTCAAAACGAAGAAATACTTTCAGGATCCTCTCATCTAAACCCTTCCCAAATGTGCCAAGCACATTCCATTCAAAAAGTAAACATAATGCCCTTAACATCAATAAATTACAACAATGGAGTATATACAAGACTTCTTCCATAAGTTTGATTCAATGAACAACCACCAGAGGGCTATTCATCACACTAGCCACCTGGTGGCAACCGCTTGCAAATAGCAGTATACATATCACACATCAGTCATATCACATTCACAGGGAAATAGTTTTTGTTCACGCAACCATTGGAGGAGCCTTAGCTTCAGGCGAACACTTAGTCGAAGATGAGGATGAAGGAGGATCACAGTCAGGAGAGGATCGGGAGTAATCACGTCTGTTATCAGAGTTAGCGTATGGGGTCATCAAAGCACCCGGAGAAGGCAGAGATCCAGCATGCTCTGAACTGCAGCCTGAGTCTGTTCTGGGGCGCTTAGCACTGCTGGGTCCATATGGTATTTGCGAAGGGTTCCATGAGTCACCCAAGCTCCGTGCAAAATGCTGTGAAGATGGGGAGGGTGATCGAGATACTGATGAACATGATGTGGAATCTGACCCCTCCTTAATCTTGTGCCATGCAGCACCTAACGCTTTCGCAAAATGGTCATCGACTGACTCTTCTGAACTGTCCGCTCTTTGTGTCTCCTTTGCTTTTATTTGTTTCCAGGTATCGCCCAGTGACTTGGCAAAATGATCATCTACTGATTCGCTGTATACTGAAATGAAAGAAATATTTATGACTTTAAAATATGGAGGAAAAAACCATGATAAGGAAGGGAGAATACAGTATATGAATATGCTGAATCTCACAAATGTTGTTCAGTAGCCAAGCTTTTATACTGTAATTAGAATTATTTGTACCGACATAATTTATCCTATTTCAATGATAAATTAAATAAAATTTATAAAATTGAATAACTCACCAGTGACGACTTTCACATCATTAACTGCAGGCTGGGTGGCTTTAACAGCAACCGCCTTTGGTGAACCCTGAGGGAGGGTGGCTGGGGCGGCTTCTTCCGGTGTTTTTGGTTGAGGTCGTCCTCCGTACATGTGACCCAAGGACCTCCGGAAGTGCTCCTCAATGGCTGGATCACAAATTTCTGGAATAAAAAGATAATAAGGGATAGATATATGCTTGCAAACATCTCATTAAATTGTGCTCACAGTTGTTTTTGCACAGGTCTTCAAACAATTAATTCACTCCAAATTCATGCTGAGGAGACCAACATGGGACCTCTTTAGACCAAATGAATCTGAAGTTCTAAACTGCATCAAGACAAGGAAGCCCTCTTAAGGCCCTCAACCAAGAACTATTTCAATTTTATAAGGCACTTCGAAACAAAACAAAAACTTACCACTATTAGATTCTTGGTCAGCAACTTTGGCAACCAACGGATTGGGGTAAGAAGCATATGGCCTTGTCATGCATGTGATAACTGAAGGTCTGTGCTTTGGTGATGAGGACCCAGAGATGCTCAGGTTCAGAGGAGCGTTGTGATCACTCTCCGTCAGGGGCGCCACTCTCTTCGGAGGTGGCGCCACCTGGGGCATGTAGTGCATATTACCAAGTTGCTTCAGTCTACAGCCAGAATCTTGACTTGGAAACATGTCTGCGGGGGGACTGCCATCCCTCAGAAAACTAGAAAATGACCTGAAAAGACAAAAGAAACCATATTGAAATGACAATAAAGAAAAGAGATGATACATAGACAACATAGTGTTTCCCTCAGTGGTAACTTTCTTTTACCAGAGAAAAAGGAAACCTTTAAGAATTTTGAAATAGTGTATATTTGCTAACACTGTCACCATTCAAATGATTTGTATCAATGAATGCCTCTGGAGGCGATGACATATTAGTAACATTCATTCATATGAGCATACATATAACAAGTTAATAAGCATAATAAGATAGAAGACAGAATTAACTCCACATAATGATATGACATTGTATTAACCTACGGCCCAAGTACGGGGTCAGATCTTCAAATTTGACTTTTTCCAGCGTGGACACTGGATTCAGGGAAACAGACACCAACAATTCAGCATTTGATGTGAATGACATTGACATCAATATGAGGTTAGCCTGTAAACTGTCCAAACCAGAAATGAAATTAAAAAGAAGTATTTGTATTTTCCCTAAGTATGAGTTCCAAGTCCAACAGAGATATAATTACGCTTATACTCCACCTAGATAGTTCCCTTATTGTTCTGAGAGGGATATAACCAACGAAAATATTAGTTAACTCCCTCTTGAGTGCAAACTGAACTTGTCTTGCATAATAAACATGATAAAGGCAGTAAAAACAAAATTAACGATCAAACAAATTAGTAAATGTGCCTAATGGAGTATAAGTTAGTTATATCCCTCATACTCATAGGCGGGAGTTAACTAACATTTTTGTAGGTTATATCTCTCCGCATCCATATTGGGGATATTACCATTACCTGGGCAGCGTGTGCATGCTGGCCACAGAGAGGAGTCTACCAATGGGCCAATGAACAGGGGTTTTGATAACCACATTTTATTAATAAATATATTTTTTAAAAGGTGAGATAAATAGTCTACTGAGCTTATATACTCTACTGAGGCATCGGCTTGGTTTATAAGTCAGAGACAACCCAGCATGACCACTGGGCACAAAAAGGCACGTGCAATAGCATGAGGAGGGGCATCGAGAGAGGTATTGCCACCTGGCAAACTTGAGATCTTGCCAAATTCCCCCAACATCTATGCCCAACATCTATGCCCATGGTTACCACTAGATGCCCCACATGTCTGGACATTGTCATCGTCATGCATGCGCATTCCATACAGACAACTATTCTCTCTGCCATAGTCACTTTTATGTCACTTTTGTGTCAAAAACACAAGTATTATGAAACAATACTGTTATATTACATGACCTCCATACATTCCTTGCTGTTTGTAGCATATATATATATATATATATATATATATATATATATATATATATATATTGTATACTACGCATTCACAACTAATGTACAACTTCATAAACACAACATCAAGACTTGCTGCCTGTTCTTGGCACAATTATAACATCTATTTGTAACATTTAATGGTGTAAACTTATATTAATTTCATTTTATTTCACCTACAATGGAACTCAGCTTAATGACCACCTCACAGTTTATTAAGATCACTAATTTTTTTATCCTATCGTATTCTTACTATTGTAATTTGTATATTTTACCTCCTATATAAAGACCACCTCACCATTAAGATCAGAAGTTTGCACAAAGAGTGGGTGATGTCAGTGACAAAGTTGTGACGTACTTTTATACTACCAGGACTCATCCAAGTTTCTTTTTTTGCAAATGGACAAACATCCCAAATGAGAGGCTATTTTTACCGCGACCCAGCCAAAAAAAAATCAAAAAAAAAAATCAATTTTTACTTTTAAAAAATAAAAAAATCAATTTTACTTTTTTTTTCCGCTTGAGTATTTCCTCAAAAATTAAGACATTCCATGAACAGAAGCTCAAAACTTCAAATCCTAGCGATTAAAATTTAATTAATGAGACGGATAATGTCTCTCCGTGCACTCTTTATGACAATCATGTAAAGTTAATACAAGTATACCAACCAGGTGATTTCCATGAATTAATTCAATATTAATCAATTAAATGGATAAGTACAAACCATGCTATACTTTTTTTCTTTTTTTTTTTTAACTATACATTTCATGTTTTTCTAATTGAGTGAGTCATACCGAACAAAAAGTCTTCACATTTTCAAGTTTAAAGTTGACTAAAACTGGCAGTGTGACATTCCTAAGTTTTATTGAACGAAGGTCCACTAGTCCACTATATCTTGGATGAATAGATCCAAGACCATAGCTATGGCCTTTATTTGTAAATTAGGAATATTTTTAAATCTAGCAAGTTAAAAGCCAACGACTTTTTCAGTACCTTTAATCACAGCTTCACTATATTTCATTTCAAATTGCAACTTCAACGCACCAAATCAAAACTAATTGCATTTAATGTATAATCTTATATCTAATATATCATCACCTATTGCAGGTACAGCACTGATCATGGCTGGTGCCTGAATGCATATAAATATACCGTATTATAGGCGTAAATATTTAACTTAAAAGCCTACCTTTGATTCATATATACATGTGGCGTTCAACAGTCTATGGCAATCTAGTCATTCTAACACACTGACATGTGAGTTTGTTGCAGGGTCAAGGTGCTGCACATTTCTGCACATATTCACATACATTGTAATGGCCACCATGCCCACAGGCACAGCATATTTCAAATGAAAAATATCACAAAGGGATTGGATACCTACACAAAGAATGACATATTACTTTATAATGTCCTTTTATCAAAATAATCATTTACAACTTATTATTTGCTTTTTTGTTATCAATAGTTATTGTCAGTTCATGCATGTATCTTATCTGGGTATGGAGTGGCACAGTGCTCTCTAGAGGGCTGGGATAATTTGTATATTATATTTCATGTTTGCCACTTTAAGTAAAAAAAAAACAAATTACTTAATCATTAATTCATAATCAGAATGAGAGGTAAACTTTTTTAGAAAGTTAAATTGAATGCATCAGTTTGTATGATGTCTCTCAATGGAGATTCAATGTACAATCATATATAACACATTTGAATTTTTATAGTAAATGCGTAATAAATCATCATTAAGATTCTTCACATGATGTCCAGTGTTTTTGTTTTTTAATCAAATAAATGTAAATAAGATACAGTATTTGTTTTCCAAATAATTCACTACTCCAGGCCATCACTAATGTGCAAATATAGATTGAGTCATTAAAAAAGTATTATTCCATTAGGACCACCACAGTGTGACCTTAAGATTCCTGGTGATTCTTTAACAAAATCATGAAATTAGATCTTGGGCAAATTAATTTACTAATAGGCTGAGTCGTAATTGTAAAAATCCCCGCTGTTGTTGGCACAAAAATCAATTTTCTCGACTTAAATTACTTCAGAACTGTTATGTTACCTTAAAATAAAGTTTATGAATCCAAGTTATTAAGGAGATAGGCGTGGCAATTTGCAAATACAATTAATTAATACACATTTTTTTCATGAATAAGAGAGCTTTTTATACATGTGTTAAACTTTCTTAAAAATAAACTAGAATCATTAAACAGCCAATGAGGTTAAATAACTTATACAGTGACCCAAAAAAATAAAAAAAATTCCAGAAAGGACACTCAATGAGATACAATGACTTCGTCTCAATATATGCTAATGAAGGAAGTACGTAATGACGTCATCACGCACTGTATATGGTGACGTCACACGTGCGGTCAACCTGAGGTGTCCTGCATTGGTGATATGGTGAATCAGTAGCAAGCAGTTGTCATTTTGTGGGAGGCCAAATGACAGGACAGCCTGGAGGTATTCCACGAATGTATAGTTCTTGCTACATTTGCCTGTAATTATCCTGATACACGGAATGTAGGCCCTGTCACCACAGTTTCCAAACCATTGCCAAATGCAGAGCCCACATTCCAAAAAATCCTAACCCTAACATAATCTTTGGGTGACCTACAGTTACATATTATGAAATATAGGGGACTGCAGCTATCCATTAAATTCTCGTCTTAAATAGCGCATAATTGACAATTTAATATATTAAAATGTGCAGCCAAAAACAACAGCCTGGTTGGCTGCCTGGCTGCCATGAAGGAAATTTACACTTTAAGGTCTGTTTCTTGCCTCAGCATAGGTACCAGTGACAAGGCACCACTACTCCGACTGACATCCAGATCAGTTTATTGTTTCCAAAATGTCCAGTTCTGACGACCCGACCCCAATACTAACATAGAAGCAGTCTATCACCTTGTCCACTGTGCCACTAAGCTGACAAAATAGTCTCAGACAGGATGAAGGTATCTATATACATGCAGCAATGTGTTCACTGAGATAGGCTGCAGGTCTTTGGGAATGTGTCCTGGCAAAATGTGACAAAAATGTGACAGAGCAATGTCCGCTATTCCAAAGAGTTATGCAAGGAATGTCAAGCATCCCAAGAACAATGCTGCAACAGTTTCCAGCCACCCCATTATCCAATAGCTGAGCATTCTCGAGGCACCCCAAAGCACTTTTTCAGTTCTGCGCACTAAGTATTAGGTGCAGGATGACACCGAACTGTTTTTCCTTCATCATTCCATAGGACAAGTTGGAACAATCAGGAACATATCTCACATGCTTGTGGTCACCACCCATCCTCTCTGTGCAATTTGCTGAGTTCTTATGAATTGCATTTTAGTAACTTAAGAGGAGAACATAGATCTAGGTTGAACATAGTTGAAAGAGAACAAGTGGCTTGTAACACACGCAGGTCTTCAAAGTTATACTGAATATCAATCAATCAATCTATCAATCTATCAATCTATCAATCAATCAATCAATCTATCAATCTATCTATCTATCTATCTATCAATCAATCAATCAATCTATCTATCTATCAATCTATCAATCTATCAATCTATCTATCTATCTATCTATCTATCTATCTATCTATCTATCTAAATAACTAAGGTAAACTTGGTTTAGGAAAAAAAAAGGTTTTTAAAATCTATCCCAATTTTTCCTTTCCCCTTCACATAATATTTCAATTGATCTATCCGCTATTCTTTCTTGTCTGTCTTTCCGCAGGTTGTGCCAGATAGCATGTTTAGCTCACCCTTTGACCCCAGCACATATTTTCCTGACGGACAAGGGTATCTGGGTATGGAAGATTAATGATACGAAGTCATGAAGTTCTCACCTCATCTCACACCTACAAATATGACATGTTCGTGTATATTTCTTGCCAACTGCTGAATGTGTGACAGCTATATATTTATGTCCTCGTGTGAAGAAAGAAGAATTTGCAATAGGCTGTATTTGAAAGTTTTCTTGATCCTGTTAATATGACCGGCTCAGGTAGCTGATAAAAAAGACTCCATGAGATGATGATACTCGATTTCGACAAAATATTTAACACATTTACACTAAGAATATTAAGGCCACGGTTTTTTGATCTTATGTTTCTCAGAACTTTCTCGGACCGTTTTTCATTAGACGGTCGGTCGGAAAATATTTTAAAAAAACCCAGAAAGTGTTTTTTTCATACATTTTTTCAATTAAGAAATCAATGGATATACCATATCTATTGATTTATTAATTTAGCGGCACTGCAAAAGTTTGGCCGGCGGTGTCGAGAAACGCAATATCAAAAAACCGTCGCCTAACGGTGCTATACCCTAGCTCAAAGACTGTTAAAGTCAGGATTCGAATCCAGGAACTTCAGAAGAGTTGGCCGGTGTCAGACTGTAACAACTAGACCAACCAGCCACTTAGCTTTCTTTTAAATTTTACTCTGATAATTGTCATTCACACTGATTAGGAAGCTGTCAAGTAAAGCCACAAGTGCCACAAGAGTTAAGTGACTCCCAGAGTCAGGATGAAAGCTATTTCCTGTATCAGCTTCTTGCACTGTGTGACCTGATGGGGTGATGCGACCTTTATCGTTAAATCCATTCTGGGTGTTACAAATATTCAACAATTAATCACATCATCGTTATTTACTTTTAAATATTATTATATATTATATTATTCAGTGCTCCTAACATTACCATGATTACCCTAAAACTGAGCCAAGAGATTGAGAATGATTTGAAAAGTAGTCTCTGCTCTGCTACGTCCAAGGAATGACCCAAATGCTGGCCATGGGTGTGTACACTTGGGTTATTAGCAAATTGTCAGCCGATTTTTTAAGAAAATGCCAGTTCTGGCAGAGTCCCACAGGCAAGGCAGGGAGGAGACTGGCCAGTTGACAGAGCGCCAGACCCCTAGGCCTTCATTCCTACCTCATAGCACAACCTGGCATGCCAATTAAGCAAGTTTGCATCCATTCCTGCCAAATATTTGTCATTGTGGCATATTTATCATGCATGAGCTTCCACTATGCTAATATCTCACTTAATGTCACTCTTATGCGAAGGTAGAACTGTCCAGTGCTTATGATACATACGAATTACTTTGGAATATGCAGAATTATAAAAGTACATGTATATAATCTGGTACATAATTATGATGGTACCCCATAGCAAAATGTATCATTCACATGCAACTATTCAATTACATTTATTCTAAATCCATGACACATTTATATAACTGAGAACTTGAACAATCTACTGTGAAACAGTCAAAGATATTCTCAGAAAGCCTTCCTCACCCCCCGAAATACTAAAGCAATGCCAATTGTGATAAAAGAAACGACTTCTGCATATTAAAAATATTTTTAGATAAGTTCATCAGTATTCTGCACCATTTAAATAAGTATCCTAAATCTACAACAAACAGGGTTTCAAAATATAAAATACCCTGCCTACAAGAATGCTTCAATGGGAGGCGAGATTTTTCCTTATGCTCTGGTTTTTAAAAGACACTTCTGACAAAAAAACAATGTTGCTGCTTACGTCTGAGTACCAGTACATCTTCTGTTGCTGTCTGCTGTATCAGCTTCTTGCACTGTGTGACCTGATGGGGGTGATGCGACCTTTTCCTGCCTCAGCAGCTTCTTGGGGTGATGGTGCACAGGGCTAGAGGACCTGGGACCTACTGGTCTCTTCAGAGAGGCTTCTCCTGCAAAAGAAAATGTAGAATGAAAATAAATGTATTGTTGTATATTTTGTACAATGTTTATATTTTAATATTGACCTATAGGTGCATGTATTTGATCAACGCCAGATACCAATGCCAATGTAATGATGAGATGGAAGAAAATGTTACTAGAGCTATATAGATAGTATAGTTACTCGAAAGGTAATACGAAGTTAAAAAGCCGAGTAAAATCCAACCCGGTAGTGAGACTCCGAACACTCAACAGAATAAGATAAACAAATAAACAAATCTGCCCTTTGATTAATTAACACTAGAAAATTTAAAAATAACTATCAAGTGTGATATGCCGTTAATTTAGTTAAAAATATTTTAATTCTATCTCTCTGTAAGCCTATCTAACACATCTTCTCTTAGTTCCAATCATTTCAGTGCTGTAAACACACGCATTCTCTAGCTGAAGCAAGTGTTGTTTATCACAAAAAGGTGTGATAAAAAGTAACATCAATGTAAGATAACTATTTACTTTTGCTGACTTAACTTACTTGCTATGCAGGCAAAACACGGACAGCCGTAAGTAATATTCATTGTCATTCGTTTTTGACTGGGTGCACGTGTGTTTGAGAATCTGAGAATCTCCCACTCCAAATGAAATGTCTGAGTGGCAGACGATACAGCTCAGCTCCGGCCAAAAAAGCACTTCTTGGAATCCGTCAGACAGGCCAGATAGCGTAGTATACATCAACGCAGTAAGCAATCGTCATAATATTTAATATTTACAGTAAATTTTATCCCATTAAAACCTAATCATAAGTTAATGGTGTAATTTAATGAGTTATTAAAGTTGAACACAAGCGCCTCTGGTGGCGAAAGTAAGTTTCCAATTTAGTTCCAGAATTCAATTATATCGTGTTTCAATAATAAATTGAAAAGTCATTTTAAAACAGTAAATTGAATTTTTGGCAGGTATGAAACGTCAGTTATCTAGGTCTCAGGCATAATCCAGCCCCAGTGGAATATAAGTCCAGAGAGGTTACAACCGAGATGAGACTGTCGTCTGCTGCTGAAACTGCAAGATGACATGTCATCATAGCAGCAGAGTAACTAGTTGGCAGGTCACCAGGTGGCCAGTGGCACTAATCCCAACCAGGGGGCAGAAGAGTGCCACACCTGAATGGCATACGTAGGTATGGCAATAAGTATTTGAGGAAATGGCATTTTGTGCAAATCATACTGAATAAGTGGACTTGGCAGTTTGAGAAAAAAACGGTCAGAGTAGTACAGTACCAGTCTGCAACGTTCCACTGGGGAACTGTCTAGTGTTTGGTTATTAAGGCATCACAGGTCAGCAGACTCGGAGAATCTGGAGTATTTGGCCTTGGCTTAATATAATCAATGGAAAATGAAAGCGCAAGATATAAGCATTGTATATCCCCCCCCCCCCCCCCAATAGTTTCAATAAATCAAAAGGCAAATAATTGTGGCTGCTCTGATTAAATTATCTTCCAGGGCAGTGTCTCCTACGTGAGTAAGATGTAAATTAACTGACACTACAGCTGTACATTGCACAATAGTTTCAGAGTGAAACTAATTCTCTACAACCATATTTCAATTTCATGAACACAACAAATTTAATTGTGGCACAAACGCCATGAGGCTGTTCATGCACATTAGGAAATCACTGCATAAATAGTTGTTTTTTTCTTACATTGATATCAATTAATGCAACTCAACGATTTGAAATTCAACAGGCCCAAGTCCAGTCAAGGTGATAAATATTGATTGTAGTACACATGACAGACTTCATATACAGTACACACCATGGGGGGACAGTTAAGAACATGTGCTACTAAATAAAGAAAATTGTTCATATAGCAAAATAGGCCCTATTTCGAAAGGGTGGCTGATCCAAATAAACAGTGTGTACAACATGGCCATAAATGATAAACATGTAAGATAAACATAAAAACACTCACTACATACAGCCCATACAATATAGCGTGATAATCCTGACGCATTTGACAATGGATTGAATGGAATGTCCATGAACCACCCACTCAAAAGGAACAATCCATATTGGCTGTAGTTTGTACTGGACTTACCTATGGAGATTGGGGCTAGACACTGAAACACATCTGTGACAGACATCCTAGGGAAGAGAGTGTAATGTCCACTGACACAGTTAGCCATACAATGTCCAGGAACAGAGGAAGGGGCCTCCATGTATATTTATAGCTCACTGGGCATCATTATCGTTAAGGAATGTCAGGAATGTGGAGTATGTGAGGTTACATACATGGCCGCTGTGAGGCGCTGTGCTCATTGGCTGTTGCATGGCAACTGGGGTAACTATGTCTAGGGGCTCAAGGTGGGTTATTTGTGTAATCAAAAAAAGTAAAAAAATTGAAAAAAAAAATGGGTCAAAGATAAAAGACAAGAGGGGGTGCAGTAAAATTAATATATTCTGACATGAAGTCATTGTGCAGTTTTTAAAGCACAAAAAAAAAAATCACATCCCCCCAAAAAACATAAAATACAAACAAACAAACAAACAACAACAAAAGGGTGGGGGGGGGGGGGGGTTAGACCTGTCAAAGGTAGCAGGTCACTCGACTTGCACTGGACGATATGCTGAATTCCACCAAAAAAACGTATATACCAAATATGTACTACCCTAAAAAAAGTCACACTCAAACATACTCCGTAATATAAAAATTGATGTACAGGTACTTTCTATTAAAGTAAGTAAAAAAAAAAAAAGGTCAATTGTTTCAACAACTGCTTTTCCTTAACGAGTTCAGATGAGTACTCGTGACTAAAACAGATCTAACTCGTGATGATGCATAATTATTAACTAAGCTAAGGAGATTACATCAAATTTCATGGGATTATTTACATAAAAGCTCAAGGCCAATAGTATTATACTCAATAGTATATACTTCTACTCATCATGCATCTATTAAGGCAATATCTAACGAAAGAATTAATTCCCTTTTTTTTAATTTTCGGGAAATTCTTTAGAGATTAGAATTTTGCAATAAGTGTTTTATATTAACCTGACGTATTAATTGTACGGTATTTTTTTCCCCCTCATGAATCTCTCTCTCTCTCTCTCTCTCTCTCTCTCTCGCTCTCTCTCTCTCTCTCTCTCTCTCTCTCTCTCTCTCTCTTGTGCTGTTGTTGATTTGTAAAATTGTTTACACAAACAATTTATTTCAAAGTTAGTGCATTAGAGTCCACGCCTAGTAACCCAACTCTTTATTCTTTTGTGTAGGCAGGCAGGCAGGCAGGCAGACGACCAGACGGCATGAAATTTCCCTCATTTTTATCATTCCAAAGATCCAAATAACTTAAAAGCACAATGACGCAGTGTTTAAGTGGGTACACATTCCTGCAACTAAAGCATTGACATACCAAGACTTGTGTCTCAAGTCCTAACTTGTTTCTTCCTAATTCTTATTCTGAAGGCGTAAGTCTTTTCTTTATATGAATAATAATTAAATTTCAATAAAAAATATTATGATTCTCCGAAAATAATTAGGCACCTACAACTTAAATCCATTGCTCCTAAATTTTTAATTTTATTTGATAATTCTACGTATTTCACAATTTTCCGAACGTAGCTGCTGAGCCACAATTTGATGATCTGACCACTTGATAATTAGCAATTAAGTTTTTTCGTTATCTTTCATGTATTTCTTTGTTTCATGTTGGACCTTATATATCAATGCTAATAATTCTAACCAATGAGATATTGAAACTCATCACTGCAATTTGCATTTCTGTTTCGTGTTACTAACTCTAGATGGCAGCAAAGTAGACGCTATATAGACGCCATCTCGTGTTAAACGCAAACGACATACCAGAGATTCATGGCAGGATTTTCCCGGTTATTTTCCCCAGCAATTAGCAAGTATGTTGCAAAACAGGCAAATAAAACACAGCCTACGATGTATCTTTAGCCTTTGCATTGTAAGAAGGTCAGGACAGCTAACCAGCTGCACAAGATCATTATATTTAACAAAATGTCGAAATAAAAAAGTTATTACATGCAGTCGATTCTTCCAGTGAAAACTATTTGACTTCAATAAGTTCCAATTTCTAATATAGGAAACGTCAGGATACTTTTTCCTTTCTGGCCTAGTCAAATTCAAAAACTGTTAAATCGACATTTGGATAGCCGTTAATTATGTCATTAATTTACATGAATTTAAAAATATTAATCAGAAGTCAGTTCATTACAAACAAATATCATATAAATAATTGTGCATTCATAAATACAGTGTAATTTTATTAAAATGGCAACCCAGCAGCTTTTAAGGCAACTTTATTTTTCTAATGGTATTTATATGGTGTTATCTGATTATATAAGGAATGTGGCAGCTGGTGCAATACATTCCTTTCTAGTACAAATGTACTTCCCTGGACCGTCGCATGTTTCCTGTGTGCACCAGATAAAGTTTAGCACTGGGGAATAAAGATAGAATCCTAAATTCCTAATATAAAAAATACATGGTGTGACATCTTGGAATAATTTTACCACAAAATTATTATTAATTGCTCTTATCATTGTTATAAAAAAAGGTTGAAACAATCTCTACTATTAAATCACTTTAGTTTACAGCAATAATTCTAATTGCATTGTAGCAGTATATCCCCCTATTTTTTGTTCTCTATATAGCAAAGTTTTATTTTTCTTAAATGTTTGTGTTAGTGTTACCTTTTGATTCCACCAAGTTATGCGTTTTAATTAATACAGGAGCCAATATGCATTATGGCATCTGTTTCCTTTTTTATATACAGTTTACTTGTATGTCTACCTTATATATAGATATGTTTGCATTTTTGTAATACTGTTCATAAGATAAAATTAAGTTTCAATTAAAAAACAAAAAACAAAAAAACATGATGTAATGAACTATAAACATGGATAAAATAAGCAGACCATTCTTCATACATACATGTTAATTTTTCAGAAGTATGCATTAAAGCATTCTAATGTGTGCATACACTGGCAATCGCTTATATATAATCACTGGTGTTACTGGGGCAAGTAAAAGTACTCACCTATCAACTATCAAGTGACCTATGGGAAATTATGTTACACAAGGAGGACTGTGAGCCTGATCATCTCATCATTACATCTGCTTCTGATAATTGGTCATATAAGATTTATAAGCTTCAGAACTTAAGCATTGAGACAAAGGTCTTCACTAAACAGTACAACCGTATACTTTGTGTTTAGTGTCAATTATTGCATAGATTTATAATAATCTTCCTAGACATTTATCATGAAAATTCCTGCATTTGAACCAGTAGGCAAATTATACCACTGAGTGACCATATCAAGAACTATCCATATTTATCAGACAATTTGTAATCACTGCGAATGATCTCTCTCTATATTCGTAAATAAAGAAAAATAGAAATTTGAAATATTTTCAACTGCTACATGTGATACCTCGTGAGTAATTTCTGATGTAACGTTGAGAATACTTTAACCTACATCATTGTGTTAATTAAGACAAGCTTCAGAATTTAAGCATTGAGACAAAGGTCTTCACTAAATAGTACAACCTACTACTGTTTTTTGTGTTTAGTTCAATTATTGCATAGATGTACATTAATCTTGCTGGACATTTATCACGAAACTGTATTTGAAGGCAAATTATACCACTGAGTTACCATATTATGAACTAAATATTCATATTTGTCAGACTATTTATAATCACTACGAATAATATCTCTCCATTGAAAATACTGGTAAATGAAGAAAATAGAAATTTGAAATATTTTCAACAACTACATGTATGTAACACCACTGAGTAATTTCTGATGTAACGTCGAGAATACCTTAACCTACGTCACTGTGTTAATTATGCAATGCAGAATGACAGAATACCAAATACCAGGGTAAACTACGTGTGGAATGCATGTTATGTTTACTCCATGCTCGAGTGACTTGGTGCTATGAAGTCATGAACACACCTCTCCAGTCTCAAATGCTTGTCACTATTAAAGCCCACGAAAACACAAATCCAACTAAATTGTGACATCACAGGACACAACCTACACATGTATGCCAAATATTTAACCCAATGATTAAGAATATAGAATAAGTCCCAGAAAAAATCGGTTGACTACCTTCACAATAGAGTAATTTTCATTCACTTGGTGCCAACCAAGTGGCACATACTTTTGGAAAAGAATTTAAGGAATGCTGACTCCTCCTTACTGACAAGATAAAAAGCTAAAAGACTAAGAATGTTATATTTACTTTAAATAATGATGTTTTTTGGTTTTAAATTGCTGGACTTTAAATCATGACATTAAATCGCGGCATTCAAACAATTTATATTCATTTTTAAAAGTACATTAATATTTGAATTTTTAATGTATTCATTTTTAATGTATATATTTTAAATTTTCAATGTATTCATGTTTTGGGAAAATTTCTGTTGAATTTGAATGTATTCATGTTTGCGAGTCAAATTGCGACAAATATGTCATGTTTGACATAATACTGTCAATAATATTACATATAATATTATTCATACTACATACTATTCTTATTTACCATATTATACCAACAGTGGACAGAATAAAATATTGTCACCTAATAGCCTTCCCCAATACTAGACAATTTACTCACAAAGCCAAAGGTCAATAAATAAGCCAGTGTTATAATAAACATAACCAGAGGTTAGCTCAGGACTCAAGATAGACTTTGATCATATCACTAATAACAGCCCACAATAAGGAATTTCCTGATCTAATCATTAAATATCAACTGACAGCTACATGAAATTAAACATTTCATGCATGTTTCCTGGTTGTATTTTCAAGTTCATTAACTAAACTAAAGCATAACATTTTCCACATTCCATTCATCAAGTGACTGATTATGACAAATGTTGAGCATCACAGTTTATTAACAGCAATGATGGCAGACTGATGCAATTGAAACTTCAAACATGATTAAATACTGGCATGATTAGATTGACTGCCATACGCAGCAGGTATTTCAGCATGCTGCAACTTGAAAATTGATTCTTCATTCACAAAATTGTATATTACTTAAATAATAACTATTGTAGTTGTTGTATTTGAAATTTTTAATGCAAATGACAATTGTATTTTTGCCATGATGCGAAAACGTCAATAAAATATTATATTTTCATTCTTATTATGTTATGATTTTGCAATTTAAACAATCATGTCTTTATAAAGTGTAGTATAAAAAGTTACAATAAATTTACATTTGCTGACGATCATCGATTACTAAAATACCAATGGAAAAAAGAATATATATATATATATATAATATATAAATGGAATGGGAGACATGTTTGATGGCATCCATGGCCTAACCATGCAGTAGAATGCAAGAAATGCCAGCATGAGACCTCGGTATGAAATAGTACACGAAATGCCAGGCATAGTCATGGTTCACATAGCAAGCTGCATCCATCCCCTAATATAGAAAGGAATCCTTCGAGAACTGGAACAGCATTCGACTAATGCCGCTCACTGCCAAATTCTTTTCCTCACCTGAAACTCTTAGCATCTAAATTAACTGCAAATCCACTGCAGCATTTAAATTTGCAGGATTAACAAATTTATAAATTGATTGCTAACCTTGCACTAGTAGAAAAAAAATAAAGAATTTGTCATAGCTAATTTATATCTATTGACATATTGTTCAGCCATATATTATATACATCATTACTACAGTAGCACATATATTTGAGGACTAATGATAAATGTCACCAAAGTACACTAAAAGTCCATTCACAGCCAGTAACTCAGTGTCAATTAATGACAGGTCAACTATGTAATTAGTGCTAATTGGCCACAAACTTATATGTAATTAGTGCAAGGCTGACAACAAATTAATGTTCAACACATGATATCAGCCTGATGACTGCATTTTAACAGCACCAATTCAGGATGTTTTTGTTTTGGAAGTTCCTAGTTAAAATAAAACCTGTCATTAATTTTAATAACCACCAATGAATCATTAAAATTTTAGCACAGCCATGTCACAATTACATAGTATACTACTAATAGACACCCCTTCCAGCATTATCTAATATCTCTTATCACAAGAATGTTGAATGAGATGGCTTGTTGGACATTGCACTGTTTGTGTTTTCTGCAAAAGCATTGGTATGCGGAGAATGCGTGCATATAGCTGTAGCATAGCTGCAGCAATACAACATGTCAGCATAGCCACATCCCTTTACGGACACTCACCGTTGGCATGTAAATCCCTTGTTTCCACCATGGACGCTGCCCTGGACAGCACATCTAATGGACTTTCCATCCAGACCTCTGAATCTACGTCTGTAAACAAGAAAATACGAATAAATGTTTGACCCAGCGCACACGCAAAAACACAAGTCGGGGAAAAATGCAGCCGATTGACAAAGCAGCGGAGACCACTTGCCGTTTCTACGCAAACATTCGCGAAATTCTTGTTACCAACAAAAAATATGGGTGCTTACCTTGCGACAGATTCGGCATTCGTGTGATATGAAGCCAGAAGGCCAAATTAACAAGATTTTATCCCGTACTCCTTGTCCTGTTGTCAAAATACGTGTGAAGACCTTTCAAATCGATCAGGAATGAATGGAATGAGGGAATGTGGATTCTGACATGTGATCAAGCCAAGCTTTCTCATTGGCTGAGAGCCACACAGCGGCGCTTACTACAAATCGATAAACACAATCCTGAAATTCTTTCTATTTACCGGCTTTTACACAAAAAGAAATTGTTGTAATACAAACGAGACATTAAGTTAACATTCCAATGAAAGGTTAGAACTAATTTGCTTGACAAAATGACTTCAAATATCCGAATAAATACTATACAAACAAATGTCAACAAAGACATTGGTCAACAACCACGTGGTGCTGAGTCTAAATTTAGATATTCTAGATTGCGCCAAAGTCAAAATTAGGTTCATGTAAACGGAACGACTCACAGAACAGACCACTGAATAAGCTCGTTCATATCCAAAGGTACTATTTATTCAATAAGGTGCACGATAAATAATTTATTCCACTTAAATTTGTTCACATGCAATGGTCACATTTCAAAGGACAAAGTATCAGCCTTCAGACAGCATTTGGGGGAAGTACATTTTATTTATTTTTTAGTAAATAATACTAACTAAATCTGAGATATATATATATATATATATATAGTTTTATTTGACAAACTGTATATATATATATATATATATATATATATATATATATATATTTTTTTTTTTTTTTAATGTCTAAGTTCGGTGAAGTTTTTAATTACTAAGCTTAAAAATCGAAGTGTTCAAGTATATTATAGTCTAGCTTCTTCTATAGTCATTATCTAGATATCATTATATTATGCAAAATAAAGTTTATTATTATTAGGCCAACAGCATAATAACAGTTTTTGGTTTAATAAAAAAATTTTCATTAAAGGATCATCTACCATTTGTTACAGGGGCGCATATATCCAGGAGGGATATGGGAGTCATAATCCCCCTCCCCTCCAAATCATAAGTTGCAGGAAAATTCTCAGAAAAACTTGCGAAAAGGATAAAGGAAACAATCGTGTCCATGGCACCTTAGCCCTGCCACAACCAAAACCTGCAGTACTTGATGTTAGTTTGCAATAGTCAGTGTGTTGCACATGATAATGATAATATTAATCAATGGTTAATATCATCATTATCTATAAAAAAAATTTAAGGGCAAATTAGTTGCAAAGCCCCTGTCTGAGGTCAGTTTTGGCTGTAGCCTATGCATACCCCTTGATTTGTTACGTCTGGAAAGAGCTAGTTTTCCAGGCCCGTAGCTAAGGGAGGGGGGGGGGGGGGGGGGGTTGAGAGGGTAGTTCGACTCGCCCAACTTGGGCCATGTCCACACATATTGGTTCATTTCAGAAAAAGATTTTTTTTAAATGTATTCAAAGTCCACAATTTTAGAGAAGACTCACCCCACGCAAGCGGCTGGCTACGGGCCCTGTTCAAACTGAAATGATGTCTCTTGATGAACATTCTTAAAGAAATCGAATTCTCTGAAGTTGTCCACAGTCACCAGATTCACCACACCAAAAATCTGGTCTACATGGTACGTACGTCTTGCTTTCAGTCTACGCCTAGACTCTTCAGCCGCGTCGTAGACGAGGGTCTAGTAGATATCACAGAACTGTGGTAGATATCAAAGCATTGCGAGATAGGTGACGAAAGTAGCAATCACTGCGCCTTTTAATTTTAACCAAGCCACAAACAGAATGGTTCTTTAAAAATCTGTTGCATCGGCGAACTTAGCACTGGGATGTGGTGTATTCTATTGTAATTATTATAAACCTTTCTACGTAGTCAAATTGCTTGCTCCCCCACTGGGATCCTTGTTCCCCCGAATTCTCCAAGACCCTCTCCGGCGCAAAGGTGTGATCGAGGGTCTTGCTTCAAGACTGTCTTGCTTTCTAAGTTATAGAACAAATTTCGACTCTACAAAAGTAATGATATCAGTAGGCCAGGTCTAATCCAGATTGGCCTACATTTTCAAACTTAGAAAAAATCTTATTATTTTAGTGGTAAGTGTTACATCTTTTCTTAAATGAAATATGTCCTGTGTTCACACACCCATGTAAAGTGACCATAACAAACGGCTATATTATATCATTGCAAAGATAGGAAACGTGAAGTTAATTTTGCACAGGTTAGAACAGATCTACAGGACGTATAGACTAGTTAGATTTCTAATAAAAGGCCTTCTGTAAGGCCCAAGGAGCATTTTTGGGTAAAATTTGGGAACCAAACTTTTTAGCATAATTCAGATAATATTATGCTGAATCTGATTAACCCGGTTCCCAAGCAAAATTTTGGATTTTTACCCTCTTAATTTGCATAAACAAAATAGCTGCCAAATTGAGAATTTTCGCCCTATTTTTATCTATTTATCTGCAATATCACTGCAATTAGGCTGGCAAAGAATACAAATAAAATAGCTGGACTGAGGGAGAAGTATCAAGACATCTCTCAAGTACTTAGTGGCAAATTATATTCATATAATATGCAAATTAGTCGCTGCCATAACCGAATATTATTTTTTTTCAAATATCTGCGTAACTAAGCAAGCTAGCATAACAAATTAGGAGGTGAATAATATGATTAAAACATTCTGAGGCATTTAGAATAAGTAATATTAAAAAATGTACCAAATCAATATTTTCAGAATTTTTAAAATATAACTTGAAAATTCTTGACTCTTTATGAATTTTGTTTAAAGTCTGTGCAATCAAGCAAGCAAAAAACACATGCTCTGAACCACACAGTATTAGGTTTTATTTACATCCCGCAATAACCCCTCTGTTTTTCTTTTGGTAGGAACGATTTTGCAGCATTGAGTAGGAATCTTTCATTTGTCTATCTGTTCTGCCTCACTCTGAATGGTTGCCATGGTGATCATGTCATATATATATATATATAAAAGATACATTGATATACTTGTTTTTACAACAACAAAAAAACATTTTAATTATACTCTGGCATATATCCCAGATATACTGTATATGAGATATGACCCTCACTGAAGTAGGACACTTTCCTGATTGAGCCTCTTTTTGAGTAGCAGTGATTCAGCCTCGTTTTCAGTAGTGACATCATAAGTTCCAAATGTGATTCTTAGATGTGATCAACAAGCCCCGACATTTTAGCTGTTTACCACATGAACATTTGTGATTTATCTACTTCCTCAAGTTTGGTAAGTAACTGAACTACTTTCAGAGCTATTCCACAAGTTATTAAATCAGAATTCATATGTCTACATGCAATTTTTCTTCAATTTGCAGACCAGGATGGACCCAGTAGTTAGCTTGAAGAGGTCTTTACCTGTGGATTATTGCTTGTGCATATTCTGCCAAACTCATTCTGCCAGTGGTCCACTTAGTAAAGCAAGTGACCATGGACTTACAACAGTCAGGAACACTACCAGTGCTAGACGAAAGCTCAGGGACTTCAAGAACATGATATTGATTGACCGTCTTGAGAAGGTTTTTGATTCTGCTGATGCCCAAAATCTTGTGTGGCACAAATTGTGCTATGCACATATCACAGACAAAAGTAAACTCGAACGTTTGCAGTAGTCACAGGTAGTAGATTGCAAACAAGAAGCAAGTTGCAGTGACACAGTTAACAGACATTCATTACGCAGGCATGCAGAACCAGTAAACTGGAACCTATGCATCTTCTGTCAAAATGCTGCAAAGACACGGTTAATATCAGTCATGACAAAACAAATGAGTGATAAGATTATTCAAGCCTCCTCTCTTGACTACAAAATTGGCCTTCGATTGGCTGAAGTGATTGACTTAATTGCAGCAGATGTCAAATACCACTTGACCTGTTTTAGCGCATTCACAAAATCTACCTCAAAAACACAAAAGGACTCGGAAAATACAGACCTTGCGATGATCTGGTTATGCAAGGAGTTGCAACATTCAGCAGACAAAGGACACGTTATCCTGTTGGATGATGTCTGGGAACGGTATAAAGAACTAGCTCAGGAATCATCCACCACAATTCAGCCATCTTACCACAGTAGAAGGACAACATTTAAGGAGAAGCTGCAGTCTCGGCTGGGAGATACTTTCAACTTCTTCCAGCCACTTGACAGGAGAACATCGGAAAGAGGAACAATGCTGATTCCCCATCAATACCAGCATACTGCCATTTTGCAAATGAAGCAAACCGAGGAAACTGAAGAAACATTACCGCAGTATGTGCCCCAAGATGACATTTTCCTGTCACTTGTACACGTAGCTTTGAAAATTCGTGGAGACATGATGCAAACTCCTGGGCACAAAGGTTTCTCTGTAAGTGAAAATGATGCAATTCCATGTATTCCAGATAGTTTGTATATGTTTCTAAGATTATTGTTTGGTGGTCAAGAGGCGCTGGAACATGACAATACTGAAAACTGTGAAGATTTTATCAAAAGCAGAGTTCTGAGTGTAGCACAAGATCTAGTCTACTGTGTCAGTGGTGGCAAAAAATGGACCCCCAAGCACATTGGACTTGCCAACACACTGCATCAAGCCACACGATCAAAAGATCTAGTACAGTTGTTCAACAAGGCAGGCCACTGTTTGAGCTATGAGTAAATGTTACAAGTAGATACTTCCTTAGCTGAAAGCACCCTAAAATCCATGGATCAGTCAACAGGAGCTATTATTCCACCAAACCTTGTCCCTGACAAATTCATCCACTTCACCGCAGATAATATCGATATTCTCGATGATACACTTGATGGAAAAAATACTTTCCATGCGACACAAATGGCAGCATGGCAGAGGGGACAAAGCGCAGATGCTGAACTTCAGATGCTAGAGCCATCCGCCAGACATACTTTGATTGTGCCAGATGTCCTGCAGAACTTGAATCCTGCTAATATAAATCCTGCAGCAAGTGAGCCTGTATTCACTGCCCCTATTCAGAAGGTCTGGTTCGCAAAACCCGAAGAAGACAGTGACTGCGTAAAACAAGCACAGGCAGTAGATATGGCTTTCTTCCTGCGACGTCAAAACTTGAAAACAAAGCCTTCTTGGACAGTATTTAATCAATCAGTCTCATCAGAGGAATCGGAGCAGACAGCAGTTGGATATTTGCCCATTATTCTTGCTCCTGCTCATGAGTTTGATACACTAAATATGGTTGTTAAGAGGTGCATTGCAATATCCTCACATTTTGGCCAGGAGCATACAGTTTATACAGTGGATCAAGCTTTATTCTGCAAACTCATGGAGCTAAAGTGGTCAGTTGAGGAATATAGAGAGAAATTGATCCTTCGCCTCGGTGGACTCCATACAGCAATGAACTTCCTGAAAACTATTGGGGATCACATGGCTGGATCCGGTTTAGCTGAAGTGTGGCTGGAGAGTGGGCTGCTAGGAGAGGGTGCAGTACAGCTTGTCTTGTCAGGAAAAGCATACAATAAGGCTATGAGAGCACACAAACTTACGTTACAAGCCCTGTGGCGAATTTTGTTGCCAAATTTTCTTTCGTTTGCTGCAAAATTGGACAAAGAATACACTGATGCAATTTCTGCAATGGCAGCTGACGAAAATTTCTATGAAAGAATCGCAGAGTTGACAATGTATCTGAAGCAGGAACAGTTTCGCAAGCTTCTGCAAGATTTCTTTACAAGCAAATCTGATGATGTTAACTTTGTCTTCTGGTGGAACTACATCGACATGGTGTCAATACTACTGCAGTTCACTCGAGCTCAGCGTGATGGAATCTGGGAACTTCATCTCCACACCTTCAGTCTGATGTTACCCTACTTCATGCGCTATGACCACCTGAACTATGCAAGATGGGGTTCAGTGTACATAGCTGGGATGCACCATCTTCCAGAACCAGTTCTATCAGAGTTTCTAAAAGGCAACTTTGTTGTGAAGCGTGCAGTTCAGAAGTTCAATCAAGTAGACCCAGACCAAGCCATGGAATGGATAAATGGCACAGGAAAGAAAGGAGGTGGAATCATAGGCATCACCAAGACAACTTCAGCCCTGTGTAGATGGACTCTGTCATATAATCTGAGGTCTCATATTACAGCTGAAACATATGTAATGTACAATCATCATCCTGCCGGTGTACAAGTTCACAATGAAGCTACCAAATCACGACAAAAGCGGGACAATGATGATGAAATGGCCTTACTCACAGCCTTTGAGAGATTCAAAGTGTTTACATCAGTTTCACCAGGATCCTTGCAAAATATTGTCACCAAAGACCTAGCAACAGATGAAATCGAAAACTCATTACTTTGTGCCAAAGAACTAGGACAAGAAAAAGTAAGCGTATTCATTGAGGAGAGACTGATTTTGCCAGAGCAAAGTCACAAGCCAAACCTCTCAATCCATGCATCCCTTCACAAGAGCAATGCTAAAACATTTGCATCCCTGTATGAAGTGGTCAAAGACAATAGAGATAAAGACAAGAGAACTGTTCTAAAAGCTGACAGAAATGTCCTACAATGTCTTGTTACCGCCTATGAAGCAGGTCGTCCAGTTGACTTGCCAGCTGTCCTGAAGCATGAACTCCTGCCAGTTCCCATATCACTTGCAGAGATGAATGGGGCACTTCGTACTGGAAACAAGTCCGTATTGGCAGATAAGTTAACTGAAGAAGTAGCTTGTCCTGAAGCTATTCAACAGCACAACTCCTCATCTTGCCTCATCATTGATGGACAGGCATTGGTGGTTGCTCTGGGAAAGCCTGAAAACGCAGTAACCTTTGGGGATTTTGCGGACACATATGTCAAAGCAGTACTGAAGGCAGGATCCAGTTATCAACGGATAGATGTCGTGTTTGACAGATACAAAGAGGAGACAATCAAGGGTGCTACCAGGGAACGACGTACAAAAACTGCTCGACCAATCAGACGGCCTGTTGAAGGTCGCGATGTGCCTCTTCCAATAAACTGGAAAAACTTCCTTTCCCTTCCCGAGAACAAGGTAGACCTTGCCCATTTCCTGTCTGAGGAACTCTGTATTCAGGCACCAGATGATAAAGAGATAGTAGTTGCCGGGGGATTCAGGGAGGAACTTGATGTTCGGTCATCAAAGACCACCACTGATTTGAGTCAATTGAGAGCAACACACGAAGAAGCTGACACAAGGTTGGTGTAACATGCTTTCATCAGTCAGTTTAATACAGTTGTGTCATCACGAGACACTGATGTTCTTGTTCTTTTGGTGTCCAAATTCCCGCAAATGCAATTTGAACACCTGTGGATGCTGTCTGGGACTGCCAAGAAGAAAAAATACATATCAATTGATGCAGTTTTCAACAAATTACCAAGAGATTCAGCAACAAGTCTGTTACCATTCCATGCATTAACTGGGTGTGACACCACGTCGTATATTGCAAATCACACTAAAAGGTCATCATGGAAAGTCTTCTTGGAACATCATCAACTGCTGAAAAACTTGGGAATTGGTGGACTGACGGAGGAAACCATTCGATCCGCTGAAATGTTTGTCTGCAGAATTTATGATGTGCGCGAAACAGACTCAGTTGATGCAGCTAGACACATATTCTTCAGCAAAAGTTTGAGACCAGAAGCAATGCCCCCAACAAGTGATGCCCTACACTTCCATTTGATGCGTGTGCACTACCAGACAATGGTTTGGAGAAATTCTCACTGTGCCATACCTGAGCTGCCTTCACCCGTGGACATGGGGTGGAAAAATGGTGTTTCAGGACTACAACCTATTTTAATGTCACTGAATCCTATCCCCGACACTTGCTTGGAAATGATTTCTTGTTCATGTCAGAAGCAATGCAGGACACTTCGTTGCAAATGCCGAAAATCCAAGTTGCAATGCACAGCTATGTGTGCTTGTAAGCATGACGAAACTCCTTGTATGAATATGGTTTAATCAGTCGATTTATACCAATGATGAGTAACATCGATTGCACCATCAAGGAGTATTTTGACATAACTACATTGCATGGATTGTTTCGAAAATTATTGGCATTTCAGCTCACTTACACAATTTAGCCATCTGTTTTTGCATCAATCACATAGCTTGACCTTGGCAATAAATTTGTTGATATACCACTAAATGCCTCAAAGATGTCGTATTCATATTCCTTGACCTTTAGAACATAGGTATAGACATTTAATTTGTTATGCTTGCTTGCTTAGTAACAGAGATATTGGCAAAAAACCATTTTTCCATAATGGCCGCCACTAATTTGCATATATACGAAAGTTAATTATCACTATTTACTGAAACTAATTCTTAATGTTATTCTTTTGATTGCAGAAATAGATACAACCATTTATTTGTATTTTTTGCATGCCTGATTGTAGTAATATTAAAGAAAATGAATAAAAATTAATCAACAATTTGCAATTTGGCGGCCATTTTGTTTATGCAAATTAGAGGGTGAAAAACGCAAAATTTTGCTTGGGAACCGGGTTCATCAGATTCAGCATATCTGAATTATGCCAAAAAGTCTGGTTCCCAACTTTTACCTAAAAATTCCCCTAACATTCACATTTTTGCAGAAATCCCACTAGTCTAGTAATTAAATCCCTAATCCACCCACCCAAGCAGTGCCATCCATCTAACTTGGCCTGCACCTGGTGCCCGAGGGCTAGGGACCTTGGCAATGAGATAAAAGATGAAACAGCCATCTTATGGGTTAGAAAGTTGCTTTGTGTAACATTTGTATATCTTTTAGCTCTATTAAAAATGAGACAAAAAGCAAGTGGTTATTTTGTTTTATCCTACTCCTAGCTAGTAAACTATTTTTTTCTGAAATAAGTTTTAACAACCAACAGCTAGTGAGAAGCCCTGACCACATTTACCTTTTTTTTTCCTTCTTTCTTTATTTATTTTTGGATAATTACCAAATCAAAACAGCAGCGACACTGCAGTTTCGGTTTGTTATGATTCCGTATTTTGGTCGGCATGCCAGTGCTATTTTTAGCAGAAGGTGAACTTCCGAGACTTGATGTTCACGTTTGCTTTGTTGACAACTCAAGCATTGAATTGATGAAAACATGTGAACGAACCATAAAGACGGCAAAGGCACGTTGTCACTTGGACAGAAGGTAAGACTGGTTTCTTGAAGAGATATCGTCTGTGGGAGAGAGCCGGTGTTTATTTGGAGCCATTTTATGTTACATCATTGTAGGCCTACATGTTGGAGATCCTGCTTCAGCAGCTGACAAAATGCATGACTGCCCCATGGCATATATATATATAATGCGTATGAAGTTTGTTTGATATTCGTTTGATATTCGCAAGGTCAAGTTTATAATTGTTATTGTAAAAAGAGAAAGAACGACTTTCAATTTCAAAACACATTAGCAATGGCATATGAAGACATTGAAGTAACATCACTATAGATATCTATATATCAGTAGTTATTTACAAGCAGTGGCAGGTTTTTTTTTTTCACTTTTTATTTATTTTTTATTTATCAATCAGAATATCAAACAGCTGCTCGAATATCCAACAAATATCAAAGGGATGTCAAACAGCAAAGTATGGGTTCAAATACACTTGGAAATGACTGGAAACATGACGTCCACACTTGGTTTTTACATCATTTAGCCCGAATATCAAACAGCTCAAATATCCAACGAATATCAAACGGCTTCTAGTAGAGCTGCGGCATAGTGCATTTTTTGAAGAAATCATGAAACTTGGCACAATGATAGACCTGGACAACAGCAACATTTTGAGATATTGGGGCATTTATTATCTTTATCTGATGCTGATTGGCAGCTTTTTAAAGTTAATTAGACACCTTTTAAATAAAATAAAAATGCACCTTCTAAATCACATACTGATGTATATCATCTATATTTCATGAGACAAAGGCATCAAACTAAGCACAATGATACCCCTATGGAAACATTTTGATATATTGCAGCATTTAACGTCTTGTATTGCTGATGACTTGCAGCCATTGGAAAATGAAAATCACTTTTTGCGATGTTGACAAATGTATATGGATAGAACCATTCCCAGCTAAAGGTGTAAATTATGTGATAAAAGCATCAAAATTTGCACAAAGAAAGACCTGTAAAGGAGGGACATTTGGAGGTATATTGGGGCATTGGATAGTGGTAGGACGATGATCGATTAGAGTTGAAACTCGGTTGTTTCACACCTTTAATCAAGCGTTTTGAAGCAAAAATGTGCAATTCATTTTAGTTGGGGAACAAATTCATTCAATTTTTTTTTTGCTCAAACAACGAACTAATGGGCGCTGCCATTTTGCTTTGGTCATGTGAATGTATAATTTATCTTACAATACTGACTTACATCCATCTTAAGTTGGATGTCGTGATAGCTATTGTTACAGGATTTTCGAACTGATTATGAACTGATCATCGGTCGGGTTCCGACAACCGATGATCGGTTTGGAGAATGAAACCGACTCCCACCACTAGGATTGGATATCTTTGTCTGGGGGTGATTGACATTCATCTGAAGTTGAGCTTCAGGTTTGAAAATGGTTCGTCACCAGCAGTCATTGCAGAGTTTGACTCACAGTGGTACCCGGATTCCTTCGGCCAGCAATGGGGTTAAATTCTTTATCTGATAACCACTGTCATCAGTAGTTATTTAGAACCAGTGCAAGTGGCATTTTCCATTGTTTTTTATTTTTTTTACAATCAGCCGACTATCAAACTGCTGCTCGAATATACATTAAACATATCACACAAACAAACAAGTAAAAAATGGGCAAAGTTTATTAAAATTAATAACTATACAATTAATGATGCGTGCACCAATAAGCTTGAACACAACGCTTGCATAATAATGTCATAAAAACAAAGATAAAATAAACTTAGATAAAACTCCCAAGTCCACAAGTAGAGAGAATACTAAAAAACTTAACAAGTGATATAGTAAAAAGATTTAAAAATGAGTAAAAATAAAAGGTTTGTATCAGAAGAGTCACACAAGTCCAGAGCAAAAAGTATTTATATTACAAGCAGCTGGTTCATGCATACGACTGAAGGCATCTACAATGACATTGTGGTCTCCAGGGTAATGTACTGCACTGATCTTAAAGTTAGACATGCAGACAACCAGAACACACATTGTAAAGAAGCCATGACAATTGAATTACGAGCAGTACCACGGTTAATAATTGCACAGGCTGCTTGGTTATCAGTATGCACTTTGATTATCTTGTTTGCCCATTGAGCAGCCCAGAGATGGGCAGCAGGTTCTAATGCCAGAACTTCAAGGTAATTAATGTGTAATCCAGCTGCTCCAGGCCAATCGGACCACTGAATATTAAAAGCCTGACAAGTAAAATGACCACCCCATCCCTGGGGGGCATCAATACATACAGGGGCTAAAGGCCTGTTATCAATCATGGGCAAAGTGCCATTAAAATGCACAGAAAAAGCAAGCCACCGTGAAAAATCTAGGTGCATGTCCTTTGTTATCCTGGTTCTGTGTGAGGGAGCCTGTAATAAGTTAATACAATCCAATATACGTCGCAGGTGGGACCAACCACCTTGGATTACCTGGCTGGCCCAAGAAAGCTTGCCAGCAAGAGGTTGCAGTTGCTTTTTTGAAACTGATTTGCGCTGATTAAAATTTTTTACTAGTTGTAGAAAGGTCTTCAGTTTTTCCTTGGGAAGTGATAAGGTGCTGGTGTTGGAGTCAAGCTCAACTCCAAGGAATGTGATGCGCTGGGCTGGGCCCACAACTTTATTGCAATTAATGCTAAAGCCCAGATAACGCAGGAGTTTGATGAGTTCCAGGGCTTGTCTGCTACATTCCTCTTTGGTGTCCGTAATCAGAAGGAAGTCATCAAGATAGGCAATTCATTTTGAGAAGCCTTTAATTGCCATTATGCGTCTGACAGCTTGAGACAGTTCATTAAAGATGCTAGGACTGAGACGTGCCCCATACATGAGCCTGCTGTCATACATCCAAGTGGGTGACAGGTCACCTTTGTAAGTCCATTCCAGGCCAGATATGGTTTGCTCATAGGGGTGCAGCTTGACAGATCAGTATGCCCTGGCCAGGTCAGCCTTGTACATCCAACAGCCAGGATTGATAAGGCTGACTGCATCTGACAGGAAAACTTGTCACATGTGGCCAGGTCATTAAGGGCATTGCCTGGAGGTCGACTGCAGTTATGAATTAGTCTGACTTTGCCAGTCTTTTAAAATAGCACCCAATGCAGAAATAATGTGTGGTTTTTCTTGAGTGATGATGTAACGATCATTGTCAATTTCTTCGCGAATCTGTGGTTCCACCATGGGGGCTTTATCCAGTGCTGTGGCAGATTGGTAATTTGCCTGCCACACGGGGGGGGGGGGGGGGGGCATCATAGTCAGTGGTTGTAACACGAAAACCATGCTTAATTCCATTTAACAGAAAATCTCGTTTAGGATCATCCCCTTCTGGCTGTTTTTTGGATCCTTTTCTGCAGCATCAGGGAATCTTTTATGCACATATTTGCACTGGGATCCAAAAGCACAAAATTTGCCACCAGAATTCAACCACACCTTACATTCCTCTGTTGTAGCACTGGGTCTGGCACGTTGTTGTTGATGCACATAATGAGGGGTTTTCCTGGGGGTCAGCAGCTGCATTTATCCTCATATCTCTCCAAGGAAATCCATGTATCGCTGGTCGAACTGCAGAATGCTGCTCCACTCCTACACATCTGCCATCTCAAGTATTTGCAAGGTAAAATTCCACTTTATCTGCTGAGGTCACCAGTCGACATAAGATAGTTTATCAGTTCATATTTGCTGCTCCCCACTCAGCTATTGTGATGCCAGACAGGTCCTCCTCACTCTGCTTGAGAGATAACCTGCCATCATCACCATGTGAAAGGACCATCCTGTCTCTTCTCTTTTTCTGCAGCCATTCTTTGACTTTCTGCCTTCTTTCCTGTTGACCTGGCTGTTAGCAGGATTCGTGGATCATCAGCCATGGCAGGAGCTTGGGCAACTTCTTCTTGCACTGTTGGGAGAGTGCCACCATTCAGCAATGCATCCAGTGTTTTGCCTGCTGATAGCAAAACATCTGATCCAGATTACCCTTCCTGGGTATCCAAGGACTGTTCAGTGCACTTTCTTCAGTCACAGATGCTGGGCTGGAGGATGGCTTGGCTGGTCCCTCTGACTCCATGAAGTGAGTATTTCCCAAGGTACCCAGCGCCTTCCTCACAAGTACTTCCTGGCCCACAGAAATCCCAGTTCTTCTAATATCTCCAGGTTTATCCAGAAGCAGAACTTCCAGATCGCATAGTCCTTGAGTCTTTAAAGCTTTTTGGGTGTCAGAGCCAAACTTGCTCTCCTTAGCCCAATCTTGAAAATCAAAATCCTCATCAGCCATAGTAACAAATTAAAACAAGCCACAAGTGATGCTAAAACTGCTGCTGCTGCAAACGTGACAAGGGGTGAAACTTTCACCCCAAAGATGGGGTAATGCTAATCTGCATAGATAACAGTTACGCGCTGGTGTGCATCTTTAACGACTATATATTAATAGAAATATTAATATACCACAAATATCAAACGAATGTCAAACAGCAAAGTACCATATATATATATATGGGTTCAAATACACTTGGAAATGACTGGAAACATGTCTAATGGTCATTTGCAACCACTTTACATGGTTTTTACGTCAGTGTACATAATTCGGCCCGAATATCAAACAGCTGCTCAAATATCCAACGTGGCTTCTAATAGACTTGGAAATGACTGGAAACATGTTTAATGGTCATTTGCAACCACTTTATATGGTTTTTACATCATTCGAATATCAAGCAGTCAGGTATGGGGTTCAAATAGACTTGGAAATGACTGGACACATGTATGTTTAATGGTCATTTGCAAGCACTTTATGGATTTGACTTGACTTTACCAGTCTTCCCGAAGATCACCGGACCTGACTCGTTTATTCGCGAACTAGCATCTTCAAGCGAATCTCATGTGCTGCCCCATTTTTGGTGTGTAATAAGAGATCACTAGACTTTAGTAGTGTAAATAGATCGATTTTTATGAGTACCTATTTCTCAGAGTATAGCTAAATCTAAACCAGTGCCATCTATCCTATAATTGCAATTTAGAGCATAAATATAGGCAGTGACAGATTGGGCAGCCAGGAAGTTGGGAGTTTTCCCGGTGGGCTGCTGGGCTTAGGAAACTGGATCTTCCGGAAGACTGTTTTACATCTTCCGGCTGAATATCAAACAGCTGCTCGAATATCAAACAAATATCAAACGAATATCAAATGAATATCAAACGGCCAAGTATGAGGTTCAAATAGACATGGAATTGACTGGAAACATGTTTAATGATTATTTGCAACCACTTTACATGGTTATTACATCACTTTACGTCATTCAGCCAAATAACGGCTGCTCGAATATCAAACGAATGTCAAACGAATGTCAAACTAATGTCAAACTGAAAAGTATGGGGTTCAAAGAGACTTGGAAATGACTAGAAACATGTGATGAAATTTGATCCAAATCATATTCTGGATCGGGAATACCATTCCAGTATATATCATCTATGCTCTTTAACTAATGACTGATGTTGGTCAAATTGTTCTGGACACTGGATCCAGTAGATTTTTTCACACAACATATTGCCATAAAGAAAATAATTTTTTAAGGTGTTCGCCTGCTATCCACAAGGTTGTAGGTTTGAATCCCAACCATGGCATCAAGGAGTTGGGCAGATCCTCTTCAACCATTGCCTCACCCCACCCAGGTGCAATGGGTACTTGGCATGAAGCACAGGCACCCACAGTGATGGCACTGGTGTGAGCTCTTAAGCTCCTGTGGTTAACCCTGTGTTCAAAGCTAAACACTCCCCATAGAGTTAAGAAAGACTCTGGATTGGCCTGCCAAAGGTGTAATTGATACATTTACTTTTTTTGGGGGTAAAATATGGTGGGAAAAGAGATGACACCAATAGGAAGTGATTAGGTTATTTAGATCTTCTAGACTATATTGGGCCATCAATGGACCAGCACAACATTGGACCTCCAGTAGAGCAACATTAGGCCAACCAGAGATTGGGCTGACTTGGCTTTGGGCCGACATTTCTCTTGGCAATGGCAGGTTCATCTGACTGTGGGCCAACCTGCCATATTGTCCAAAAGTGGGCCAAATTGACATTGGGCCAATGTTAAGCCAATTTAGGACTGACTTGTCATTTGGCCAACAGCTGGCTGTGCCATTGATGAAAAGTGGGCCAAAATTACAATAGGCAACATTATAGGCCAGTCATTTAACCAACGGTTGGCCTACCAGACTGTGCCGATGGCCAAAAGTGAGCCTGACTAACATGATGCAAATATTGTGCCAATGTTAGACTGTCTTTGGGCCATTAGGGAAATTGGTAGACACAACATTTGGACCAAAATGTGGGCCAACATTGAACTAACAGCAGATGAACAGTGCTGACATTGAGCCGGCAGTGGTTCAAGTGGGTCTTGGCGAAGGTTTGCGCTCTCCGAGCGCCTTCTACTTGCTATTTGGTACCAGATCTTAATCTGTACAATACCTGATACTAAAATATCTTACTGCTTTAGAGGTACTTTCTGTCATCACTTTTACAAAAATCTTGGAGGATTGGTAAAGTTTCGTCATCACTTTTTGTGCATGACCAAATATGGCAGTCCTACATCTGTTGCTCTGTGGCCAAAGTTTCAGCCTATTTTTGCAAAAGTCCTTAGTTACCACATTCAAAATGCATAAATTCATATTTAAGACATTTATAATTGAATCAGTAACCATGGAATTTCACTGCCCTAGAACAAGCTAAACAACATCGTTCTTTCAGGCGATTGACCACATGGCCTAGAGCTTACAGGCCATGACTTCCAGAAAAGGTGGTCTTGGGCTGCTGTGATGGGGCTAGGAAGATTCACCCCTTCCCAGGCATAGTATCAAAGATTTAAGTTGGTTTTAGTTTATTAATAACATAGTTTAAACAATATACTGTGAAAATGTATCCTCTTGAGAGGTTGAGTTACCATGGTGACCACTTTTCAAAATATACCCCATAAGTCTAAAACCGAGTTATCGTTGGAAAGCCCACAATATATATATATTTTTTTAACCATGACATGATTTAGAAATTATCTAAACTATTTTACAAAGGAAAGTGAGGTCAAGCTATCTGAAAAAAAAAAGGCTCACAATTAAGAGCTGGAATAATTTCAACCATCTAGTTTAGATAATTGTCTTGCTTGATGTATTTTTACATGTCCATGCTGTTAATTTTAAGCATTTAATTAAAAAAACTTCAGCCGCACTGTGCAATCAAAATAGCAATTGTTTATTTTTTTTTAGGAAAAATACCTTTATTCAAACCACCAGAACCACATGATGACAGCTTGGATGAACTAGATCCAATCCTTCTCTAGTTCATCCAAGATGACAATTTATGAGATTTATATATATTTGGTTTACATGTTGAATGGTTATTATAAAGCCTATGTCACATGCATATATCCTAATAAGGTAATATCTATTATTATTATATTTCCTAATAAAGTAATATCTATAATTCTTTTCATTGCCATTGCCATACCCGGCAGGTCAATGTCTGGCTAAAATCAAGTGTGGACTTCATGAAGTGCACACTAAAATATAATACACATGAGGTATTTAAACAAAATTTACCCAGACTTTTGAGAGGGCAGAACTATATTTTCCACCTTTTCATGCATGCGTTTTGACTTAAAATTGGCAAATGTTTGTTGAAGTTTTAAAAATAGAACCAGTTTGATGCTCAAAGTGAAACTTGGCACAAACAATCTTCATATTTTTTATATTCAAGTTTTATTCGAGCAGCCGTTTTTGGCTGAACGATGTAAAGTGATGTAAAAACCATGTAAAGTGGTTGCAAATTACCATTTTAGTGGGGTGGCTTAAGGCTGATTTTTGATGAAATAGTTCACTTTGTGATAAACCTAACAAATTTTGCACAAATGTAGAAGACATCAAAAGCCAAAAATTTAGAATATCAAGTGAATATGGAACAAATATCAAACGGCCAAGTATGAGGTTCAAATAGACTTGGAAATGACTGGAAACATGTCTAATGGTCATTTGCAACCACTTTACATAGTTTTGACATCACTTTACATCTTTCGGAGAAATCAAACAACTGCTTGAATATCAAATGAATATCAAAGTACCCAGGTAGCATTCCAAATGATATCGACGTCGGCGCGATGTTGGCGACGTCCAAATGATGAAGAAACAACGCTGGCCCAATTGCTATCTGGGTAATATCAAACGGCCAAGTATTGAGTTCAAATGGACTTGGAAATGACTGGAAACATGTTTAATAATGTTCATTTGCAACCACTTTACATGGTTTTGACATCACTTTAAATCATGCGGCAAATATTGAACGGCTGCTCGAATATCAAACTAATCCAACGAATATCAAACAGCCAAGTATGGGATTCAAACAGACTTAGAAATGACTGAAACATGTTTAATGTCTAGCAGTTTGATGATATATGGCTGGTTGATGATAAATTCATTTATTAATCCATTCCATTTATTCATTCATAGTCACTATTTAACTTATTCACACAAACGTAATCCACGTACATCAAAATATCAATATAACAGTGAGCGGGTACAGTCAAACCAAAAATTATTCAGATACATTTTTTAGTTTATTTTAACTGCCATTATTAGTCACATTGAAAATACAATATCAAACAACTGCCAGCTCTCTTTAGGTAGATAGGTGGAATAGTTGCCTGAAAGTTGCATGGAAATGTTGTGGAGACCAGAAAAAAGTGAATTTCAAGAAAGGAAAAAATCTATTCAGAAACCTTTAGTTAATCAGCTTTGTTTGCTATATATCAGTCAGTGACTGATAATTTGTGCTGAATTGGCTTGTGATAAATAAAAGACGACCATAAATATGATAAAGAAAGATATTGATATGATGCTCATCTTCTAAAGCATAGCAATAAATTATTTCAAATTGGGCCTAGCTTATCAAATTTTTGGTGTTGTTGTAAGGAGGTGGGGAGGCTTAAACGTTAGGAATAGTCATGGATTGTAGCAAAAACTAATAAAGTATCAGCAGGTTGGAATGTCATTTTCAACAATAACAAAAGTGAAATTATGTGCCAGGAATAACTATCTTTTTACCCACACAACTTGGTCAACATTATTACATTGTCCTCTTATATTAAATCTAAATGGTAATTGCTACAGGGGAGGGGATGGGGAGACCAGTGTATTCTAAACTAGATGACTGCATGCCCAATTTACTGTCAATTGTTGTAGGATCCCTAGAAAGTGCAATAAAGTACATAATAAAGCTCTTAAGTTGGTGACATTCAAGGGTCTGAATAATTTTTGGTTTCTTAATACACAATTTTCCGTATTATCTCACTTAAAAACACTTCCCAGTTACATAAATTGTTTATAAATATAAAAGTATGTATCGAACCATAACAAATATTTCTAGCCACAAATGGGTTGTGACTGCTTACAAAATTCCGACTATCCTAAATATAAAGTGTCTGAATAATTTTTGGGCTGACTGTAAGTTATTGTAAGGTCATAGATCATAAACAGACATGATGATGAGGCATCAAGCAAAATCATTTGTTGTGATCAACCTGTGCAAGGATTATGGAATTCACTTTTCCAAGACTATCATCAACCAGTACCTTTAAATGTTACTTTGGTGAAAGGGGGGGGGGGGGGGGGTATTTGATAGATATTTATATAAGACCAATGGGAGCATTTTTTTTTTCCTTTTGTCTTTCAATGGGGATAGTGTATGCAGATGTAGGAATAGATACTTTAACATGTGACTAATACCTTGATTTAGATAAAAGGCAAAACAGAAAAATTGGAAGGACAGCAACAGTGAGGTCATTGTCGTTTGGAGGTTTTTGTTACTCATAGGAAGTTATATTTGGGCATTAAAGAAATAATCAAGCTCTGCATGAGAAATATACAGTTAGTTTAATTAAAAACAACCTGTCAAATTGAACCTACACAAAGCTAGACAACTACCTGGCACTAAACGTAACTGTCTGGCTATAGCTGGCTACTCAAAGCCACATCTTTACAGTATATTGGATAGATTCCTACATTTACCAAGATTTATTTATTTTCAGTGGTGGTAGGTGTGAGCCGACTATTAACTAGAACTAAAAAGTACACAGAAGCAGCCAGGAATAGGGCGTTACAGCGGTCTAGAGTCGACCATATTTTATGAAACTAACTGTATCCCAAAATCTCTGTACATTCTCTCATATAATTTACTAACTTACACATTAGTTAATTGACTATACATGTAACATCATCACATGACAAACCGATCGCATGTTATTAGTCATTTTGACAGCCATTTACAACTATAACTCGTAACCACACTGATCTTTTGTTACGAGAGTCTAATCATCGTCTTAAATAGCCAATAGTGGATTTTCACGGAAGGTTCTCTATATAACCACCAGGTGGCTATCGCAGAATTTTGCAATTCTATTGGCTGAAAAAGTTCCCGCCCTTGGCTCTGATTGGCTGAAGCAAGGTGCCTCCTAGCAGTAGTATTTTTAGTGCATTTTAATTTATATTTGACACCTTATCATTCAGTTGATTTTTGTTATTTTTCTGAGAAAGTTATATTTATTGAATAAGTCAGTGATTATCTTCCATGTCTGAAAAGCAAAATGAGTAATAAGAGGAGAGGAAGGACTTATGTATTGCTGAACTCAGGACTGCTTAGTGAAAAAGACTATTAACTTGGAATAATCCATCTCTAATTACACAGTCCACGGGACTCGGGGGTTCTCCAGCCCAATCATCACTTATGAAGTTCAAGGCTCTGAACCACGCAGTTATTAGGTTTTATTATAATACTAACGTGGATATTCAGGATAATACTTGTTCTACTTTTGGTGCCTTAAAATTATCGGACACTATAAATGCTTGCTATAAGGAAATCTAAAATTAAATGGCAAAATTATAGTATTTTATTTAACAATGGTAAATGCATAGCCAACTATTGAATGCTAATGCATACAACATCCATTTTGCGGAATTGATACAATGATAGGAAATGGAACAATTCGACGAACTATATATAATGCGAAAAGATTAGATTTCAACCTGGAACTGGATTGGGACTTGATGATTAGTCTGTGACCAACTAGCATACAAGTTTAGGGTTTAGTAAACCAGTCAGCATGACTAATCATTGTGAAATTAGTGAATTGGACAACCTTTGTATCATCATTGTGACAAACTACATTAGCTGACCAATGCAAATATTAATAAAAAAAAAAAGATGTATATTCACAATAAATATAATTGAAAACAGTTAATCCATAACCAAGTACTTACATGGTACTTACAATTATCTAATATATATGAGCTTTAGAGCTGGTTAGGAGGAATACGAAATTCAAACACAAAACTAATTGTTGTCCCCATTGACAATAATCCTGGATCCGCCAGTGGATTGAGTCCGTGAATACTGAAATGGACTTAGCTTCCTGCTTCTCCTTATTTGACGAGTCCACTGTGATGTCACTAACCAACATTATCACTGGGGGGAATAATTAAACAGGAGGTACAAGGTCGAAATGTTGTCCATTTACATTGTATGGTTAGGCTAATGTAGACTCATTGACATAATAATAACGGATATTATGTCATAGGTCGGTAGTGTGTTCTTGCTGAGGAGCTATTAAAGGCTCATTAAACCAGTTATCTTAATGGTATAAATCTCCCAGATGTTTAAACTCCCATTCAATCATTGTTCCGTCACTCTTATCTAATCTTGGGTTAGGCGGCTGAGGAGTTATATAAAAGAAGCATGTGAGCTTTATGAAATATTCTGTGTTCATACACTGATGATTGAGCATCTTTTTTAGGTTGTCCAGTAAACAACAAGGATTCAGGACACAGAGATGGATAAAAAAGAGGACATGCCAAACCCCAAAGGGGTGATGAGCCTCCCTACCCCTTGCCTGCCTGTGATAGAATTCACTCCATCCACAAATGGTTCTGTACCCAACATCTATGATACACCGTCCTCTGGAACATCCCTGCAAGATCTCTCGAGCGACCACCATGGCAGCTTCGGTGGCAGCCGAATGTCTCTCAAGCAGAACATGTCTCTCACCCATCGTCGGGCGTCTCCGAATCAGAGTATGCAGGACATCATCTCTATCCACGTCGATCGACCCATCTTCACCCAAGAAGATTTCGATGAAGACTTTTCGCCCCAGAAGCGTCATTCCAAAACAGTCAAAGAACGTGTCAAGAACACAGCTTCCAATTGCCAGTGTAATCCAAACTGCGTCAAGAGATTCCTCTTCAGTGTTCTTCCATTTCTGCGAATCATGAAGGAATATAACATCAAGGAGGACCTGGTCAACGACCTCATATCTGGTTTGACTGTGGGAGTCATGCACATACCACAAGGTCAGTGGCAAAATTTCTAAACTGAATATATGAGTAAAATCAATTAACAGGGCCCAAAACTGAAAAATTCTGTCTGATGATTTCAAAATGGCACTTTGTAAATAATGGTTCGATTTTTAGTCCGTAAAAATGGTGTGCTTTTATAGCAAGAAAACAAAGTTAATGTCTCTCAAGAAGAATTTCTCAGTTCAGGTTAAATGAACCTTGAAGTCCATAAAATTTGAATGTCCGCACCCCTATCTTCGTGTATCGAAATTCTTATTGTGAATTACAAAATCCATATGGAGCTCTCAAATCTTTTTGTCTTCAATAAAAATAAAATATGCTATGCAGATAATATCGAAAACTCTGTTCATGTAGTGTTTTCAACTTTGTATGACCAGAAATAGGTGTGTCCTCACTTTTTGAAAAATAATTTACACAACTCAGTTTACGGCTGACTTTGAAACCTCCTAGTAGAGAAAGTGCTTACATCAGTGGAATGTTCATCAGAAGTAAATGTTTCTGGATTTATGTATCTGTTAGATATAGCAGTTACACATATTTGAATGAGCTGGGGAGATAAACAATAATTACCACTCTGTTTACTGCTTTCCTGTGTACAAATTTGAGTTGAGTTTGTTTATTTGCACCAAACAAAGTGAATACATTTTGCAAATTATAGTCAACATAGTAACAATATAGAACATATCAGATTGGTGCAAGGGATTTCAAGTATTTACATCAAGTTGGTAGCTGAATTATAAAGCTGGTTGAACTTGGTAGTTAGTAGTAAAATTTTATTTAAAATCGTTTTAATCATGGTGTTACATTCAATGTACAATACAAAATTTATGACCCAAGCCGAAGCTTCTGTACGACATATTAGGAACAATAATATACAGTTTGGAAAGTATAAGTATAGAATTAATCTATAAAACAAGTCTATTCTACAATATAGTATATATATAATTATAATAATAGCACACATATAAAGCACTCCATCGTACAATTCAGCACCTTAGAGGAAATAAAGATTGCACAAATGATTCTTAAATATTTCAATGCACAAATTTTGACAAGATTAGTCTGTCACATCTACATTTATAAAAAATTTATATTTGTATTATTTTGAGAATTCAGCCAGCTAGTCACAGTGGATTTGAAGCTACTGAGTGATACTTTGCTTCTGATGTTACTTGGTATATGCATCCACAATCTACTTCCATAATACCGAAAACTTTTTTTGCCATATATCATTGTTTGGAAATGGGGGATATGAAAAGTGTCATTTGTCCTCAGATTGTAAAGATCTTCCCTATCTGAAAAAAGTTCCTGTAAGTAAGTGGGGGCCATTTTACTCTTTATTTTGTACATTTGTATAGCCACTGATTTTATGCATTTTTGGGTGATTGTTAATTTATTAGCTTCTCGACATAGTTCTTCGAACGGCATTATATTTTGATTTTCAACGAATCTTAGCGCTCTTTTTTTCATCTTTTTGAGTTTATCCATGTTTAATTTGCCAGTGAAAATCCAGACTATAGGACAATAGTTAAAGTTGCTATTTTTACATTGTTTATCCAAATAGTGTTTTATTCTTTTTAAGGCATTGATTTGCTTATTTGTCTGATTACAGATATCATCTATGTGAATCTTGAAGTTTAGTTTGCTATCGATCTCTATGCCTAACACATTTATGGATGAGGATGACTTAATAAATTAATCATTTATTCTTAAGGTTTGGTTGTTAGTTGTGTCCTGTTTGCTTAGAAACATTAGTTGAAATTTCTCTGCATTAGCTTTCATGTAGTTTGCTTGGAACCATTCCATGGCAATTACACAATCATCTTCCAGGGTTTTCGTGACTTCACTGAAATTAGAGCTAATATAAGAAAGTGTATTGTCATCGGCATAGTTATAGGTCTTTGATCCTATATATTCAAGTACAGGAAATCGTTTATAAAGATGTTGAATAACAAGGGGCCGAGTATAGACCCTTGTGGGACGCCCTTAATGTTTGTTACCCATTCTGAGAAAGTATCACCCATTTTGACGCGTTGCAATCTTTCTATTAGGTAAGATTTGATCATTTCACATGCATTCATGCTAAAGCCATATGCATGAAGTTTGGTAATTAATAGGCCATGAGACATACAGTCAAATGCTTTTGATAGATCAATTGCTACTATCCCTATTTTTTGGTCATTATCTAATGCGTTTCTCCAGTCCTGTCATTCTTACTAATATGTCTTGACAACCATAACCCTTTCTAAATCCAGATAAGTATTTGTGTAGTGATGGTTGTACGTATTCATATATCTGGTTATACATAATTTTTTCAATTACCTTTGATAGAGCTATAAGCAAATTTACTGATCTATAGTTATCTTTATTTAGTTTGTCCTTCTTTTTGTATAGGGGTGCTATGTTGGCCTTTTTCATATTATCCGAAAACTTTATATCAATATTTATCACCCATTTCTCATCTGCTTCATTGATTGGCAATAGAAAAGAGTGTAAATTTACCACTCTGTATTTTACAACTCCGTTTGCTATGAAAGTAAAAACAGTGTTGTAAGGTAATAAACCATGTACAACTCCGTTTAAGTGTAAAAAAAAGTCAGGACTTATCATGAGTAAATATGCCTTATTTAACGGTCGATTTCAAGAAAAAGACAATAATTTAAGCTTTGCAGCTTATACAATTACTTTTCTGCTTGCATGAAGTAATGTTAGGGTGAACAAAAATAGAAAATAGGCAACTTTATTTTTCTGCATTTTTTTAGACTTAGTGGTGCCCAATTAAGTGATATTACCCATATATTTATTTGTTTGCAATAGTCATAGGCTCATCATGGACGTATAATACGTCCATGGGCTCATATAGCTCCATTTTGGAAGGTTTTATTTACATTATGTCGTAATTAATACCCTCCTTGCTATTTTGCCTGACAATGGACAATCTCGTTTCGACTAACAAGCTAGTCAATGTTAACAAGTTAGTCAGTTGACTATCAGTGTCACGTAGTGTGATGTATTTTGACTTAAAATGTTAGTCAAAATCATAGGCGTAGGAGGCACCTTTCTTTTGGGGGTGGGGGGGCAAAGGTCATCTTGCCCGAATTTTAAGGCTTTTATTTTCAACTTTTTGCCCGAATTTTTGGCCTTCCTGGACACTTGGGGGGGGGGGGCAATTGCCCCCCCCCCCCACCTTTTACGCCTATGGTTAAAATAACTGACAACATAAGAGGACAATGGCTGTTAAGGCTGACTAACTTGTAAATCAAAACAGCTGTGAGGTGTCAGTCAAAATGTCCACAGTTATTCAATGTGCCTGAAAAAAATTGTCTTAACTTCAGAGATCTTCTGTGATGTAAGTATTCACATTTAAAACCAGAGAACAGGTTGCAACACAAGTCTAAAATTATCATATCATTATGGAAGTTTACACTGATGGTGCTGCCATCAGCAATTTTAACTGCAATGTACAATGTGTAATTGTATATCACTCACAGTGATTTCCTGCCTGTCCTAATTAGCCCATCAGGTGCAGGAATACAAGAAGTAAAGCCCTAATCCAGCCCCCACCTTACTGTGGTTTCAATATTGTTGCACATGTACTCCACCATAGACACACTGTGGCAGTTAAGACTTACATAGGGAAGGCAATTCTAGGCAATTGTTAAACAATGTTCGATGTTTAAGTTTGTGTTTATTATCCAGTACTATTTAGGGCTATGCTAGCTTTATAACCACGTGGATGACAAAAACATGAATTACAAAAATACTAAAATGAGCTCTAAAAAAACCATGGGCATATTTATATATATATATATAGAGAGAGAGAGAATAAAAATTGGCAATATTTAAAAAAAAATAAACTAAACTTTTTCTTCCCCAAGTGGTACGCAGTGAGTCTTTTATAGAATTTTATCTGGCATCTACTCTTGGTGCTCCATTAGCTTGATTGCAATTCACTCGATTGGAAGGTGCTAATAGACTCAGTTTCCAACAATTGCAATTAGCTAAATGACTGGATTTAAGTGGCTTTGAGGCCTGGATTGCAACTCAGACTGAAGTAGTCTTGTCTCGCAAGTCTTTAAATTTTCATTGCACTAAAATATTTCCTGTACTGTTTACGGCATCTTGCTGCAAAAATTACACTTGCAATTTAGTCTAAAAAGAGGACAACAGTAATTTACCGTAAAATTACGGTATATACATCTATTAAGTTTAGATGATTTCTTACTGTGAAATCTTAATAACGGCACTTTACCGAAAAATGTGTAGAGTCATTTTACGGTATCTTTCCATGGAATATGCGGTGAAATGCTGTACGGTAGATTTGGTCTGTTTTTATGGCAATCTACTGAATAAATTAGGGTAGACTGCCATTTTCTTTACCTCAGCCGTAAAATTATAGTATTCTGCTGTAGGATAGATTTACGATATCTTGCTGTAAATATTTTTATGGTAACCCGCTGTATCCCAATTTTCCAGTATTTTGCTGTCAAAACTACAGCAAAATTGCAAGACAACAATGGGAACTCGTTACAGTGTGCTTTTTACATTTTATTGCGTAATAGGCACAAAGGCCAATACCAGAGTCATCCCTGCTGATGATTAAAATATCATAAATCTGCTGAGCAAATAAACATAAATGACACGTCAGAGATGACATTTTGAAAGGGTTGCCTCTTGTCTGTTGATATGCCAATCAATCCTGTCATATATTTATCTTTGATGATTATATATTCAAAAATTGTCATATTCATATCAGAAGATCAAGAATGATCAATACATATCTTTGTAAACCCTGAACATGATTATATTTAGACCTCACTTGGTCCCTCCTCAATCAAAAAACGACAGAAGCTGACAGAGTAGGAATATTTCTTATTAGTTATGAGCACTTTTAGAGAATGTCGTACATGAGATACTTGGTGCAGTTATCAGCATTGAATGCTATTTTTATATATATTATCTATATATTTATTTTCGTACTCATGTACAAACAGAACATAATAAAATAAGAGAAAACAATAAATTCGTATTAAAAAGATAAAAATAGTAATAATGACATTTCCAGTAGAATGAGCAAGTCAGAGGACTTGTATCTGCAGACTTTCACTGAGTCCTTTCTCAGTTCCAATAAGTGTAGAATTCCAGAGTGCAGTAAGCACAAGCAGTAACACAAAAAGTAGTTTTGCTTTCTAAGCTGTCAAAAAGAGACTGATGTTTTTATATAATTACAGACAATTCTTGAAGCTTCCCCCCAGCAGGGCTGGCAGGAGATTATTAGCCAATCATAACACAGCAAAAGCTATTGCTGCTGACCATTTGCTGCTGTGCAGTCAAGCATAAAATACATTGTGTGGGGAGAGACCTCCCCCAAACAGGGTTGCTACCAGCATCTCTGCCTAGAATCTGGCAGGGATTAGTGCAGTTAAGACAATGGGGAAGAAATGGGCCCTCTGCTGTGCACTGCATTGTCCTGAGGCTATTTTTAGCCCAAGCTGACACTGGACCACAATGGACTATTGTGCTCAGTGCCAACTTTGACTTGGGCAGCAAGTTTTGGAGGGAAAAGTTGGCTCCTCCCCCTGGCCAGGACTCAATAGGGAGGTGGTCTTATCCAGAGCCTGCTGACAGTTTGCAATGCACAACATTATAAATCAACAGGGGCGGACTGGGATGAAATAGTGGCCCTGGAAATTTGAGTAACAGCGGCCCAGAATATATATATATTTTTTATTATTTTTTTACCCCATCGGCCCACCGGGAAACCTCCCGGCCTCCCGGCGGCCCAGTCCGCCCCTGTAAATCAACATCCTTCCAGTGCAGTATCTTCATAATAACATAATTGACAGTGGGCAAGACAATCATGCATAACTGTACATATAGCATAATCATGCTTGAGTGTGCACATGTCATGATTAACATTACAGCAGCATAATAACATAATTAGCAATGGGCAAGACAATCATACAATATGATTATATATAACCCACTTATGGTGAGGTGTTGAAAGTGACAGAAGTTGTACCAATAGCCCACTGTGTGGACAATTCACAACTTGTGTAAAAGGTGACATAAATGTGCAATTTTAGGGCAGTGCACTTTACACAATGTTTTGGTCTGGATTTTCTCTCAATGTATAATTCATTTTTAAGTAATTAATGTCTTATAAAATCATTGGGGTCAATCCATATGAATTCACCGAAATTCAGACAAACTTCCCAGGTCACCATCTCAAAAAATTCTGCAAAATATACTATTTGTAGGACTTTATAATTAATGGAAAAATCCAAAATTTTAGGTCTCCAGTTCAATGGTTTAGAAGATACAGCAATTTGAAATTTTATAAATTTTTTGTGGAAAAGCACAACAGCATGAGTTTCCCAGTTCAGACGTCCATATCTCTCTTTATGTTTCATAATGTAGGCATGAAATTTTGTACCTAGAGTAAAGAAGTTGTATTGAAACCATGTATTTTGTTACATCAGGGCTATTGGTGATATTTTTCAAACTTTAATGCTCTGAAAAAAGGGTGAAAATGGGAAATGTTGCAAAACGAGACTTTCTTTTTTGCAGGGCTGTGTGAAATCTATGCAAGAATAAGAGCTCATATTTATTTTCTTGCTTCTTATGGTCCACCTGCACATATATGAATGGCCAAAACCACCTTATTTGCAAAACGATGGAAGCCAGAGTAGTTTTAAAAAGACAAATAATATATGATTGTGAAAAAAGCCCTTTATTCTAATGTAATTTTGACCAACAAGAGAGTTCACCATCACTTCCATATTTTTTTCCCAATATCACACATATCTAGTGGTCTTCTGGTAAAAATATCATTGTGGTGGTCAGATTCTTTCATTTTTTTTATGAATTAAAAAAAAAAAAAATCTACTTTATATATTAAACAAATAATAGTCTTTTTGATTTCTTAATAATTGCATAAAGTTTTGAACAGTTAAATTTATCTATAAACATGCTTTAACATTTATGATGCTATATTGATTACATAATCATCAAATGTTATGAAATAAAGGTAATGGGGAAAAAGCTAATGCATGGTTAATGATGTCCTAATCTTGCAAAGCTTGTCTAATCTTACATGTAGCTGACACAATTAATGCAATACCACAATAAATCTTTTGAGACTTGATAATCTTCATCAAGAATCACAGTGATCATAAAGTCTAAGCAACAAAACTTGTGAATTGGGTAATTGCTAAAATAGATCATCTCAGAAAGTGTGCTGTTGGTCAAAAACTGAATAGTGAATGTCATAGGACAACATACACAGGAAAAGTTGGTTTTTCATTTTAGCCAATAGGGTAAGGAGAAAAATCACTTATACAAGTTTATATCACAAAAGCAGTTGCTCAACTGTAAAACTCACAAGAAGGTACAGTGTACATGTAAGATTAGACAGGCTTTGCAAGATTAGGTGATCATTAACCATGCATTTCCTTTTTCCCCAATACCTTTAGTTTATAACATTTGATGATTATGTAATCAATATGGCATCATAAATGTTAAAGTATGTTTACCAAATGAATAGATAAATTTAACTGTTCAAATCTTTATGCAAATATTAAGAAATAGCAAAAGACTATTATTTTCTTTAATGTATAAAGAACGATTTTTTAAAAAATTCATAAAAAAAATGAAGGAATCTGACCACCACAATGATATTTTATCCAGAGGACTACTAGATGTGTGTAATATTGGGAAAAAAATATGGAAATGATGGTGAACTCTCTTGTTGATCAAAATTACATTAGAATAAAAGGCTTTTTTCACAATCATATATTATTTGTCATTTTAAAACTACTCTGGCTTCCATCTTTTTGCAAATAAGGTGGTTTTCGGCCATTCATATATGTGCAGGTGGACCATAAGAAGCAAGAAAATAAATATGAGCTCTTATTCTTGCATAGATTCCAAACAGCTCTGCAAAAAAGAAAGTCTCGTTTTGCTACATTTTCCGTTTTCACCCTTTTTTAGAGCATTAAAGTTTGAAAAATATCCCCAATAGCCCTAATGTAACAGCATACATGGTTTCAATACAACTACTTTACTCTAGGTACAAAATTTCATGCCTATATTATGAAAAATAAGAGAGATATGGACGTCTGAACTGGGAAATTCATGCAGTTGTGCTTTTCCACAAAAAAATATTAAAATTTCAAATTGCTGTATCTTCTAAACCATTGACACTGGAGGCCTAAAATCTTGGATTTTTCCATTAATTATATAGACCTACAAATGGTAATTTTTTTAATTTTTGGATTGACCCATTAATTCACACAAATTTAGTGTGCCTTGATTAATAAAAGTAATTTTCAACTGTTTGATAGCATCTAAGACAAATTTGACAGACAGTGCAACTTTAAGCCCTTTACATCAAATTTGTTGACATTAGCACCATATTTGCAACACACTTTTACCAAGTTAGCACCAATTCTTGTATGTCTCTTACAAAGTCTACTACAATTGATACTGGGTGTGAAGCTTAGTCAGCTTATATGAACTGACCAGCTGCCCAAAGCAGACGTATTAATGAGATGATAAGGCTTGGAGTCCACACCATGTTGCACATTTACCCCATGGTTGGGGTCTTTTACTTGCCTCAGCATAGACACCAAGTACAAGGCACCCACCAATTTAATTTCTCATGCGATCCGCATCCAGCTGCTGGGATGTATATCATGAAGAGAGGTCTAACACTTAACCCACACTGAGTACAAGGCACCTCCAATTTAGCGGCTCTTTAGAACAATATTATATGTACTACTGTGTAGTACTCTGATAGTTTTACAATTTTATTCAAGATTACATTTCAGATGCTCGTATCATGCTACCTGTAGTACATAAGATATAGTGTAAATATAAAATTGTTCATTTTTAGAAGCTTCTAAGTATGTAACCTTCCTATAACTAAATTCAATTTTTGTTTCAGGTCTGGCTTATGGAATGCTGGCATTAATCCCTCCCGTCCATGGTCTCTACACATCCTTCTTCCCGGTTTTAATCTACTTCTTCTTTGGTACTTCGAAACATATATCAATGGGTGGGTGAAACTATCTTCATATTTCGTCATTGTTGACATATCACAAGCTCAATAATAGTAATAAAGAGAGTAAGGTTTTAGGTAACAAAAATTCACATACTGGGAGTAAAAGAAGTTTATATAATGATAAATAGAGATTCATGTGAAATATTTCAAATGTTGATGCCATACATGTTGTGCATCATGAGTGCAAAGTGTTCCATCATATAGCATTGCTGAGGTATAAGTATAAAAGCTTTTTAAAATGGCAAGTTATTATTAAACAATAGGTTTTGTTGTTAATGTTACTTTAAACATTTTGTTTATTTTTTTCTAGGAACATTTGCTGTAATCAGCCTTATGGTTGGCAGTGCCGTTACCAAGTTTGAAGATACTTGTTTGAGCTTGGCTCCTGAAGTCACAACCATCGCCCCTAATGTCACTGACAGCGGGCTATTGACAACGCCTGGATTTTTTCCTAGGTTGGACCCCTCTGAGCATCCGGATGTCATAGCCTGCAAAGTTGGTGTAGCAACCGCTGTGACATTCACTGCTGGATTAATACAGGTACAAAATAGCTATTATCCTAGTTTATAAATGTGGCCATACTTTAGAAAAATAGGCTTTATTTTGGTAATTATTGTCAGAATATGGGATGCTGAACAAAGTAGAGGTGTCACGATAATCGAATATACTCGGATCATTGGTCGTTTTGTCTAAGACTTTCGATGATCGATTACTAATTTTTTTAACACATCCGTTGGTTATCAAAAATTAAAAGAAAACCTGTTGCACTTCCTCCCTTTAAGAGTTACATATAATCATGAATAACTTGAGATATCATAAGATGAATTACTTGAGATATTATAAATTGCATTTACAAGGAGCACTTTAATTATCTTGGACAAACTAGTTACGACAGCAGTTGATTTAACGTAGGCAACTACTCAAATACAAACTGCACCTGAACCGACTAATAATTGATCATCGGTTGGTGGCACTTGATGTACCCAAACCGATGATCGACTATGAAAATGTAACTGATTGACATCACTATAACAAAGAGAAGCTGCTGACCCCCGGTTTTGCAATGACTAACTCTGCAGACTGATCTGAGGTCCAGTTTTAATGAATGACAAGGTGATAATTACTGCAAATGAAAGTGATTACATAAATAACCTCAATGCTTTAATTCTCATTTCTTCACAGTTTGGTATGGGACTTTTACGGCTGGGTTTCGTGACCATTTACTTATCCGAGCCATTAACCAGGGCATTTACAACTGGGGCTGCCATGCATGTATTCACCAGCCAGGTTAAACATGTGTTTGGAATATCAACAGACAATTACAGTGGTCCTCTGAAACTCATATATGTGAGTATATGCAATTACAGTTGATTGCATTTATAAATGCTTAAAATGAATAGAACAAATCATTTGCTAAATTATATTTCAGACCTACATTGACTTCTTCGGCCAAATAGCTGACACCAATGTTGCTGCCATCATCACATCCGCAATTTGTATGATTGCGCTCTATGTCACTAAGGAATATATCAACCCCATAGTGAAGAAGAAAATCAAGATGCCTCTTCCAATTGAGTTAGTTGTGGTGAGTATACAAGAAAGTTTGATATACATCTTTCTAGTGGAACCTTTGACAGCATCACACAGTTTAATATTGAAATTGGTCACTTTAGAAATATTGTTCTAGAAGACAGAAAGTGCACAATATGTAATAGTAACACAATAGAAGAGTGTTCCACTTTGTTATCCAATTTCCTGCTTACAATGACTCCAGATTTACAATGTAACAAAATATAATAAATAGATTCCCCAATTTCCAATACTTGACTCAGCATGAAAAAATTATATATATTATAAAATTCGATTGGAAACCTTTAGGCAATTATTTTAAGATCATCTCAGGAAATCAGAAAAATCAACCTATACACAGAATGCAATTAATTAATTATACATCTGTAGTCATTGTAATGTTAATGAAGATATTATTTTTATATATATATATGAATTGTGATATGTACTATGTTTTGTTTACTCATGTTTGTTGTTGTCAATCCATGTTTATGTGTTTATGGGGTATGGAGTGGCACAGTGCTCTCTGCAGGGCTGAGACAACTAATCATGTATTTATTTTTCTATATTAATGTCACTATAAACATCACAATATCAAATACATGCTTGGCTTTTTGCAGGTTATTGTGGGCACTGTTGTCTCAACATTTGCCGAGCTGAATAGAAGATTCAATTTAAAAGTTGCTGGTGCGATTCCTTTAGGGTAAGTTATCACAATATGTCTTACATGTGACCTGCAACTTTAGGTAATTTAAACTCTCAATTACAGTTTAAAAACTTCAAGTCACAGTAAATAAAATGATAGGTCACACATTTTGACAGAGATGTGTGACATAAGGAGACTACAATTTTTTTTAATATGAAATTTTATTTTATATTTATACTATTGGACCAACAGAGCCTTACAAATTGCCCTCCAGTCATACTTTCCATTGGGAAAATATCACTTCTAAAGCCATCTCAGCATTGTAATCCTTTGGTCTGAAACTATGGGTAGCCAATCAAATAAAGCACTTGTGGTTCAGAAATTTTACAAGATTTAATGGGAGAGGATGGACAGAAGACATGGTTGGTAACTATGATAAATATATTAATAATTGTTGTTGATTCACTTTTTCAGCATGCCAGTTCCGAAGGTACCTGATATGTCCAGAGTTGGTGCTACCGTCCCAGATGCAATAAGTGCTGCTATTGTAGCGTTCGCTATATCAGTGTCAATGGCAAAATTATTGGGCAAGAAGAATGCTTATGAAGTAGATTCAAACCAGGTAAGAATGCTTATGAAGTAGATTCAAACCAGGTAAGGACTGCATATATACTCAGTCATTTTTAGCACTTATGTGATTTTTTGGCTCAGTGATCAAAATGTACTTCGAACATACGTTTGCTAAGCGAGTGTCCATTTTAAGTCCCTATTGAATTCTTCACAACAACATGTTGTGTGCTACTTCAATAATGAATAGAAATCAGCGACATTATGCAAACACTGACTATTTATCAAGCTGAAATGCACAGGCGATTGCATTTATGATGTGTGTCACATATGGATTATTTTTTATGTGGGTTAAAATTCCTTACTTCAGTCAGTCTGTATTTGATATTGGCCTAATTCCACTGAATTTAAATTCCAAAATAAATTATGACCTATATACATTGTGCGATATGATTATAAGAATGGGATAATCTACTTATAAAGATATCCAATAATTAAATGCTCCAATTGACTTCATTTATAGTTCAGCTTCATACTTCAAGAAGCATGTGTGCATATGTATATTCTACATTTAAATTATCTTTTGCAGGAACTTGTTGCCTATGGCATATGCAATGTGGTCAGCTCGTTCTTCTCATGTTTCCTGTCGGCTGCCTCACTGAGTCGTAGTTTGATTCAGGAAAATGTAGGAGGGAGGACCCAACTAGCAGGAGTGATTTCAAGTGTTTTGCTTCTCATTGTGCTTTTAGCTCTGGGCCCGTACTTCTCTGAATTGCCAAATGTAAGTAAATTTCTCCTCATGATGTTTTACGTACACATGTAAATAACGAGTCTTAATGACTCTAAGAAATTACCATTTCCCATTAAGCCTGATATGTGACTGTATTATATGTGGCAGGTCACTGCAATAATGTTGTGATAGATCTTAAACGCCCTACAGGAGTCTTCTATATAGAATGCTTGCAGGAATCTCATTCTCATCTTAGTCTTTTTTACTGACAAACTGTGCCAGAATTTGTTAATTGTTGTAAATAGCGTGGAATAAACTCCTCTGAGTTTCAGTATAATGTAACATCCTCATAAGAGACCACCGACTCACGCTGCTTTATTTTCACAAATTGTCAGGAAGCCCCAAAAAGACTATGTATAGTCATGGGGCCAGCTTTCGAGAAAAACAAAATTGGGAAAAAGTGCAGTATAGCGGACCCAGATTTATAAGCATATTTAGAGAGCCTCGTTGCTATGTATATGACGTCAAAAGCTTGAATTCAGTGTATGATGTCACAAACTAATGACGGCGGTTTTCATGTTCACGGTAAAAGTGCTGTTTACTTTTTCTTTTTGTTGGGAGCTACTGCCCCCAGACCCCCACTACTCTATACCAAGTATTATTCTAATTGTGCTGGAACTCAAACTTGGTAATATAATCTATAAAATTTCATATTTCATGGACGCCAAATACGGACATAAATTTGGGTCCGCTATACTGCACCAAACCCAAAATTTTATTAAAAACGAATAACTTAAAAGATTGAAATGGGTTGGGACACCATCAAGATGACTGCCTCAATGTAACAAGTGCATTCAGTCTCTCATTGTGGGGACTTCACTACAGTCTGTCGATAGGCCTGGTTCCTTTTGATATAAATTACACTGTATAAACTTAATGAGCTGACTTGTCTTTACTTTCATGATTTCAGGCATGCTTGGCATCTATAATTATCATTGCCTTGAAAGGAATGTTTTTACAATTTAAGGATCTCAAAACATTATGGACACTCGATAAATATGATTTTGTAAGTATTCGTTAATATCGTGTGAAATATAATTTCGTTTTCTCTCAATAATATCTACATTAAGAATTCTTTTAACATCGTCATAGTGATGATCAGAAACTTTTCTGTCTTGCAGCTAATATGGCTGGTGACCTTCTCAGCCACAGTCATTTTGGACGTAGACCTAGGTCTTATGGTTGGAGTTATATTTTCTTTGCTTACTGTGATATTCCGCACTCAAAGGTCATTATTTATAAACTTTTATGTATTTCATTTTCTGTCCATTGTTATTAATTGTGACAATGTATCCGGACATTTTGAAAATTTCTTTATTTTTGTTATAGGCCACATACTTGTGTATTGGGCAGGCTTCCTCACACTGATATTTACAAGGATATCACTGTTTATAGATCGGTAAGTTATCTAATGTTGTAAACATTTATGGCTCTTGTCTTGTAATACAAGAAGTTAATAAATAAACAGTAGGTTGCACAATAAAGAATATATTAGCAACCTAGTATCTATACTGAGTAGTAATTGTTCATTACATTTAGAGATACAAGCAATTCGCAATCTTGTGATAAGGATTTTACAATTCACATAACCATGACCTGAGTACTTGTGAATGTGTTCCACATTTTTATTGTATGTCTGAAGTTGATGAAACTATTGGCCTGTTCAGAGATGTATGACATGAGTAGACTACAATAATTAATTTAAGTAGATTCGTGGAGAAGATCTAGTGCATCAGGAATGAATGAATGTAACTGCTCTCCTGTAAAGGGGCTAGAAAATTATTCTGGAAAAAGTGCAGTATAGCGGATCCAGATTTATGAACATATTTAACGAGCCTCTTTGCCTGACCTATGACGTAAAAGTGCTTGAAATCAATTTATGACATCACAAACTAATGTAGTTATGATGGCGGTTTTCATATTCACGGTATAGACAGCGTTTATTTTTGCTTTTCTAGGGGGCTACTGCCCCCAAAACGCGCTATTCTACACCAAATGTGATTTTAATTGTGCTAGAACTTCAAACTTGTGAAATATTTGATAAAGATTTAATTTTTAATGGACGCCAAATATGGGCATAGATTTGGGTCCGCTATACTGCACTAAACCCAGTATTTTACTGAAACAGGTTACTAAGGCAAGGAACCATGGCACACGGACAAATATAAATTTAATTGCGACTGTAATATATGTATTAAAAAGAAAAAATATATATGTTTATTGCAGGTTCAAGAATTAGATGGAATAAAAATATTCCGCTTTGAGGCATCTTTGCTGTATGCTAATCTGGAACACTTCACATCCAAGCTGTTCAAAAAGACTGGAGTCAACCCAAGAGCAGTTAAATTACACAGACGCAAAGTTGAGAAGAAAAGACAGAAATTAGCAGCTAAGAAACAGAAAAAAGTGGCAAAGTCTGAGGAGCAGGTTTGAACATCCTCATGCATTTTAATTTACTCCCAGTCAAACATTTCAAAAGTTTCTGATTTATTGTTTGATTTTACATAATCATGATAATGGATTACTTCATGTTATGACTATCAGGTGGAACTGGGAGATAAATATGTTGAGACAGAAAATTTAGACAACACGAAAGATTTACCCATACACACACTGGTTTTAGACTGCACAACAATGGGATATATTGACTCAGCTGGAGTGTCTTTACTCCTGCAGGTAATAATTTATATGATGCTCCATCTTTTATAACTCGCAGTATCATAACAATTTTTAATCTTAATATCATTATACTTGATTGACTATATTGATGCAATCTAATAATTTTTCAGATCATTCTTGATTATAATGCTGTTGGAATATCTGTGTATATGGCTGGGTGCAAAGGTATGTCATTTTATAGCGGTGGTTAGTGAAATAGTATCTCAAGAAATAACTTTCATGGTTTATCCATGGCCTTTGAAGATCAAAGGGTGTTGGTTGCAAACCCGGAACTAAAGGGCATTAGAATTATATCACAAAATATTTTTTGTCTCTTAAAATATTTATTTCTTGTTTTCCAGAATGTTTTTATCTCTTTATTGCAAAATTCACCATAAATTATCCCGGTAGTAGCGGTACTGCAGACAACTGAATACAATTATTATTTTTGCTAATTTATTCATTTTCAGCGAGTGTTCGACAACTCTTGGAAAAGGGAGGCTTTTATGAAAAGTTGGATAGAAATATATTGTGTTTGTCAATCCATGACGCTGTGATAATGGCTCTAGAAAAAGACCCAGACTTGTTGCAACAGGTAAGCTTCGCTGTTTTATTGTGCTGTTTAGGTTGTATATATAAAATCAGTGTAAGACATAAATCCTATAATTCTACGTATAAATCACTGAGTGTATTATTTATAAGTCACTCAGTGTACTTATGGTCACCTAATAATTGCAAATAAATTAATTAAATGTGTACTTAATATTTAACTGTTGTGTAATTGTTATAATTTTTTCCATCAGTAAATATTAAGTAAGATATTTCAGTTTATATATACACGTCTATGTATAAGGGTCTGTTTTGTATAGATTACTCATATGCTTTGGTAATAATTGTTGTGTGAAAATTCTCTTCTAAATTGATAAAACTCTTAAGTTGTAATTAATATGTTCAGATGCTCAGTTGCAAGGTTTGTCTCTGCTCATATATGAATACCCAATTTATATATCACAATGTTTTTAGCATTCACCATGGTTCAACACCAGGATTTTTCATTTAAAAAAATAATTATCTGCAATTGAAATATCACATACAGTATCAATGGTCTTCTGTACAATTTGGCAAAAATCAAAAATTATGAAAAACTCGGAGTAAAAGACTGCATTTTAAACTGACTACAGTGGTACTCCGATGTATTGAAGTCCAACTCATGCTTGTGGTATTAATTAACGCATGTCTCAAGTGAACTTGCTTAATGCCGCATGTATAGGTGGCCAACGATGTCATGATCTCTGTAAGTACAGTGGAGTTGACAAGAGCAAATCATCAGTTGATAACCCAACCTCATCAACAGCCTGTAAGTCAATGTAATTTATTGGCATTAGTCATTTAATGCTATTGGATAATTTAGCCGCGAACTCATCTGATAAATTCTACTCATTTCTTTTTATACTTCATTCTATTTTTATTATTAATTCCAACAATAAGCTTTAACTGAATGCTGTCATTAATGCTCTCTACTAAATTTACATTATATGAAAGCTTGTAAAGCTTAATGCAGTCATTTAACAAATCATATACAATTTATAATCATGATAATACTGGGTAATTAACCTACCTTAATTGTAAATTAATTAAATGGCATGTTTTTTCTTCAGACTGCTTAAAATAGTGGTAATTTTCTCCATTCATGCTTATCTTTATGGTTAAATGAATCATTACCAAATATGTAGGGAATGATAAAAATCGTACCTTGGTCAATTTAGTTAATTATTTTTAGGTTCTGACTTGAATTCTGGGTGCAGAGTTTGCTTTTTGTGATTTTACTGTGTCTTGGTGATGGCTTCAAGACTTTGGACTTCTTATAGACTTATGAGTTTCTCAATTTCGCTTTCTTTTTGCCAATTTTTATGATTTTTACAATGTAAGCCTTGTTCTCTGAGTTAGTATCACCTCTGGCAGCTGGGTTTCATCTCATTTATTTCATGACTTAGCGTTTCTCAACTTTCTTTCTCCCAATCTTTTAAAATATTTTTATTTATCTGTCACTTCTGGCAACTAAGTTTGGTCTCATTTGTTCCAAAAATATAATGGCTGGATCGAGTGTGAATAGGAACAAACTGAATTAACAAGTTCACTTCAAATAACCCTTTCATCTTCAGGCACCAGATCCTTGGACTAAAGAACAATACTCGCGTTATAAATCGCATCGAAGTAAACGGTTACAAGATTCATGTGAGAAAAATATATTTTACAGTGTGTTCAGTTTGCATGTTTGCCACATTGTACACATCACATGGAATTTGCATTACAAAAAATCCCCAGTTGAAGTTTAATTTAACTTTACCTGGACATTGATAACTACTTACAACGTTTTGTCATCTATGTTGAGTTACTAAGCCTTGAAAAGTAAAAAAACACAAATTCACTATATATATTTGTACTGTTAATGATCGTGTTCTTTGAATAACTGCAATTTTGTTGTGAATTTGTAATTCTAACCTAACCATCGAACTCGATCCCCAACTTTCTTATCAATCTTAACCGTATACAATACGCTGAGACCGAAAATGTGGACCTAAACTAAGTCTTACAGAGGCATTAGGGTACTATCAGAGGATATCAGTCCAATTTAGCGCACTCGTGATTTAAAAGCATTTTGTTCCGTTTCCATTCTTCTTATTGCATGTCATAACACTTATATAGTGAGCACCTGATGCTCACAAATAATTCCTCAAACTTGTCAGACCAAAATGTGTCTTTTTTTGGCATTGTATTCTGGCAATGATTGTTGTGCATAACATGTTTCTTTGGCTGGCTACGAGTATTAGAAAGAAAAAACTGAGAGCCCAATACCGAAAGGATTAATTAATGAGAATTAAATTTAATGAGAATTAATTTTATGAGGTTGCAACATGACGAAAGTGGAGCGAAGACACCGAAGGCAGCAGCTTGCAAATATATCCTATCGCTACAGTGTATATCAACAATGTAGATTAGACAATGGAATTTACATACCTTATACCTATCGATCATGATGAATACCAATGAATTTTACCCCTTTCTTTAATACAGCAGCATTGTCTAGGTAAGACCCAATCTGATTTTAAAGTTTCAGGTCACTTCTGTCATAGTTATCTCAGTGCATGTCTTTGGTCGTTATGGGATGACTAATACTTGCCTTTAATGTTTTATAGCATGATTTTAGATTTAGAATTAGATGTAAAATATATGCATGTATTTCTTGTTCATGTGATGCAAGTTGTTTGACACAACGCAATATTGTTTATCACTTGCTTATGTCTAAAATGACCTGGTAAGAAGATATCGTTTTGTAGTCTCAGAAAGGCATCAACACTATAACTAGTATGATAGGATCCATGATGAATGTCCATTTGTTTTTGCAGTAATATTTTATCATAAAAGGTATGGAGCAGCAAAGAAAATGGGCAGATATGTTACTAATAAGTCAAACGTCCTAATTAGCCCATCAGGTGCAGAAATATAGGACATAAAGCCCTACTCACCCACCCACTAATAAGTCAAACTTCAACTTTCTGACCAATGAAAACCTCTCTCCCCAGCAGAAAATTTCAAGTTTCCTATCTTTCCAATTAAGTGATAATTATTTTGCCTTCTCGTCATCAATTAATGACACTATGGCCATTTGTTATGGTCAGGGAAATGCAGAAACTAAAATGGAGACTTTAAGTGTGTATATTTATCAGCCAGAAAGTTGGGGGTTTTTTCCCTCCATTTTGTTCTGCTCTATGCCATTTATGAAAAAAAGATGGATATTTATTTTGAATCCAATTATAGTTATGTTATAATATCTTGACGTATACATTTGTTATAGTGTCAAGTCAAAACCTAAGAGATTTGAACTACACTGTATATTTTTATACTGGCATTTTATTTATTTTCATTTCAGTCATTTATATATATATATAATTAATATTAATAAATGTGGTGGCAGTAGTGGAGTAGTGGTAGTGGTGTGGAAAGCAGTGCAACCTACATTTAAAGCATTTAGTAATGTATTATTAATATTTGTCACTAGTGTTTCACTGTGTTTGTGTGCATTATCAAATACTGTATACATTTATTGCAAAGAAAAGTCATATTAAGAACTTTGAGTATAGTAAGTACTATATTAAGCTTTATAGCTTTATATTATTTCATGACAACATAACTAACTAAAAAAGTGTTTTACATACAATATATCTACACTTATAAAATCAATTTTCTTATGTTTTCAGTTGTACAAAATATATTTTGTTTCATCTGATATTAACATGTATTTTTCTGGTCATTATTTCAGGCATTTGAATGTGAGAAGGCTGCTTCACAGGATACTTTGGCCACTTGGTTTTAGGGAATTTGCCTTAAAAAGATAGGAAAATGCAAACTTGGACATCTACATACACTTGTAAATATTAACTCATTCATATGAAAGTGATATAACAGTTGTCACAGTATTTTGCACGTTTGTATACAAAAAATCAGTCTTTAGTTAGAAAAATCGAAATACACACTTAACACAGTATTTATTTTTAAACTCATCTAATTTTTATGCTGTACATGTAATTTTATTTAAAATTATCATGATGTAAAATTTACTGCAATTGACAGTGCCATAATGTATGTACAATGTATTTTATCGAAGAACAATTAATAATAAAGTATGTTTCTTACATTCTCCATGTATGTTATTTTTGTAAATATTATATGAAAGTGTCACACAGTATTTCACTACTTACCAGACTTTGAAATTTATACAATTTGGTTTTGACCTAATCCTCTTTGTAAGAGCGGTAGAGTGCTGAAGAATGAGAACAACCAGAAAGATTTTAGTTATTCTAAACAAGCTTTCAATTTTGGTGGGTTAGTATGCATATATGGCCCTGGTTATGGCATTCTCCGCCTGAGCAGCTGAGCTAAGTCAGCTATCAAATAGTGGATTTTCACTGAAGGTTCTCTGTATTTCCACCAGGTGGCTAAAACAGAATACTGCAATTCTATTGGCTGGGAAAATTTCCCGCCCTTGACTGTGATTGGCTGAAGCAAAGTGCATCCAAGCAGCAGTATTTTTAGTCCATTTTAATGTATATTTGCACTTTATCATTTAGTTGATTTTTGTTATTTTTCTGAGAAAGTTATATTTATGGAATCAATTAGCAATTACCTACTGTGTCTGAAAAGCAAAATGAGTAATAGGAAGAGATGAAAGATTCATGTCCTGCTGAATTCAGGCTGTTCAGTGAAAAAACTCTATTGCTGAAAATATTGCTGTAAAACCAATGCCTATAGTAAGCAAATTGACGTGTAGCAGGCATTGTTGAAGGAAGCATAGACGTCTATGTCGAGTAAAAGCTAGTAAATGCTGTGGTGGCCATAACTGTTTGCCAGTGACTTGGTAAATGATTGGTCCACTAATAGCGATTGCCCATGAAGATATTAGGTCTAAATGTGGTGAACGTGACATCAGTATCAGCAACCACCCAGCTAAACACCCCATGACCATGATGATTCATACATCTACTGGTATATGGCTATCACGTTTTAGGCCTATATATACATGTAACGTGGTCAATGATACTAACACCAGGCCTAACACAAACTTGCAACATTATTTATAGGGAATGAGATGGACCATAGATTACATGTTTTTTATGTTGAAATTTTAAAGAGACCTAAATAAAATGCTATTGGTGACATAGTCATGGGGATGTGGCTGTCATAAGAATTAAAGTTCTGTATAGACTGTACTAAGCTATACTGTATATGTTGTATAGGCCCAGGCCTCAAATGTCATGTCATCATTCATTGATCATATCAAATTTGGCACTCACTATCTATAGAAAATTGATTTTTATATTAGGCCTATGAGATGTATGACTTCACATGTTTGGCAGACCTGTGTCCTTGATGGGCTGGCACACTAGCCAACAATAATTATTCAAACAAGCTGATTACGCATAAATTATAACGCATAGTGAAATAAGATATATTTGGTCTAGTGTTCATGAACTAAATCGACCTATTTTCACAGGATCAACAATTTAATCCTTTTGCCCTATGACCTGTGACAGTCCCGTGTTGATAATCTCCCAGGCAACTCAACATGGCCGCCGGAACTTTTGAGAAGGTACCAATTAAGCCAGTATAATAATAAATGGCTATTGTATTGGTGAGTCAAATATTACTTCGAATTTTAAAATGTCAAATTAAGAAAAGGTACGGTCTACGTATTTTCGATCTATATACATACACACATGCAATACTTTACATGCAGTAATATAGGCCAGGGACATGTGCAATGTAGGATAAAGTTGGGTAATATGGGCATACTTTGGTCTGGCATGAAAGTAATTAAGGAAAATGCATTATTGCACTTGTATGATTTTCTATAAGTAATCAGCTATATATCCAGGGCCTAGGCCTATGATATGTATATCCATAATATTTTTGTAATAGCATGGCTTTGAAAAAAAATATTAAAAACTGCCCATGGATATTAAACCTAAGTGGGATTTTATGGGCACCTCATTCTGAGAATATGAGCACTACGATGCCCACATTAAACTACTAATTTCAACTATAAATGCCGTCTAATGTGGGCTAGATAAATGTTTAATATGAGCACACTTTATAATCCTACACATATTACCCAACTTTACCCTATATAGCCTACTATATTACTGTATGGTCAGCAGTATGGCCCACCGGCCTTATGCAAAGACCACCTTACATTCAGATGTCAACATCAAAGATATTTTACTTGCAAAACAATAATCTCATATTATTATATCAGACATGCCAAGTCTCATTATGAGTTTGGGCCTTTGGGGTTGCTGTCTCACTCCTCTAGACTCGAGGAATAAATCATTAGCGTTTTAAATTTAAAATGGTTGGTTGGAAAGAGCCAAATCTCATTCACCACTCCAGAACTTTGCATCTCTGAGACTCTGATTATATATTATATATATGCAGCATACTGAACAGACTTTCTCATGCAGCGGTTTTTTTTTGGGGGGGGGGGTTTAAAAATATTCAAGCGGTCCCAATACATTTCAATCCCCCCCCCCCCCCCGTGAAAAATTGGATCCGCCCACAATTGTATTTTATGGACCCCCTAAACTACTACTGCTACATTAATAGATTTGTCGTTGATTGTAGGTAAATAAACAAAACCACGTGCACCTGCTGGGCTAAAACCACTGTGACGTCATGGACGCGCCAGATCACGTGTACTTTAGCCACGCCCCAGTTGATACATTCTTCTTGGAACAAACGTCACATAGACAGAAAGTGAAAAGAAGAAAGAAAACTTTGGATGACTTACCTGAAGATCTCCGTAGTCCTCATGGCCGCTTCTTGTTGGCTCACAGGAAAAGCGAGGACAAAGATGATGACTCCCTGGTGACGTCACGATCGAGTCTCTTGCCTCAAATCCACGAAACTTTCAATCTCATCCGAAACAATTTCAACAGCAACTTACTGAACGACGAAATCTCCCAAAGGTACATTTTCCAAGAGACTAAACGACACTCCATCGACATTTTGACTCTTTTAGCCAAATATCTTTACACCCCCAAGAGTAGACCGGTAAATCTTCCACGAAAATTGGAACTGACACTGACTGCAAATTATGACGACTTGACGTCTGACGTTCAAGTTGTGCGTCGCGACTGGCAGGCTGCAGCCAATGAGGATTTGTTTGGAATCAAAACAATGGAGAACGAGTCCAAAGGGAGCGTCAGCGCAAGATCTCACCTTGATGACGACAGTAAGAGCGTCATCAGCGCAAAAATGGCGGCTCCACTTGCGTCGTCTGCTACTGCCGAAAATGCATTGCTTTCCGCAAAACCCAAGTTAAGCCTAGGAAAGGCTGGCATGGGGTCGACAGCTGCAACTGCCCTCAAAAACAAAAGTGCGAAGACAAATTCCCAGCTTACAGACATCGCAGAAGGCAAAGCTGAAAACACATCAGCGCCAAAGGCATTCTCTAAAGCTAAATTATTGTGGTCAAAGGTGGAGCAATTCAAAGATAAAGGTAGGGGTTGCTCGTTTCATTGATTATAAAAACTATAATTGCCCCAAAGTTGTTGAATTGTTTGCAACATATTAATATTTCTACAGAACTTTGCAGATCACAAACCTTGTTATTTATAATAAATGAAGTACCGTAACGGAGGGTATTATCGACAAAGCGGGTATTTTCGACACTCACTTTAAAATGTTAACAATTTATTATTATTTTCTTAACATTGTAATGTGAGTGTCAAAAATACCCGCCCTGTCGATAATACCCTCCGTTACGGTATTGCTAATAATAAATATGGAATTTATCATGATGATTACAGATTCTCAACGTTCAGCAAGTGGAAAATATCTGAAGGCGAACATTGCCGCATCCTTTCTTGAAAGCCTCTCACAAACCAGCAAATGTGGGTAGATAATTTTAGACTTTTCAATTTAATTACCAAATTACTCTGCAAAAAAACTAACCAAAAGCATTACTCTTTGCAGCTTTTGCTGAGAGGAACAGCTATTTCACAACAATACAGTTCCAGCTGTCATCTCAAGATTGTGATGACAAAGGTGAAATATAATTTAATAATGAATCAACATACTGTATGTAATTTTTTCTATTTGTTCAATGCAAGTTACAACTGTAATATTTTTGTGCAATTGTAGGATGGATTATGCACCCAGATCAATATCAACAAAAGGATCCAACTTTTTCCGACTGGGCTGTACAGAAAGCCAGACAGCAACTCAAAGATGCGATCAATACAAAGTAAGTTGTAAATTTATGTCTTCATTAGTCATGATCGAGCATGCATGCAAATTAGAGAGTGACTTATGATGTGAAAGAGCATGTGTTCGATATCAAGCGACACACATAAATTTGAAATTAACATCTCGCATAAATTATCTTACAGTGCAGCTAATTATAGTTGGGTGAGACAGCAATTGTTCTTCGACACTTGGCGACAGTGAAATTCGCCACGACGAGGAAATTTGCCACCCCCTTAAAACATAATTATACACCTTGAAAGTTCATGATTTGTTACAAAACTAATTGTTTACATCATTGACAATGTTTTATCACTCCAAGAACCATCTAGGAAGTCTTAACTGCACTTTACTTTCAGTGGCGAATTACACTGTCGCCGAGTGTAGAATAACAGTAGGACACAATGGCCTGACTCTGACAAGAATTTTATGACAGACATAATGATAAACAAATCGATGCAAAAACTCTTTTCTCAATTGGTGCTTATATAATTTTTAATGTGATAATGTTTTCCTGTAGTGATTTTAGCTTCATTATCATATTATAAATCATCTTACATTACCAATGCAATTCTATTTGTAAATTTTATGAATGTTTATACTTAATTTGTATATTTCTTACTATTATACATGCATTGTAAACTGCAATTCAATAATTTGTATTATTGCAATAACCTATCAAATCTCATATCGAACAAAATCTCAATCTCAGAATCCTGTCTCTCTTTAAAGGAAAGAAGAAGAGCAGCGTGCAAAACTAATTGGACACGACAAGCCACCAATCCTAAAGTACTATGGAGAAGGGCGGAGAGACCTCAAACGCCATAAAGTTACACAATCAGCCCCAGCGGGTTTGCGTTGCCAGATTGAAATGCCAAGGGAAGTAGATGAAAGTCATCTTAACCAGAAACTCTTCATTGCAACCATCCCAGATGGAACAACAACAATTTTGTATCCTTTGCTTGCTGTGTAGATGAACTTGTAAACACAGAGCGTGAGCATTATTATTTATAGTAATAAATTGTTTACACAACTGGTAAATCTTAATTGCTAATCATTAGCAGGCTATGGTAATTGTTAAACATCAGGCTAATGCCAGGACATCATTCTTCACTTGGTCTATCCTCGTAATGCTGCTCACTCGGTCTATCCTCGTAATGCTGTTCACTTGGTCTATCCTCGTAATGCTATTTAATTGTGTTCGCGCATTAAAATGAACAGACCATGTTGAGTCGCATCACAAATTCACAAAAGTTTGTGTTGTTGCAAATTATGTAATTGTGGTATTCATGGGAAAGATATTGTCCTTAATTGTGGAAGTTACAAATCAGGGAAATCAGCTGTTGTTTCAACAGCTGCTGGAATTGGCATTCCTGGCTTTTGTACCATTATTTATGATGACAATGTTGAAAAGACAATGTTGGGATGCTTCACCACAGGTGGACAAGGATGCTGTTACCATAGCAATGGCCTCGTTAATCTTCTGGTCACCGAAGCAGGAGGCACCCTAGCAGACGAATATGGAGTTATCACAAGAAGGTGGAATTGGCCACCTGGTCATGGTGCGAAACTGGCCATTTCTATAAATTTACGTGTAAATATTCTTTAATATGTACTATAAATACATGAACATTTATTAACCATACATGTCAACATTCCAGGCTGTAAAATATTAATCATTTAGCTGTTTCTATATAAATCAATTTAATGTCAGTTCAGACACCCCATGAATTGGCCACCTGTAGCCCATGTCAGCAATGTAAGGGCTTTGTTAAAAATCTATTGAAGGGAGCTATCTGTAAAGTGCTGCACCTAACCATATATATATATATATATATATATATATATATATATATATATATATATATATATATATGACATCATCTAAATGTGGCATCATTAACTGCACTCAATGACCTCATTGTATGCCTACTTCATTAAACCGTGTAGGTCTCTTAGTGTCGAAAGCGAGGTAATAGTAGCAGAAGAAAATATACATACAGTATTAAAAACATTGATACCATGACATTTCATTGCAGTTGAATGCCCACATGCAAGTGAAGTGCATTGGCAAATCAAACATCACTTTGTACTTTGAGAGTCAAAAAGAGTCAGCGAAAATATCAATGGGAGCACCACCCGGTACCGAGGAGCAAAAGGCTAAAGAATTGGTAGGTATTCATAACGATAAAAAAACTATTTTTTTTGCAACCAAAATTTTGTTGAAAACTTCAGTTCTATGCTGAATTTACCATATTTACCAATGTCAAAATATGTGTTCTGCAGGGGTCATTACAACCTAATATTACATATTCACCACATGGCGTAAAGGACTTCGCAAAATTTAAAACCCACAAGTCTTCTGAAGTACCTAAAGAGAAAAAATCTAAGCAAAGCAAGAAGGTAAGATTGAAGCAAGACGATGCTCATTTAAAAAATTTGCAGTATATTTAAAATCATTAAAAATATAAACATTTAATTTTTCATGTCCACAGTCTAAGATGAACTCTGAACGCATTTTGTAAAAAAATAAATAAAAATAAATAAAATAATGTAAATGGAGTGTCTAAATCTCTGAAGCGAAATTAGTCATACTTAACGAAGACTTCATACTTATTTTCTAAATATTGATTCCCAGTCAGGTGCAAATCACAACAGGCAGGTAAATAATCATGATATTATGCAGCCTGCGACCATGGAATACCAGATCACCACTGTGGATGCCCTGAATGTAGACCATCCAAGGCCAATTAAACAGTTTCAAATAAAAATGCTACACCTTCCCGTCATTCAAGTATATGACGAAAATGAGCAACTCATAGAGGACAATGCTGATCCAGTAATTCAATCTTTTAAGCTGATGAATACAAGTTGACATTGAGCACTATCACTTAGATATAGAGCATCATCACACTCATATCATGTTGAAATGTAAAATTGTGCTCCATTTCAAATCAGTTCACATGCTAAACAGGTAATGACTGAAAGATATACTAGTCTTGTTGGTTACAAAGCTGCTAACACAAAAACATATTTTGTGTGGAGATGAGCTTCCAGTTATTCTTCATCTATTGAAGATTCAAGCACTGGTTCCTGGCAACTACACACTTAATAGTCACTCACAAAGGCAATCAAAGTACTTATGTCATATCTTTGCAAACATTATCACTGTCCTCCGGAATACTTCCAGCTCAATGATGATATCTTTACACGCATCAGCAGAGTGGTTTAAATTTTCAATACATATCACAAAGAAATTAACACTCTTTTGATTTTATAAAGTACTTTGATAATCTTGGATTATGGATGTGCATTACAGTTGGTGACGCTCTACATATTTGAATTCATATTCGTTTAGGAGAAAAAGAATCCACTACTGCAAAACCCAGAGCTGCAGAAGCTGATTGATTTCCCTGAAATCACATTGAATGACACCGATGCTGATAAAGACCTGTTAAGAGTCCAGCGTAAAGTCAAGTATGTATTACATATACAGCCAAATTCATTAATTTGGAAACAAATCTTATACTAGTTATAGTCTTAGGAGCTAAACTCCAGATTACGTCATGGGAATCCAGGACTCCTATTGGCTGAGTGACTTCCTTACCAATGGTAGTCATGCATTCACATGACATCATCTGGACTTTAGCTTCCAAGTCTATAAGATTGGTTTCCGACTCCATGAATTTGGCTGTAATATTGTTTATATCTGTGAACAATTATCTTTCTCATTTGCTGTAAAGTCAGAGTACTATAATATAATAATATTAAACCAACAGGGACATCACATTTACAAAAGCATTGATCTCTGTGTCATAGGAACTCTGTGGATGATTGGTTGGAACATTATCGAATCTACGTAGGGATTAAATCTCCACATTTGCAAACTATGAAGGATGATCCGTATTGGAGGAAAGTTAGGAGGAATGTCCAGTCAGCAAAGTCGAGCCCTGGAAGTATACAAGTAGTTTTGGAAAGTCTGCATTCTCAACTACCCAGACACTCATTATCATTACGAGTGCCGTCTGCTCCTTCAGGTAATTAACAAAACCATTAATTAGGATGTCTTCATCACTAATAGACAGCCTTGGATTTGATAGGGTTAGAGGGTAGGTAAGGTTGCTTTTCATTACAAACACGGACCTTCTATGCAGGATAGGATATTACTTCTAATAATAAAGTCTATCTTAAGGTCGCACGGAACACCTTGAAAACAAAGGGAAAGCCAATCTAACATCACCTTCTCGAGCTTCACATCAGGGAAAGCGAGATGTAACCTTTCGGAGTACAATCACCCTGGACACAGAACCTTCTGAATACACGAGTATCGACAGAAGTAGCCCATATCTCCTTGCTAAAGGGTAAGCTTCTCGCATAATCTGACACTTCTAATAAATCTCAATATAGAGGACAGTTCACACCCGCAACAGCATTAGCACCCTGCACGGATTAACTACAATATCCAGACTTCTGCCAATGATCTGTAACACAATTTTTCTGAATAAATGCTGATATAAAACTAAGGAAACTATACACTAAAATGCAACTGGGGCTCTTACTACTGGATGACTTTGGATGCCACCAAAAATCATAATGACTTATCCAAACTCCAAGTTCTTGTTATAACACTACATTATGTATTTTAACAAATTTCGCAGGTCTGGCCCACCACAGCGTGCAATGTCAGCTCCTGCTCAACAAAAGTCATCACCAGCTAGACCACTGTCTCCATACAAGCCACCAAATTTGCATCACTGCCCAGTGGCTCTTCATGGTCAGATAATGGGTGATATGAAGGCTACATGCAGATGCACTCGCCATAAAGTTCCCGGCATCATGGATTTGGAATATGATGCTTTGATATTCAGTCTCCTTCCTGACACACAGCTGATAGTAATTGCAGTGTTTTCATCATCGTAAGTTGTCCATATAACTTTTGTTTGGCTTCTATAGAAGTCCTTGTGAAACACATTGTTAAAGTCCTAAGATTATTAAAAATAATTAAAATATTTTTGGCAGGTAATTTGGTGATAAAACAGATTGTGACTGCATGGCAAAGTTTCTGATTGATAGAATATGAATGCACCTCAAGAATTATTGATGGAAGGCAGACACGGACGTGTTGTATTACACATTTACAGTACATCACATATATTAGGGCATACCAATAACTTGAGAACTAAAGTTCACTCTTACAATTAAACACTAATCATACCTAAATTGAACAGGTTTTCTTCAGCGACACCAAGTCTGCAAATGCTTGAAAAGCTCTACTCAGAAACGAAAAAGAACAGAAGTAGGCCATGTCTACAGTGCAGTCACGATGAGATGAGATTTTTTCTCTATGACACAGCAACCGCTGCTGAGCACACAGACCACATTCAACCCCTTCTACTACGCCGTCACAATGTAATCCCAGGAATGTTTCTGGTAAGCGTAACATAGTACTTCATCTTATGTCTAAACTTATATAATTGGACATAAAATACTTCAAGAGGCAGTTTTGAGATGGACAATCTGGCAGAGGAAAGACTAAAACTGTAACGAATGATCAGAATGCACCAATTGTTTTACACATCTTTACTTTAAACTGCATGGAAGTTTTTTAAATTTTGGTACATGTTAAATTTAGTGACAATATTATAGTCATTACTCTTACACCCAGAATGGGCATGCTCTCTTTCAGAAATTTAATGTACTGTTGATTTTTTAATATTTCTAGATGTATAAAAGGGGAAGGCTTCTGTTTTGTGACCACATCTTCAATGGCTATGGAAATGAAAAGATAGATTTCCTCAAACAGGTTTCTATGGCTCAGCGAGGTTTTGAACAGCACCATTATCTTCCCGATGACTTCAGATTCAGGTGAGTAAAGCAGACACGAAACCATGCATAATTGACAGACAGCATTATCATTGATTTAATACATGAATTTAATAAAGATAGATAAATCTAAGAAGAGCCCATCACAGTATTCCACTGGCCTCCAGGGTCAACTTGAGGTATCACATTTCGGAGGGGTGATAGTAAATTTCTTTATTCCCTTCATATATGAAAATGTATTTGGAGTTTCTATTTTATTTCTAATTTTAAGGGTGGGGGCTTGGCTTGGTTGGGGGGGGGGGGGGGGTTCTTAGAAGTAGTTCATCATGCTCAGGATCTCGCAGAAACCCTGGGCCACCACCTTTCAACTAACATTCATGTCAGTCATAGTAGCAATAGAAATCGGGACTGCAATGATCTCCATACCTCACCTCAAGAGTTGAAGAGGGAACAAATAATTTGAGAATCTAAACAGGTCCCGAGCAGGAGATGTGTTCTTATAAGGCATTGAATTAATTAACTGTCTATCTCAGAGAAAATCATGCAATTTTGGGAAAAATTTTCCGCTTGACTATCTTCAATTCTTTTAAAATTGGCACAAATATGCAGATGGTGAAAAAAATTGGAATTGTATAAAAAAATTTTATCCAAGTTGGGTATTTTAGCAAAGTAAGACAATAGTGCGTCGAAAACTATGCAGTACATTTGACATTTTCAGTTTGCGGCAGCCTGATTGGATTTATGAAAATTCTACTGAGTTTATTTTTCTTTATACCCAAAAAATATTGTTCTTGGACCCTTATGCATCTATTACAGCCATTGAAAAATTCTAAAATCATTTTTCACCCCATGTGAGGATTCTGTTATACTAGTTTTCGTATTAACGGGCAATAAAATTAGAAATTTTGAAAATGTAATATTTTCTTTAACTCTCAAAAACTCATGGGTTTCAACCTTAAATAGTAAAATTCATGTGTACTTGTGATATTCTGATTGAAAAATGCCCAAATTAAAGCATCACCATGCATGGGAGATCTATATTAGGCAATAAATATGGCATTATTTTCAAAAAATTCCATACTGGCGAACAAGGTAACTTCAGCACTATATATCAATATTGCAGGAAACATGGAATTTTTCCTTTAGTCTGGTTTATTTTTTAATAGTTCTTCATCCATATTTTCATAGTATTACTTTAAAGAAATATTAAAAAAAGTTTTGACCATTTTTCAAAGACTAAAAAATATGCATTTTCACACTCTTGCCAACACCGATTTTTGGCCAAATTTGCTTTAAAAGAGACCCCTTTTCAAGCGCCCCCTACATATAGACTTCTGATTGCTTTAATCTTCGTTTGAAAGATAAATCTTTTTATCAAATTTGAAAAAACTGGAGATGGTCATGGAAAGGTTTGTATGATTTTCTCTGAGACAGATCTGAGATCTTCTGCCTAGTTCATACTCTTGGGTAACCCCCATTACTGATTTTGGCCAAAGATGGACATGGTTAAAACCAAGCTAATATGGAATAATGTGACAATAATATTGTCTTTATGGAGCCTGCTAATGACAAGAAATTGTTAATGCATGTAACGTTATTGATACAGTTAAAACTTGCACGTTTATTGTATTTCTGTAATGTGAATAAATGTCTGAGTCAGAAACTCATTTCCATGACGACACCAATTTTTATCAGACACATCTGAAATTTTACAATTGCAGCCCACAGAAAGGTCGAGCAGGAAAACGAGCAGCGTGGGGAGGAGAGATAGGAGGAGCTGGTGCAGATCACCAAGTCAGAATGAGCAAGTCATCCAATAAAGGGCCTGGCAAAAACAAGAAGAAAGGTGCTAAGTTATCAATACCTGGCTCCGACAGCTCTGAAAGTTTTGATTTCCCTTCTCATGGGTAAGTGCATTTTCACTGCAACTTCACTATGTTACAGCATCACAATGTATTAAGGTTATTTTTCACTAATTTATGTATGTATATTAAACCACGCAAGACTTCAAAGCATAGATCTGCAACCTTTCTTTTCCCTTGCTGGCAAAACAGAATTGATAATTTTCATCATAAAATAACTTATTTTCCCCCAATTATCACTTGCCCTAGACACTTTTGAGAGCCTGGGCCTCCAATGATTTGATTCATTATCTATCACACTTTTTTTTTTGGGCAACACTTATTAATTGAATTTTCAATTAATCGTTCATTGGCATAATCACATACGATGAGAAATGTGTTGAAAAAAAAATACTTAAAGCTATTGTCTCCAGTCCACAAAATCAAGCTGATAAATTTTAGAGTATATTTTGTTAAATTGCAACAGTGACACAACATGGTCATTAACTTATTTTAGAGCTGACCGAGTTGTCTTCTTCGACCAGACCCGAAAATAGGTTTGTTGATCTTCCATTGAATAACATGTCACTTTGTTAGGTTATTTGTTAATTTTGAGAAGTTAATTGTTGATTTTGAGAAGTCAATTATTCGTTATTGATGATTTGATCAGCGCCATTCTGACAGATATACAATATATTGGTTGCAGCTGACATGAGCAAAATAGGAAATTATAATATCTTCAAAACTGGCCTTGATCGTGTTGTTGACATGCAATGTTAATGTTCAAATGCAAAATAGAAGTCGGCAATATGATTTGTTTTTAATTCCCAAAGCCAGTAGAATCATATATGAAAGACCAGCAAATTACAACACTTTTCCTGGGAATCAAATTTAAGATCTATTTAATACTCTTCTAACCAAAATTTTCCACACTGGCAAACGTAAAGAATTTAAGACTGTACATGTAACAAGCAAATGAAATATATAAAATTTAATAATGTCAGCTCTGAAATGATACTTAGCTTGCCACTTCCTAACAGTTTTAAATACATGAACCACAAAATATGAGATTTTTTTGTTTTTGTTTTTTTTGGTGTCTGACTAGTGAGTACACATGTATACATGTATGGGTAATTGGGTACAATGTTTTGTTAATATAAACTCCTGCAGTAAGGTGCTTTCTTCTTTTGATCAGTGACTTCGTGGAACCGCTACAGAAGATCTTTCACTTAGAACCAACAAATGCGAATAGTAGTATCATCGATTACAATCAACATGACTACTTGTCAACCTCAAGAACAAGCCAGGGATTCAGCTTCCTAGCTGTTCCTTCAGTTTCCGACAGCTTCCAAGCGAGTCCAACAGTAAGCAGTGTCTTTGCGTGAAATTTGCATCGCCACAAAAACCAAGAGACTCTTTACCCAAAACCCTGATATTTACATAATGCTTACATATATTATTTATTCAATACTCAACATATTCTTATAAAATATCCACATATAATTTATTTACAAAATACAATGTATTTTCTCAAATGAGTAATGTAATCTGTAACATAACAAATTTCGCAAATATATCTTACTCAATTGTCGTCACTGTCGTCTTCGTTCTGTGTTTGTATTTTCTAAAGAAAGAAAAATAACGAGGTTAAATTCAAGTAACTGTGTTGCAGCTGTAAGCATGCAAAATAGGTGACCATGTATGTATGTGCACTTGACAACCTTGAGTTTCGCCATGACATCAAACTTTGCCTGTTCCCCACCTCCGAAAAACATAATAAAACACTTTGAATTGTCATTATTTTTTTTACATTAATAACTTTTTACATCTCTGGTGATGTTCTACCCCTGTGACAAACATCTGAGTAGTGTTTGCATAAATTTATTTATCGTAGCGAATCTTGAAGTCGTGGCAAATTCAAAACTTGCCAAGTGTATCTATCATCAGGTACATCTGACCGATAATAATTCTTCAATTGGAATAACATAAAGACACAAGAAACTAGTCAAATCTGACGGCATGTAATCTTAGACAAGCCATATAATGGAGTCATTTGCCATGAAAGCAAAAAATCAATAAAAAATTCTTACCAATTTTAAAAAGTCAATTAATTTATTGGGGTCATTTCCTGAAGAAAGATCCACGAAGTCTACAGGCAGACCATAGCTTCGATACGGACTAGGTTGTACTCCTTCATTACTACAAACATACCGGAATGCCAAGCTCTGAAAATCAAAAAAAATAAGTACATTATAGTTGTGCATCTGGATAACCATGTACTGCGTGTAGTTTAGGCCGTAGTCTTAATTAGACGTTATTTTCAGCCGAGCTATGTTAATGGTTTGATCTAGATGCAATACTTGGTTTGGAATGCACAAAATGTTATGTATTACAATCTATAAAGTTATGCACTCAGAACTCAGAATTTTTTTATTTGAAGACAAGTCTTCAGGCGGTTGGTTCCCTCTAAGACTAATAAGAGGTCGCTGTCAAGGGCTCCCGATGTGTTGAACTTTAATATAGCCTTTTCCTTAATGTCTTTTGAGGCAGATTAATGCTAAATCTCGAACATAAACAAATCCTTACCTGGTTTTCATCTGAGCTGTCAGTTCCCAACAAGGGTTTATTAGAAGATAACTCATCCCATGTAAACATTACGCCATCAGTGACTTCGCCAAATGGATTGAAGTCTATCACATATACTTTAGACTGAAAGTAAATATTAATTTCATGACAAAATTGCTACATTAAGTATATATAAGTAGAACTTAACAAACCTCACATATGTATGTACAGTATGTTGAAATAACCATCACATAAATTGAATAGTATGTGTTAATCATTTAGGAAAAAAAAAAACCTTGTATGTAAATTACCTTGGTTTTTCTGTATACATCAAATACATCTGCAAAAAAAAATAAAATAAAAATGTTGAATTAATAGTGCAATAAGACAAGTGACAGACAGTAAATTTTGAATTAGTGCAATTCTAAATCATCAATGGGGAGAAAAGTACCACAAGAGGTCTCAGGTAAGTATTGTTTAATAAAGGCTATCTATATTGTGACGTCATCCATGCAACAATGTTGTGGTGACATCATATATATATTTTTTTTTATGTACTACGGTTGTAGTGCCCTCTGTAGGCTCTGATACTTTTTCTCCCCATTGGTCAAATAGTTACAACCACTTACAACTATGGTCCAAAAATTTGCCTTTGACTGATCGGTTATAAAATTCTAAAACATCAGTTATGATATCTTGTCTGCTTGATTTGATGAATTCATAAAAACAGCTGGCATGACGTTGACATACACCTGAAAATTGTAAAGATTTGCAAAAATACAAGTTTGACAAGTTGACAACAACATATTGAAGGAAATTGACTTTCACTTCTCAATTACAATGACATACAGCACTGACATATGCCGTAAAAGTTAAGATTGTTGCAAATAATAAGATATCACACTGTATGTGATTTGTTCCAAAGAAACTGTTATATTGATGTTACACATGATGAGAGAATTAACATGTACATTTACATTGAAATTCAATTAATTGACAAGTAGAAAAAATACCTATGAGTTTGTTATTTTTCACAAAGCATCTGAATTCACCCCCAGGATTCATCTCATGCCATCTTCTCAAAATAAGTTGATATCGCACATCCTTTTTCTGCTCGGGATTATAATCTTCACATTGAATAAACCTGAAAACCATACAAGCAGTAACAATGAATAATATATCCAATATTTGTACTTGAATTAATGACCTCGTTATTATCTTTGAGGTAAATATATCAATGAAAAATAATAATAAGATCCACAACTCACGGCTGAGTCAGATCATGAGTGACAAACTCGGAACTTTTCAAGAGCAAGAACACATCTCCAACATTGGAACACAACAATGTATTATTCAGGGCTATCCATGAGGCATCCTGAAATGTCAAGGATATTTCAGATGAGGTTGGATGTTTACAGAAGATATATCTACATGCAAGAGTTTTCAAGCAATGGAAAAAAAGTAACCTTTGGCGAACTCCAGTTCAATTTCGGAAAAACTTTTCCACCAAGTGCAGCCATGTTTCTTACAATGTCAGACTGAAACACTGGGAAACTAGGTACCTGAAACAACAAAGAAAAAAAGCTCAACCGCTGAAATCTCCACATTTAGTTTTTACTAGTTTTTCATCGATCTGCAACACAGAGCTCCCACTAAAGTATGGAATAATGGTAGGAGTGGAGGCGCTGCAGGGCAGCTTGGTTTCATCAAGGAAATGTGTATAGCAATTACATTTTTACCTGTGCTTCTGCTGATGATACATCAGAAGTCCAATCAGACTGGAAAAAATGAAAGCATTGACCATATTAAGTTAACTTAGTATTTATGTAATAAACCATCTGCCTGAATTGTCTTCGCATAATTATATGTATAGAAGTGATAAATATGATATATACTTTATATTAACTGCTGAATAATAATGGTCAGTCCTGTGTGCCTTCATAATTAACCATCGCAGCTACAAGCGACAATGAGATACACCTTATATTGGGCCCAAAAGCACCCCTACTAGTGATGTAATAACATGATTTGATCTGCCGGGCAGCTAAATAGCATGACTGTTAACTAAGCAAGTGACGTTTCAATTACGACATCATGTACAGGTCTAATCATATGTTACAACTGGACTAAAGCCATGAAAGGTTTGATCCTACAATTTATTTTTATTTTACCTCTCCATCTCTACATGTGTCTGTTTGGCTGGAGCCCGGCCCCTGGGTCATTCCCTGAGACCTGTAATGCATTGTTAACAAGTTTCAGCTAGTTATTATGGAAAAGTTCAGTCTGAACATCAGATGCTTTAGTGATCAGCATGGTGGTGAAAGTAGATCAACCAATGCGCTGTTTATTCTAACTTGCGGCGAACAAAACGGTTCATGTCAGACATTTGACGTTGTGTCATTTTATTAAGTACAGGGGCTTGTATGTGGCATCCTATTCATATGGTTACACTGTCAGCATGAGACTAGGGTCTGATGTACAGACTGGTAAAAATTTAAATACAAGTGGTTAACAACTTTAATTAACATGGTTAAAATTAAGTTACCCTTCTGGTAAGACCAATGTCCCATCACTCATGAGATACTCAAGCACGTCTTCAGGAATATCTAGAATCCGACTGAAAATAATTATGATATATTAGTCAACCATGTTGCAACAGATGTGGGGTAATAAAGGGGTGGTGGACAAAACGGCTACACGCGAAAACGGCTACACTCAAAACGTCAACAGGACAATAACCAAAACGTCCACACCAATATTCGTCAACAATATTGTGTCAACAAGGTTTATTAAGCCCTAACCAAAACGTCAACATGCTTTTTCACTATTTAACCATAACGTCTACAGTGCCTTTTCCCGCTTACCATGATACCAAAACGGCTACATCCACATAGACCAAAACGTCAACAGACAAAAACGTCTGCAGACCATATGAAATGGCAGATGGCGCTGATCGTAGCTTCACTTTGAAGTGTAGCCATTATGGACTTCGATTTTATGGCTTGCAGCCGTTTTGGACATAAATTCGACGTCCAAAACGCCATTAAATTTAGTAGCCGTTTTTGGCTGTAGCCGTTTTGGGAATGCCATTAAATTTTGTAGCCGTTTTTTGCAGCCTTTATGACTGGCATTCGTAAAAAAGGTACACAAGAAAACAAATGGTAGCAGGTCGTTTCGACCTTGAGCCTGTTTCGGCCCCGCCAAAACAAGACCATTTGGCCTGCCAGCTGAGTCGGTTCGGCTTTTTAGCTGAGTCCATTCGGCTCCCTATTTATTTTTATGGGGACCGAATCGACCACAAAAACGAGACGGTTTGGTCCCCGTAATTGAGACGTTTCGGCTTCCTGGTTTAAGTGCAATCTTCAATGATAGGAATCGGTTTTTAATGTATAATGAAATAATATCCATTGCTAATGTTTAAGCATGTTAAGTGCAATCCTAAATGAAACTGAAAGGAATTGTTTTTTTTTTTCAATTATTGATGCTTTGATCATGGATGTATAATACGTCCATGCTTTGATGCACTGGATAAAGGAATAAAGAAAGAATTGAATGCAATTGGAAATGTTTTGTGATATTACTTGAAAGAATGAGATGAAGCAAGTGTAAAAATTAAAACACATATTAAAAACAAATAATATTCACATATATGTTTGTTCATTGTCCCGTCATGGATCAGACACAATGTGACTCAATTGTGTAATATTTATTTATTTACAGTTGTTAAAGTATTTAGTACTTTAATTAAAATTTCAGGAAAAAAAAAGTATTTTGTTTTAAAAGGGCTCGTTACGGCGCACACGTAGGTGTAAATATCATCATTCTATCATGATTAGTTATCAAGATAATCTATTTCTTAAGCGGCGACAGGAGGGGGGGGGGGATGATAAGGGCAGATAAAGTATTATTAGGCGGCCGGCCGAACATTCGTCAGAGCCGAATTCAATAGACTCATTTCTTCGACCGAATGGACAGAACCGGTTCGTAAGCCGAATCGACTCAGTTAAACGGGTCCTTTCGGCTGGGCCGAACTGGCCGAAGGCCGAATCGACTAGCATTCCAACAAATGATCATGACAAAATATTTCTATGTCAATGAGTAATTTTTAATCGAATGGGCCTAGCTATGAATTACCTCTTGATTGTCACGTTTTTAAAAGTTGGGTACCACGAAGAAAAAGAGCAGTTGAGCACATTTTGTATCTTCATGATTAACAGCTGATGAAGAAAGCACGTCTTTCAGGCACAAAATCTGTCACAGAATTGCATCAGCCAGAAAGCATTTTCACGTGGATTCCGGCTTGGTCGATTGGAGGTTGTCGTAAATGTGTTTATGTTCCTGTAACAAATATTTTTAAAACTCATGGGTTGTATATTGTGAATATTCATGTTATCATGATGCATTTTTTATATGCAATATAAATTATATACAGATATATAACTTTAATTTCACATACAATTCATAATTTTGCGGCAATCGGAAATGTGTTTGTTTATTTCGGCCCCGAACGTCAGTCATGAAATTTGAAAGTTGTTGAGTTTGTTGTCCGTGATTCTTGGCTCAGAATGGCAGAGGAAGATGAAGATGTTGTTTTTGAGGTATTTTTCCGTTTGCATCCAGGACATGTATGCTGAATGTAGTCGCGCTGCACTTCATCATGCCAATTCATGTGCATTCCAACATGATGTAGTAGACATGCATGACATGACTCATGAGTGAAAGTTTATCACGCTGTCAGTGTCACTGGTCAGTTATGTAAATTTGTGCTGCATACTACGAGTTGCAGTTTAATTCCCCTTCTCTTCAATAAAACACTAGTGAGTTCAGAAATAATGAAACAAATGTGCAAGCCTATAGACATAGTATAGTATTGGTATATAAAAAATTAACTTGAAAAAATTATATAATATACATACAATGTACTATACTGTAATGATGTATGTTTCAGATTATTTCTAATATAAATATAATCTTAATCTTTTAAATTTGCATCATGCTATAACCACTGATAACCTTCTGCAAGTTGTGGCCTCTGTCTGGCTCAGAATGTGGTGGCGTTTTATAATAATTGCCCATGACATCCCTCACTGCATTTTTTGTTTTATTTTTTAGAATTCAGCTTTGCATCAGCACCTGAAAAATGTTGGGTATGAAGAGAGTGAAGTTCTGCTGGAAAAGAAAAATTTACAGCAGGAACTGGATGATCCAGAATGCCAGGTTTCGTCTGAGAATGCCATAGAACAAGTATCCAAAGATGCTATAAAACAACCTGTAAGAATAATCTCGATCTCTTATATAGTTCATTCAAAGATTTTTTCACTACCTAACTGGTTTATTGTGGTTGACACATCTGATAGATATTTTGTATTTCTGTAGGCACAACGTTTTTCCCGGAATTTCATTTACGAGAAACTGCATGTGGCAAGGAGACAGGCGGTATGTATAGCTTAGATCATCCTGTATACACTGGAGACATGACATTGCAAATTTTTTTATATTGAACACCTTAATTATGTGTTTTCTTAATTTATAGGAGTACAAACATGGAAGACTGTTTTATCACCATCTTTTACCCAATTCTGCTCTTGAGGCTGAAGACAGAAGTTTTTTGGTAAATTTCATCGAAGATGAAACAGATGCCTTAGATCTTCAGTCAGTCTGTGAGAAATCTTGGTGGATAAGGTATTTTTGCTTCAAGAATTAATCAGTTTCCTTCATTGAATAATGTTAATGATTAAGTTTCAACAGCAGTATACTGGAACTTAAATGTAAACCTCAGAATGTTGGCAACTAAAGGTGATCCATATAATTGCCGCAATACCTAACATCATCTTCACTATGTCAAGGTGTCACTTATTGTCGCTCGAGCAGAGCACCTAAACACGGCGATCTTCGCCAGCAGGTAAAGGACCTGACTGTGACATCATAAAATGGCAACCTAACTTGTAAAACACATTACCAGTTAGGGTTTATAAACTGAGGAAAGTCAAGTGAGTTTGTTTTTACTTTCAGGCCAGTTTCAGTGTTAGTTCTACTGATCAGCTACCTCATTCCAAGAATACTGTTTTCCTGGCCTGTCCCAGCGCTTCTTTCAGATCTGGTTATATTAATCCTGGTGGCGTTCTGGTTCGGGCCAGGATCAGCGACATATCTTGCGAGGAAGTATTATGAAACTAAATGCAAACAGCAAGTTAAAACCATGAACAAGACAGTGGATTCATTGAAGTCCCTGAAAACAACAAGCAAAAAGGCCATTCGTCTTATTCAAGAGATGGAACTGGTCACCAGGGGGTTTACACTGTAAGTATCTTACGACAAAAGTGCTTGATCTGCACTTATTAGTGTATGTATTTTTTAACTTGAATTGCACAAGACAATTTCCACAAAAGAGGTCAGTTCTTGAACCTTCCATTATAAAATAATATGGTTCATGAATGAACTCACTTCTGGATCTTCCAACAGTCTTCATTGGCGCTTAAGCTGCTTTTGTCCTAGACCTATAAAGACTCCCCAAGATGAGTACTTTCATGCACCTCGAGGAAATTTTTTCAATGCCATTAAAGAGGAAATTATTTCAATACAATTAAAGACAATTTCCATTACGCAATGAAATATTATTATTCATATATGTACTTCAAAAACATTATTGCATATGCCTTCATAGTCAATAAAGTATATACATGTAATATGTTTCACAGGGTGTCTCACACTGCACCATTGCCATGGTTAGAGAAGGGATCAGGATGTCAGCGTCAGTGCCTTGAACTCAGAAAAGTTTTGTTCAACACTTGCCGTTCACTGCTTCTGTTGTCTAGGCAGACCACTTTGAAACTTATCCAGCAGTAAGATTTTGTTACATCTTCATTAAATATGTGTGTATAGGTAAAACATGTAAAAGGGTGTGTATTTTGTGCAACAGTTCAACTTTTTTTTTTTGGTGTCAATTTTTTATGTGTTGGAAAACAATTAAAACTGACTGACCTGACATAATCTACTTAAGCATGATATTACTGTTATACCAATAATTGTTAAAAATATTATTTTGCATGGGCCCCTACAAAATAATATTATATAATTGACCATACCTAGTTTTGGTCTAGAATGCAATGATTGTTTCAAATGTTTCTTTACAGGCATCAAGTTATTGGAGAAATCCTGGAGGGGGGCAGTTATTTGGCCCACATACCGCTGGAAGAATATGGTGCTTTAGTTGTGAGCCATTCTAAAGAGGATCTGGAAAATGCAACTGATAATTATTCCATTTCTGCTCTAAAGGTAGTCAAAGTAGTCATTTATAATTACAACCAGCGGCGTCAATTTCTATTGACGGGTGGGGGATGCATGCCTGTGTACTTCAGTCTGTTGCACCATGACTTTCCGACGCCCGTACAAGTGGCAGCAGTTAACAATGCTTGATCATTGATGCCAAACTATTTTTAAATAAACTTATGTGATATGAAGTTTAAAACTACTTAACACAAATATACCAAAGAAAAGTGTGTAGAAAAAAGGATTTTCGTTTGTGAATTTCAAAGGGGGGGGGGAGGATGATTTCATTGACCATCCCCTTTTCCCAAAAAGTGGGGGGGGGGGGGGGTTTATGTACCCTCTGTATCGACGCCCCTGATTACAACAGTAGGTTATTTTTTGTGAAGTTATTTCATTGCAATTTGGTAGTTTAGATAAGATATTTAATTTATGAAACTGCTATTCATGTGTTATCATCCTAGGCTATGCTGCAGTTACACAACTGGTACATGTCAGAAATGTTGAAGAGAGTGGCCTTAGGCCTTCTGTTGCAGTCAAACACTAAGGCAGATAGTTCAGGTAATATACCTTCTTTATTTTAAATGCATCTAATATATTTGTCAAAGTACTGGATTTGCAAGTTATGAAGTCCTTTAAATTTATTTCAGTGTTAACTGTGTCATCTGATGCAATGAGAGAAATGTACGAAGACCTCCAAAGACATTTACAAGCATTGAAATTGTGTTACAAGATTCACCGATGCGCAGTGGCAGATAATGATGCTGAACCAGAAAAACCTTCCCATAAATCTCATGCATCAAATGTCTTTACTGCAGTTCACAGTCTGAGTCTTCACTTGCAAGCTGCCTTGAAGAAGTAAGTGCATTAAAAAGGTTATCAGGTTATTAGTCCATTTTAAATGAGTTAAGCTATTATTAACATGATTACCACTGCAAGATAACATTTTGATGGTAAAATTTTTGTCAAACTTTATTTATTGTTTGATGGATCCATCAACATTAAAACAATTTTTAATGTTCTTTCTGTGAACTGGTTCAAATTGTGCAAAACTAATTATTTACTGTGTAAGGCCATACTGGCTGTCATATTGCAGACATGCAAATTTGGCATGTCATATTCCAAATAGTGCAGAATTGCCTAGTGCGGATAGCCTGATACTGTAAAATAAATCTAGGCATATTTGAGGTGTTTATTATGCATTTTTCTCGTGCAGGGTCCAAAAAATGGAAGAAACACTTGAACCACTCTGTCCCGAAGATGACTGCTGTGATTCCATTACCAAGTCATTGAAAGAAAAAATTGCGTCAGAGTTTGCTCACCTTCACACTGACCTGGATTCTTGTAAGGACTGCGTGGAAGAGGGTATTAGCAGACTTGAAAAGAAAGAATACCCACCGAAGCCTGGTAAGTGGACAGTAAATGTACACTGTCTGTGGATACGTTTCTGTACGTCTTACCCTAAAATTCGGAATTTCTTGTCATACTATGACTCTAATTGTGGTGATACAGAATTTTCTGATAAGAAATAAATCGAATACAAGTTCAGTTAGCTCTATAAGCTACTAATTGTCATTTCTAGGTTGGCAGTGTCTTACCATGATTTACGAGTGTTTACCAAACCTTCAAATTTTGTCTTTGCAGAAGCACAGCCTACAGAGTCAGATAATGAGGAAGACCTCAACCAAAAAGATCCAATTCCTCTTGTGGATACCAGTGACCCAATTATAGGAGATCCAATTATTGAGGATCAGGTATGGAATTTCTAAAAAAGAAGAAGTTACTGTGAATGATAATGTGTCAAATATCATATCTGTGTAGTCGTAATATATAATATTGTCTTAAAATATATCTATTTAGCATTAAAGAAATGTTGTATCATAACTGACCATTCAATAATATGGATGAAGACTAAAGAGGTCTATTCTATTGCATCCAGTGTTTGCAGACTCAGAAAGTGCTGTTAACTATTAAATATTCCTTGGTTATGTTTTCGTTAATTTGTAAATATGTGATACCAATTGTTTCATTTAGAACTGCTATATTTTGTTAAATTCATTGTACCTTTTTTCTTGTAGTATCTATCTATGTATTCATATAATTCATTTGCAGGTATTTGAAGCCTACACTGACCCTAATGAGATCGAGGATGACATGTGCGATCTTGAGCTAATGTTTTCCGAGGAAGAGAGAGTAAGAGACATTTTGTATTAAATAATAGATAGCAAACATTTTAAAATGCTGAAGAAATGCAAGAGAAACAAATCAACAGGAAACTCCACACTTCAGTCATTCAAGCAAAGTTAAACAGAAATCATAACCTCAGAGGGCCCCAACCACCCAAGAATTGTCATGCTTGTTCTGTAAGTCAACTATTATTTCAATGCTATATACAGTTAATTTCATTAAAAACGGCCTGTCAAATTAATCCTAGACAAAGCTAGACAACTTCTGCTATACCATGCTACCTGCCACTAAACCGAACTGTCTGGCTGCTATAGCTGGCTACTCAGAGCCGCAACTAAAAGTACATGCAGCCCCCATATCAGATAAATTTCAAACATTTACCAAGGTTTATATTTTTTTTGGTGTAAGCCGACTATAAGCTAGGAATACACAGAAGCAGCTGGCTTTAGCCAGTTACAGCTACAGCCATGAATAGTTTGCTACAGCTGTCTGGAGTTGACCATATTTTATGAAACTAACTATAACAAAATTAATGCCAGGCATAAATTGATAATTACAATAATAGACTATAGAGCTCTAAGATGGTGCCCTCTGTGATTTAGACACAAACAAAGGTTAGTTCATAGCATTATAGATTTCATTCCATGATAATTTTTTAGAAATTTGGATGTCTTTTTTCTTCTGAAGGGGGTAGCAGGGTCCATAATTCTTGTTTCAGTTGAAGTTTACTTCCAATTCTTTGTCATGCATTCATAGCAATCTATTTTTATGACAAACTTGTGTTTATCTAAATGTGAAACAGTGACATGAAGTATAAAAATATAATATTAATAAGCAATTTCTTTTGGACCAAAGAAACGTCATGAGCCAGTCAAATGGCTTGTTTTCTCTGAGATTGTATTAGAGTTCTATTTAAAATGGGGTAATGAAAAGTGTCACTGATGTTTTTTTTATTTTAGGAACAAAGAAAGCGAGAGAGAAAAAATGCAAAGAGAGTGATTCGAGAGCTGAACAACAGAATAGCTGTGAAGGGTTGGGAAAGAAATGTCGAAAAAAGGAGACAGGCAGGTGAAGATATTGATGATGAGGAACCACCAGAACCAGTTGCTATTGATGCTGGTGAGGAAGATGAAGAGGTCGATTTCCCGAAGAAAAACCCTTATGCATCAGTTCTGTTGGAATATGAAAAACAATGGAATGAGATGGACACTATGCTGAAACAAAACTCTGACAAAAATGAAGACAGCAATGCACAACTTGCGGCTAGTTCATCGGTCGCTGCTGATGTGAAAGATGAACAATCGCAAGACTATGTCACCAGTGATATAACTACAAAAGATGTAAGTGAATTTATTGAAGGAAGTGAAGGCTTGCCAGTATCTGAGACTCCTGAAACAGACTCAAATGAAGTGTCGTCACTAGGCATTCATGTTGGTGATGCAGAATTACAGAACGTTGCATCAACGCAAGCAGCACACAAATCTACTGACCGATTTGTACAGGATCTCATGACTAGTCAAGCCGAATATAAGCCCGACCAAATAGGAGATTACGAATATGAAGAAGTCGAATGTAGCAAAGGCATTGACAGTGAAAGAACCGAGACCAAAGATTCTGAAAATCTTTCCATTATGAAACAAAAACTACAGCATATTCCTGGAGTTGGATTTGGCTTTTCTGCAAATGTAGCAGCATTAGCCACTCAACGTTCGCAACGAATGGGTCTAGTAATGGACACATTCGGGGACTCTGATGAGGAAGAAATAAGTGATCAAACATGAATTAATAGTTAGACATTTTATTTATGTACATGGTTTTTACAACAACAGTATTATACACATGCATGTGTATTTGTGACAAATTTGTTTATGTTTCTTGTTAAATTATTTAAAAATGAAAACTTGAATTCACTGGATAATATAAAAGCTACATTTATGATTTGTGACATGAACAGTTATCTTATATTACATTTATCTTGACATATTTAGCTGTTATGAAATGATAACTTTATAATTTAAATGCAAATTCGCCAATTAAAAAAAGAAATTCATGTTATACTCAAAATTAATATTTTCACTGACAGCAAAATCACAGAACATTCATCACTTATTAGTCACTTAATATATTTGTCTTATTCATTGATGAATAAATTACATATTTGGCACTAAATACTCTCATCATCACTGAGTTCAAGAATCTGAAATAAAAAATAAAAGTTATGAAATGACTAGAAGCTTTACGATTTTCATTTAACAAGCAAAAATAATATAAAGACCAGGCCTGCCCATGGGGTAAAGGTATAACTTGGTGGTGTATGATCATTAAGCCTGCCTTGTAGAAGACAACTGAACTTAGCTTTGAGACAATACTTTTAAAACGATCTTTAATATGATTACAGTAAAAAACCTCGCCCAAGTTGAATATGCCTTAAGTTGCATTTTCTCACAAATAATAACAAATTAATGGAACATTTAAATAGCTTATTTTTTCTATTAAAAATTTTGCATAAAAAGGTAAAAACTCTAGTCTTATTCAGATTATTAAATTATGTGGTCCATGTACAACTGTCAGAATTAATATTGATGCTATTATGAACACCTATGTTCCTTATGCTCTGACTGACAGCATGAAAAGGAAAATCAAATATGTTACCTCTGCAGTTTGTGTATCAGCATGTAATTGGGTCAAGCCAGTAAGTGTCTCCACATAGCTTGGTTCGTTGAAAACTTTGAGTAAGAAGTCAAATCCGTCTTTCAGGTAGCTTTCACATACCTGTTTGAAAAAGAAAAATTCTCATTTTAAGAGAAGAACAAGTTGAATCAGGCTTCGGCTGATGTTGGTTGATCTAGGCCCACAATTATACTTACAGTTTGTGAACAAGCTGTGCACCTGTTGTATGCTCGGCTTGCAGGCAATATTTGATGAAATCTTGACAAGAATCCTCTTATCTGAAATAGCAATTTAATAAGTGCTCAGACCGAAATTAATTTTAAAAAAAACTGCCTTGCTGAATATTCCTTCTATGCAGTACTTTAAAATAAGAATTTGTCTGACTTTTTGGGCCTAATCTAGTTCACTGGGTTCACTTCGGCCTAGGCTAATGGTAAAAAATAATCAGTCATGTAATTTACGTTCACTAAAGTGCTAATAAAGTTTACCTGATGGGGCACCAGTCCTAGAGGGGACTCAGTATCCTTGGTGAGATGCTCATCTCTGCTACTGGTGTCAGCTGGTGCATCAGTTCTGAGGATAAAAAAGAAAATTTTTAAAAGTGATTTACGTATCTAGAAGATATCTGAATAGTATACGGCAGAGGTTTGCTATGAACTGTCTCTAGGGCAATTGAAGGAAAGTCTTGATCGATAAACTACTGCAAGCATGTTCTTGATACTCACTGATTAGCACCTGACTAAATTTATATTTTTATATTCAACCAAATCAATAGGCCTTTCCTTACCCAAGTGGATGTTGCAAGACAGATACGAGCAACTCAACCGCTAGTGCTGCAGTTATCATGGACATCCCAGGCCTGGATACTGTACACTGTTGGTCTAGTGTTCGGTCTCTAGTTGACTGTAAAAGATTTAAAACAAATTTGCCATGTGTATAGACATATAGTGTAAGTCAAAGCTAATCCACAAGATAATACACCCTTTTCAAGCGGCAGCCATGTTGGCAGTTTTGCCTGTCTTTGCACTCAAATATAGTATTGTGACGTCATCAGTATACAATGGCTATGGTGAAATATACTGGTTAACTGCGAATGAACCTTTTCCAGAGCATCCCAATATTTTTCAATATAAGACAAGCAATCAGAATTTAACTGCCGTAGAAATAAGTGATAACCAAGTTTCAAACTGTCAAGGGAGTAACCATAGTAATTGCTGTGGTACTTACGTCACCAGGTGCTACAACATCGTTGCAAAAATAACATCCCAACATGTTGCCAGGTATAGGGGCATTCAGGGGCATGGAGTTTATTTCCTCTTCTGTACTGAACTGGCCTGGGTGTCTTACTCCATGACGAACAACTAAAAACGTGTCGAATCCTAAAGCTGCGTTGATTACAATCTGCAAAATAGAAGTAAAAAGATTTATAATACATATATTTATATATTAAAATGAGGGGCTTGATGTTACAGAGGCAGTGGGTCATAGTTGTTTACAAATAAGGTATTTGGAATTCAAATTTTTTTTTTACCATTTATATATAAAAGATGTTTTTTATAACAATACATTGTAATATGCTTGGTGCAACTGTGTTTCAATAGAGCCTTTAGAAATAAAATGTTAAAGTAAAGAAATATTAATTACCCATAACAAATAAAAGGATCACAGAAAGAAAGTGCAGTGAAAAAGCACCATGAAGATACCTTAGATTTTGCTGCTGCTAAGACAGTTGGAAGCCATCGACTCTCACGAGTGTCCATCAAGAGGAAAATTACATCATGGCTTTCAATTAACTCTTCCAGCTTATGCACATCCTGTTTTGTTTGCTCCATAGCACCTTCTGTAGAACCAAGAAAAATTGGTTAAATATGGTAAAAGTATCCTTATAACCAAGTGTTGGAGTCATTAAACCATGTATGTAATATTAAATTATGTTGTGATAGAATTGTCTATATTATAGTGCCATAAATGAGTATTTATAATCAGTAGGTATAAATTAACTTGCTGAATGTTACGTATGCCAAGATAGTTTGCTGGTAGTTCGCATATCAAGAGTATGCACATCATAGCTATGCACTACTTGTACTTGTTTACAATATGACATTGTGATACGACACACAGCCAGAAGCTACACATTGCAATGACAGATAATAATCATATTTACCGGAAATGGCATGTCCTGGCATAGGAATGGACAATGTAACTCCTTTGGCATTCTGCAAAAAAATTCAAGGAAAATGTTAATTACTTTGGAAAGTCAGTTTTTAAAATTAAAAGTTTCTTATAATTCACAGTTCCTAATGATGTACATAACATCCGTATAATTTTACACTCTGAGTCTCTGGAAGACTTACAACACCCGGAAATATTTTCTGCAGACTTTCAGCGGCCGTTTCAGCTTTTGGTTTCCCTCCATTCAAACTGTCTCCAAATTCGAACAACGACTGTCGCACAGGGTTTGAGTATGAGATCTGCCCGTAGTCCAGTAAAGTGATGTTCCTTACACCCCAGCCCTGTAACATATTTTAAAAATCACTGGTATTTTTGTGTGCTTTTAATTGAAGTTTTTGTTGGAAAAACTACCATGTAAGGCATGCATTTCATGTATAAAACGGTAATATCTCAGATTTGTTGCACAAAATCAGATTGCTTACCAACAGACATCTGGAGATGTTGCAACCAAGTGTCCCGGCCCCAAGTAATAAGCACTTTGTGTCGGCAACTTTCTGCAAATCTAACTCCGGCAGAAGTCTCCAGCGCATCAGTTTCAAATTCAAGTCGACGGCAGATTCCGCTAACCTGAACAAATAATCCAATCAACTGTGATCATCTCACCCTAAATGAACTGTTTGAATCAGAATAAACTGATCTTATAAGTTGTAAGCTGTACCTCTTTGGGTCCATTGAAGAACTGAGGTCCACTTTCCGTGGCCGAAGTTGACCTTTGGTAGCTTCCCAGCCGACCCCTGTAGGACAACCTAATTTAAATTTGAAGAATTATTATCACTATACTTCAAGTTTTAAAGAAATGCTAGTGTGAAATTCAAACTTATAGAAAAAACCTACAAACCAGACACATTTTTGATGCTGTCAAGTTTAATCTCCAACACAATTGAATGACTAAAATCCCTTACGCCCTCCTTCACTCTGTCACGAAAACAAAGTATCTGTACCTGTGGCAAAATGTCTGCCCTGAAAACATAAGTTTAATAATTGTAAACTTTAGTATAATATATTAAACAAACATTCACATTTGACTACTTTTAGTTAATTCTTTTTTTTGTTCACAGGTATGTCAGACATACTTGGTGTTCCAAGGTTACACAATATTATATGACTGCCATTGACTGGTTAAATTCAGGTTAATGAAATAGAAAGTAAAGTTTTGTAAGACACTACACCAAATCAATGTAATATATATGTGTAATGCTGTATTTAACGAGTAGGTTACATTTATCAATTATAGCTGTTCAAGAATAATGTATAAGTACCAATGGTATGATGCCAAAGACAGAAGATTGCGCAGAGGCCATCCTGGGTAGTCTTCCTGAGTACTTGGATCACAAAAGCCAAGCATCACTTCAGATTTATTTTTTAATGCATCCAATAACTCTTTAAGTTCCCCAACTCGATAGGTGTTCCCATCTTTAATAGCTACAAAGAATCCCAGGTTCTTTGGCAGACAGACACTGTCATAGCTGCTGACTAAACTGATCATCTGAAAGTGTTTATCAAGAACAATTAGTTGTGCAGAATCAATTACTCAATCCATTTTTTTTCATTTTTTGGTTTTTCTGCTCACAATACATGGTAGTCTGCACTATATATGCATATGAATGTGCTGCATCAAATATTTATAATCGAACAATCAGACAACCACTGATGAGCAACATATCAAAACAAGAGTGTCTTACCTCCTCTTCGGAAAGAACATCTGATATTTTTTTGGCAGGTGACGCCAAAGCAACTGATTCAGGAGCTTTCAGAGCAGGGAATGCAAACCAATAATAGTAGTGATATTTCTTTAGGTCCTGAAAAGATGAAATTTGTGGATTTGTGTAACATTCAACCAACATAGAAGCCATAGAATGTAACTGATATATTAAATATAGGTTTTATAAGTTTAACTCACAGAAAATGTCAGCATAAGAAAACATGCCAACAGTGATGGGTCATCAATGGCCTTTCCTGATTTTATAGCATCCCAAAGCTGAAATTAAGAAACATCAAGTCTACATATGAGGTAACAAGTGTGGTTGAAAGTAATCAAACTTGTTAATTTGAAGAAGAACCAGAAGGTCTTACTTTAGACATTTTAAACAAGGTACAAGTTACAAAGAACAAGGGAGAAGGTTTTTACTTGGATTCACTGGATAGAGCATAAACCCTCGGTTCGTGAAAATGTACACAGGTTTATGAGATATGAGCGTGCACAAATATGTGTCCTATTTTTCTGTGTGACATATGTGGAATGGAAGAATTTTTTTTACTCTCAGTTGAAAGCTGACATCATGCATTTCAAGGCATGTGATAGAACTGAATATGGCAAAACAAGAGTTTGACAAATAATTTGCTTTGTTTGGTTGTGTCATTGTTTATATATAGTTGTTATCTGTTTGATTGTTTATAGTTATCCTTTGATATTTGTTTTAATTCTTTTGTGCTCTTTGAATTGTTCACAAAGTTTTTCATGAAACTTGGAATCTATGACAGCAAAATAGGGATTAAAATGGGATTAGCAGACAAGACCTGAAGTGATGTCATGTTCTGACTCTGCAAAATTTCGATTGGAATTCTTTGTAATTATTACTGTGATAATGATATAAACTATGTAACATTTTCATCTGGCAAGTGAAAATGTCTACCTGTGCAGCACTCTCTTGCAAAAGAGCCATTTTTTCACAAGCCTTGAACTCCTCTAATGTGTTTGTATTCTTCAATAGGCCATGGCTTGGAAAGCATCTTGGAGGTGTATTGACAGGTCTGAAAAAAGAAATGACATAAAATGTATGTCTCTGTTGCCTATTAGCTGATTAGGCAGGTATTGACCTACTTTTAACTCTATTAAGAAAACAAGACTGTCATGTTGTTATCAATACTGACAATAGATGATGACAGAGGTCACTGCAGGACCTAATATTATATTTGCGAGTTAAATACATATCAATTGAGTTTACTGGACATCCATCCCGTCACTCCCTATAGCAATTAGTTTCAAAAGTTCTGAATTATTTCTTACTCATCAAAAGCTGTGTATGCAATGTTCATTCGGCTTGGCATTCCATTTGGATCATCTGAAATGTAATAATTAGGAACAATCATTTGCAGTACAATCACGTGTAAGTTCTGGTAAACTTAATTGTGTTAAGACACTGCATGGCCAATATGGCCTTAAGCAGTGTTAAGGGTCCTGGGTTTGCATCCTAGCATGAGAACATTGTTGTGACATTACCAAGCCGTCGTAACAGCCACAGTCCCAGGCCTGGTGAAAGCTGATATTTATAATTAACTAACATATATGATTAAATATGGCTCAATAAATATAATTATATACATGTATGTATATAGCAAACACATGGGGCTAGGAACTAAACTCAGACCTTAATTGGGAAAAGATGGCTAGTGCCTTAAACATTGGCATTGATTGAAATACAATTAAATCTTTATCAGTTAATTGCCAAATGTTACTAAAAATGGTGAGCACAATGGGAAGTAGCACAAATGGCAGGGTGAGACTGATGGCAGAATATAGCAATGCCGAAACACTGCTTGGAAGAAATCGAAGACATAATATATTTATGTCTACAGGGATGTATGCACAATGGTGTATGCTATTAAAGACTTGACACAGAAGAGATTAGATGATTTTCTGGAACCAAATGACCTAATTAAAATACTTTCTAAATTTCTTATCATATTGCTAAATAACTTCTTTATACCTCATATTTATTTTTATCTATTGTATAATACTGGATTTTGTATTTGAATTTTTTTTCATGCCATGTAGAATGTGCCTGAATAAAAAAAAATAAATATATATATATATATATTTTTTTTTTTTTTCATTATAATTATACCTAGGTCTACATGAATATGAATGTGTTATTGCGTGATGTATATTATGATATGATTATTATCACTGAGACAAGCTCACAACGTCATTAGGTTACTTGATAATAACTGGTGACATACCCTGTACAACAGAATAAGCTTGAATACTCACTGTTGACATAGAATCCACTGATCTGTTTAGTTTTGTCATCCAAGCCATATACGTCAAGTTTGAGCTGAGACAACTTGTGCCAGAAACCTCCGTCAAGTGCGCTGTTGAAAGGAACAAACAGCAATTGCGATGACATCTTTTTTTCCGTCTTAACACAAGATTTTCATAGATTTCCTCACTCTGTTGTGTCAAACCCAAAATCACATGCATTTGTTGACGCTGTCACGGGTTTACGGTTTTCCTGTAATCTGATTGGTCGATTTTCTAGGTCAAGTTTTCTAGGTCATCAAGGTCACAGGAGCGGCGAAAGTTGACGCAGCGGGTTCTTTTAAAACGGACTCTTCGAGAAGATTTTCTTGATTTTCCGTTCAACTTTGAACATGAAATGTGCTGTGAACTGTCGCAAGTGCTAGAGTATCATCTTGGATGTTACAAATGTTGTAATATATGAAAATTATTGCAGAAATTGCCAATACTTTATGTCCGGTTTGGGTAAATTGATCCAGCTAAGTATGGAGTGGTCATCCCACTGGTTGTTGTGTTTGTGTATATTGGTGCAGCCTATCTATGTTCTGGTCACAAACATTGATTTAAATGCAGAGGTCACCTCTGAGAGTCTCCGTATTGGCAGGGAGAAGTATGAAGGCCTGCAAAAGAATGCTCAAGTTCCAAGATACAGCCAATGCTGGACCAGTGCATTGCGCAATCTTGAATCAGGTTGCAAAAGACTTACTGATGATATTCAGCATAGACTTGCCCTAGAGTTTGCCAATTGCTACCTTGCCAGAACGGGTCGAGAATCGTACCCGTGTTTGCCGTCTCAAGATGTCATGGAATGCACGAAAGACATGCCGCAAACAGCATACCTCGTATACACAGAGTTCTTCACGCAAACGCAGCATATTTGCTTTTTCTTGCAAGCCCAAATTTGGCAAGCGAACACTGAAAACACCATAGGGAAATTGGCAGATACGTCCACAGTTGTTGCGAGGCAGTTGGAGAATTCTAGCACTTTGCAAATGGACTTGATAGCTAAACAGAACGAATCCATTAAAAACCAAGAATCTATGATGAAGTCTGGTCTTGAACTCAAAAAAACATTACAAGACTCTTCTGTTGACATCCACAGGATGCTGAAAGACTTCAAAGATGCTACAACAGAGCAGAAGACAATGATATTTGAAGTGTTTGACAGGGTGAATTCATTACAGAATATGGTAATGGGGGAGTTCACCGGATTCTATTCTATTATCTTCTACACTGCAGCAATTCTCATCTGTTACTTACTCACGTCAACTTCTCGAACGAGTGGGGCCAGGTTTTACCTGTTTGCAATCTTGACCCTGAGTTTTGTGTTCGAGCGAATTATCGTTGCATTTGGACAACCTGATGACTACACTGTTGATGGCATGTTGATTGATGGCCCTGTATGTAGCTATGAAGTTTTTAAAAGTATTATTCATGATTTTATTTAGGTGTCATATTGCATCTTTAATATCACTATTTCAACTTATCGGGCTTTATATCGTTACTTGTTTTACTATTTCAGACTGTGGTCTATCAGCGGCTCTGGATCTGTAGAAAGACCAGTTGTGTGACTGCAATTCTACTATGGTTCTGGTGCGCGTACAGATATCAAGACATCAACAGAATCAACAATGCTTTGCTGGAAGACATCAAAAGTCAAAATCTAGAGTTGAAAAATATGTTGCAAACAAGTGAGTGCTAATACGGTTTAGTGCAGGTTTATCTTCAGTTATATAAATAGCTGCTGGACTTCTTTCTGTATCTCTACCTGGTTTGTTACACCTTTCTGATAGAAATTGAATTTACATTTTATTTGCAAAGAATCTGGTTATTCTTACACGCGTCAATTTTGAATTGTTAAACAACTGTTAAATTGCAGGTGTTCTTGGAAGTTCTATTACTTTGAATTCTTCTGCCACTACCCTTGTACCTGCAAACAAAGAACCAGTTGCAGCATGGCACAATCTTTTCAATAAGACCAGAGATGTGTATACTCCAGACAGGTCATTCAATGAAACAGGTGCGAATTTTGCAATGCAATGCCAATGAGACTGTTCTCAGTTTGAAGTTGTTAAAATTAATGTCAACAGTTAATAACACTAGCGTTTTGCACCCGTATAAAATGAGCCACCAGGGGTGCTGAGGTGACGGTGACCGCAGCTCCCTCACTCTGTATATATCGCAGTGAACATGGCAAATGGCGTGCTTGCAGACTGACTTGATGTTGTATGTGTTCAAGCCAAATTTGAAAGTAAAGATTAAGCTGAGGACACTCTACATCAGCTGAGCAGCCCACATGAAAGTTTTTGTGAGGCTGCATGCTGTGGTTTCGTGGGAGTAGCATAAAATAGCATCACGCTTAGCCAAGTTATAAAATAGTAATGATGAATAAGGTTCATTATTGTTTCAGGATATGAAGAAGATAGTGAATCAGAAGCAGAAAGTGATAATTCACTGGATTCCAAAATATCGGATCGAACGTTTCAAGCACCTGATTCAGAGGAAGACAGCGATTCAGACCAGAGCTTCATGACGGTTGATTCTGGACGCTACAGTCAAAACTCATCTGCAGTACTTGAGGAGTTAAGATTCCTTAGGGAATCTACTCCTATGAAAGAGTTTTTGCAAGACCGTGGGCTGATTAGTAATGTTACTGGTATGGAATCTAATTGCCTTTTAATTATAAAATTGTGGTACCTGCACACAAAGCAGTATTATTTATTAATAAAATTGGTGATTTTTAGTTAGACTTTTAAACTATTATCAGTGACTTTTTAATTAATCACTGACTAGATGTTGTTGATCGTGCAAGCAGAGAAAATACTCCAACCCCTCGCAAAAGAGGAAGACCTAAAGGAAGCAAGGGCAAGCCAAAGGTCAGAATCATTTCTTTAGTTAATTGTTTTGAAAACATTTCATATTATATTTTAAATAACTTTATTTTTAATCACTCTTCACTATTTCAAATGTTAACAGACTCCCATAGACCTGAATGCATCTCAGACGAGATACAATCTAAGGCGAAGGACTGACGGTATGGAAAATCCTAGTGTTGCATCAGAATCGCCTGATACTTTTGGCCGCTATGTGAAACATTTAGCTGATGTGGCAATGCGCAACAAGCAGAAAGTGCAGTATACTGTAAAACGAATCAACAGAGGGCGCCATGGGGATATTAGTACTGATGATGACCGCCACTAGTGCTGTCTGTCAAATCGAGAGACTGACAGATTATCAAATTGCAATTTATTGAAGCTGTACAATGTTGTATGTTTGGCTCGATTGCCATGTAAGCTCATAGTCCAGCCAAGTATTCCTAGGCTGCTATAGGCACTTTAACTAAGGTACAGTCAGAAAATGTTCATGGGTCTCCTAATGCTAATTGAACCATTTGTAATTTTTCAATGACTTGTGTGCTTGTCTATTGGATGGATGTTCGTGATAATATTTCAACATGGAGACTGTGATAACGGATGGTGTTTATTTGTACACATTTTATTTGCACTAAGTTATTGCAATGTGGCATTAACATATTTAATATTATTTATTTATTCTTGCTTTCATAGTTGTCAGTCTTCTCAAGCGAGACAAGTAATACAGACTGTGCAGGGAAAAGTTCGTTTCTGTTTACCTTGATAACTATGTATAGAGTGTATTTGACATCTATGACATTGTACTTGTACTCTTTTGCTTCTAATGCAAAAAATATGGAAGGTAAAGCCTGTCTGACCCACCCACCCTTGTACAATCACAATGCGAAATGGTAGCTCACCATTGATTTAATTTGATTATTTTATGTTTGGATTGTAATATCTTCCGTTTTATACCAGTCATAGAGTACTGTAAATTGAGAACTTGTGTGCATGTTTGAAGTAATTTCTGATGATGAATGACATTTGATAGCGATTTGCATGATTTTGTGAGAGGTTTGTGGGTTTTATGAAGGAATGGACGAAAAAAAAAAATGCTGGTTCATGATTTGATTTTTAATGTAAATCCTACATGTTCATATATGTAAGCTTATCTAGATAACAAACTACCATGGTTTGTGATGGTATGTGAATCTCATCTAATGTGCTTGAAGGTCATTCTTGAATGATTCGAGTTCTAGGGTCCTGATTCAAGTTTTAGTTTCACTGTAGTGATAAGTGTGATATATCAGCCATTCAGTTCTATTTGAAAATGCTACTATATGCATAGCCTGTGAATGTCATCATAGAATGATGGGACTGACCAATTACACTCAAAATTCCAAGAAATGACACTTGAGTCTCCATTATGAGATATGAACTACTCGTCCCTGATTAGTGCTGGTATTTCATCATCAGTCTCTTATGTGGCACATTGTCAAAGGCCGTACATTGCTTTGGGTATGTCTTGGATGGTGATGACAAGCTGAGTTTTGCAGGGTCTGTGTTTGTAGAAGCCATGTTTTACATCAGTTGAGATGTGTTCTTCTAGGTGCCGCATAATGTTGCTAAGTTTTCAGGTTTATTTTTTCACTCTTCATGAATATTTGGACAACTGCCACTTTCTTCCATGCATTATGTACTACTCCTATTAATCACTTTCTGCCTTATTATCATTCATATAATACATGCATGACTAATCGGATATTTTGTTCATCTTTGCTGGAAAATGCTCTATAAACATAGCATGTGAATTTCATACCAGAGGTTTTGATGGTCTCATCCCTGCACGAAGGTGTAAATATTGAATGTTTTGGTATAGAAAATGTTGTACTGGGCGATGTATTTCCAACTAATGACTTATTTTGCCTCTACATAAAGGTGCAACTGTTGAATTTCTTTGATAGAATATACTGCTCTGGAAGATGTCTAAGCTGTTTGCAGGAAAATGCTTGGTATACATACTATGCCTAGCATGTGACTTTCATACTTTTAAAATTCTTGATATTTTTACCTTCAAATAACAATGCAACTGTTCCTTAGACATAACTCATCGTCTTCAATTAATCATTAGAAAGAGGTTTATCATACATAAATAACTATTATCATTCCCATTGTATGTTTACCACAGGTCTTCCATCCAGGTCCTTAGGTTAAACTCAACATAATCCACTGTTCAGTATGGCAAAAAAAAAAATAATATTCTACAATTCTCCCCTTTTTAATTAATTGCTATGTGAAAATAACAATTACACAATAATAATCATGTGATCTTATTGATTACCTGTACAAGTGCTTTTGCTTCAAACCAGAACTACTTAAAACTGTAACTCCATCAGTTAACATTTAGTACAATTACATTGAATAATTCCAATCTAATTATCTAATGACAAATCAAGGCTCCACAAGCAAAAGTAATTTCATCATACATCAAATGAAATTAATCAAGAGCATTTGTAAATCGACAAATGAAATCATGAAATCAGTCCATTTTTTTTTTTCAAAAATAAATAATAACAAAAGAGTCTTTTAAAATGTCTTCTATGATTGTCTTCAAATAAACGATCAATTTAAATGCACAATTGTTTGAACGTCATATCTCGGTAATGAGACGCGTTGGGGGATTGATCATACGAGGTTCTCTCTTTCGAGGCACATCGGGACTTCTTTTATGGGGAGTGGAAATAAGGGAAGTGGGAGTTTGCGATTCAGTTGTCGTGACAACTGACGATGCAACAGGGTCAGCATCTGACGATCTTGATGATTCACTCACAACAGGTATAGCAGGTGCTCTAGTCACACTACTTGATGGTATTTCAACATCTGGAGCAGTAAACTCCGAATTCACACTTTCATCATTAACACGATCACCACAAGAATTCACACACAACAGCTGATCTACATGCCGTTTCCACAACATGCCTTCCACTGACACTTTGTAGGACAAAGGGCCTACACGATCCACAACTCTTCCTCGAACCCACTTAGGTCCATAGCGATAGTTCCTGGCTAGAACGTCTTGTCCGATGTCAAATGTTCGTACTTTCTTTTGACCAGCATGGTCAATATGTGTATTTTCCATCTTCTTTCGCATATTTGGGCATAGACTATCAAGTCTTGTTCGCAGAGGTCGCCCAAACATCATCATGGCAGGCGATTGCCCAGTAACACCATGAGCAGCATTTCTGTATGCCAACAAGAAGATATCCAATTGCTTCTGATTAAACAATTTCTCAGCTTTCAGCGATTTCTTGAACGTCTGTACGAATCGCTCCGACAAACCATTCGTCGCAGGATGGTATGGCGCTCCACGCAGATGCCAAATGCCATTTCCAGCCATGAAATCTTGAAACTCAGCAGCAGTGATCTGCGTTCCGTTATCACCGACGAGTTGTTCTGGAACACCAAAACGAGCAAACACTGATCGAAGCGCACTGATCGTACTTTCTGTGGTTGTCGCACTCATCGACAGGACTTCAGGCCATTTCGTAAAGGCATCCACGATGACCATATACATCTTTCCGTGAAGTGGTCCTGCGAAATCGACATGAACTCTGGTCCAAGGACCTGATGGTACCTCCCATGGGTGCATTACAGCAGGTGGCGCCAGTCGCAACTCACAACACCCAGGACATCCTACAGCTGTAGATTCTATGTCCTTATCTATCTGAGGCCACCATACATAGCTTCTGGCTAAGCTTTTCATTTTGACCACTCCAATATGGCCTTGATGTAAGTCCTCAAGAATAATACTTCTCAATTTTTCAGGCACAACCACCCTCTCGCCCCACATTACACAACCATGATGTAATGTAAGTTCTTGTTTGCGAGCAAGGAAAGGCTTCATCTGAGGTTCTGACTTTACATTTTTAGGAAATCCATGTTTTACAAGGCTCAAAACTTGGACAAGTGTAGGATCCTTGCGTGATCCCTCCCTGATATCTCTCACGGTCACAGGTAGCACACTTAATTGTCTAATAGTAAATTCTTCAGCACAATCTCCTTTACTATTAACAGTAGACATCAATGGTAATCTCGATAAATCATCGGCATTCCCATGTGCTTGGGTATTTCGGTATCCAGTAGTGTAGTTATACCCACTCAAGAACAGAGCCCAGCGAGTCAATCTTGCCGCAGAATTGAGGGATATTCCTTTCCTTGGATTGAAAATTGCTACAATTGGCTGATTATCTGGAACAATGTTAAACTCTCTGCCTTCAAGGAACTGGTTGAACTTCTTAATTCCCCATACCACAGCTAAGCCCTCTCGCTCTATCTGGGCATAATTCCGTTCCGCTGTTGTAAGGGTGCGTGAAGCAAACGCAATTGGGTGTTCTTCTCCCTTGATAATGTGAGAAATCACAACACCTATGCCGTAAGGTGATGCATCGCATGCAATGTTCACAGGCAACTCTGGGTCATAATGAGTGAGAACTGTATCTGACACAATAAGTTCCTTGAGCTTCTTAAATGCCTTGACCTGTGCTGAACCCCAATGCCACTTTGTTCCTTTCTTCAAGAGTTCATGTAATGGTTTAAGCAAATTGGCAAGATTTGGCAAGAATTTGTGGTAGTACTGCACCAATCCCAAAAATGCTTTAAGCTGCGTTACATTCTCAGGGGCAGGCGCAGACTTGACGGCTTCAACCTTCTCGGGCATTTTGTGCAAGCCCTTAGCATCAATCTGATGGCCTAGGTAAGTCACCTTGTCACTAAAGAAAACACACTTGTCCACATTAGCTCGTAGCCCATAATCTTGCAAACGAGTCAACACTCTGCTCAGGGTGGGGGCCTAGCTCAGAGGTAGCGCTCTGGGCTTCCAATCGCTGGGTCCCGGGTTCGATTCCCGGTCGAGCCTAAGTTGGATGGCTGTTTCGTCCTTCGTCTCATTGCCATGGTCTCTGCCTGTCCTAATTAGCCCAACTGGTGCAGAAAAACAGGACGTAAAGCCCTAATCACCCACCCAACACTCTGCTCAAATTCTGCCAATGCTCATCGTCAGATTTCCCCGTCACAATGATGTCATCCAAGTAACATTGAACCATATCTAACCCACTGAGCACTTGGTCCATGGCCCCCTGAGGGCGGGGGCCTAGCTGAGAGGTAGCGCTCTGGGCTTCCAACCGCTGGGTCCCGGGTTCGATACTTAATACTCTAAAGTGTCCTTACTGCGTTCTTGTAAACATCACTGAACTTTGATTTCAATTCTTTTACAGACCCCACATCCGCTACATCCGTTACAACTTTGTTGATGCACAGTTCTCGATACATCTTAGGTTTTAGTTCCTGTAACCATGTCCGACCTTACAGCGGGTTATCGCCCACATCGATAACATACAACGGCAGACAATGAAGTTTACCCTTCTCTTCAACTTCTACCATAGCCATTCCTCTGGCCCGAGTCTTCGTTTGGTTATACATACTAAAACGAACTTGACATGGCTTGAGTGCCACATTAGGAAACAACTCCTTGAACTGACTGTGCTTCATGACTGACATGCTAATGCCTGTATCGATCTCCATCCTGACATTCCGACCTTCTTTCTATCTTACCAATTAAACGGCCTCACATGACCTGACCAAGCTTCATCAAAAGCACCAGGTTGCTAAGTTACAGGCTATTTATAATATTGTCAAATTAAACTGTTTCTCTCAGTCTTGAGTTTGAATGGATTCTATCTTAACTTTCTTCATGATAGGGTCAAGGGCGGAGGCCTAGCTCAGAGGCCTAGCTCAGAGGCCTAGCTCAGAGGCCTAGCTCAGAGGCCTAGCTCAGAGGCCTAGCTCAGAGGCCTAGCTCAGAGGCCTAGCTCAGAGGTAGCGCTCTGGGCTTCCAACCGCTGGGTCCCGGGTTCGATTCCCGGTCGAGCCTAAGTTGGATGGCTGTTTCATCCTTCGTCTCATTGCCATGGTCCCTGCCTGTCCTAATTAGCCCATCAGGTGCAGAAATACAGGTCGTAAAGCCCTAATCACCCATCCCCCACCCACCAGAGAAAACTGCTATATAAAAATGAACATACATACAAAATTTACAGTGGGCATACACACAAAATTACAAGACAATAATTGCAGCTTTCTGACTAATTGGTGCATAGTCACTAACTGAGGGAAATGATGAGAATCTGGGCACAGGAAACACCCACTATGTACCAAAATAAATTTCATATTTACAACATAACACCTTAATACACCCGATCACACTGAAAGTGAACTTTCCGTGTTCATATTAAAATTACACATAAATAACATCCTGCTGAGTTTTGTGTTGGCCTTGAAGCTCTAACACCTAACTGAATCACATTACAATTTTTGGAGGTCCGTGTCACCAATAGACTCCCTAACAGCTAACATTACAACACTTAACACAGAGTCCAATTCTTGAGTTCCCGGCCTGTGGTCCAACCACTGGGTCCCGGGTTCGATTCCTGGTCGAGCCTAAGTTGGATGGCTGTCTCATCCTTCATCTCATTGCCATGGTCCCTGCCTATCCTAATTAGCCCAACTGTTGCAGAAATACAGGACATGAAGCCCTAATCACCCACCCACCCACCCGACACTCTGCTCAAATTCTGCCAATGCTCATCGTCAGACTTCCCCGTCACAATGATGTCATCCAAGTAACATTGAACCATATCTAACCCACTGAGCACTTGGTCCATGGCCCCCTGAGGGCGGGGGCCTAGCTCAGAGGTAGCGCTCTGGGCTTCCAACCGCTGGGTCCCGGGTTCGATACTTAATACTCTAAAGTGTCCTTACTGCGTTCTTATAAACATCACTGAACTTTGATTTCAATTCTTTTACAGACCCCACATCCGCTACATCCGTTACAACTTTGTTGATGCACAGTTCTCGATACATCTTAGGTTTTAGTTCCTGTAACCATGTCCGACCTTACAGCGGGTTATCGCCCACATCGATAACATACAACGGCAGACAATGAAGTTTACCCTTCTCTTCAACTTCTACCATAGCCATTCCTCTGGCCCGAGTCTTCGTTTGGTTATACATACTAAAACGAACTTGACATGGCTTGAGTGCCACATTAGGAAACAACTCCTTGAACTGACTGTGCTTCATGACTGACATGCTAATGCCTGTATCGATCTCCATCCTGACATTCCGACCTTCTTTCTATCTTACCAATTAAACGGCCTCACATGACCTGACCAAGCTTCATCAAAAGCACCAGGTTGCTAAGTTACAGGCTATTGTAAAATATTGTCAAATTAAACTGTTTCTCTCAGTCTTGAGTTTGAATGGATTCTATCTTAACTTTCTTCATGATAGGGTCAAGGGCGGAGGCCTAGCTCAGAGGCCTAGCTCAGAGGCCTAGCTCAGAGGCCTAGCTCAGAGGCCTAGCTCAGAGGCCTAGCTCAGAGGCCTAGCTCAGAGGCCTAGCTCAGAGGTAGCGCTCTGGGCTTCCAACCGCTGGGTCCCGGGTTCGATTCCCGGTCGAGCCTAAGTTGGATGGCTGTTTCATCCTTCGTCTCATTGCCATGGTCCCTGCCTGTCCTAATTAGCCCATCAGGTGCAGAAATACAGGTCGTAAAGCCCTAATCACTCATCCCCCACCCACCAGAGAAAACTGCTATATAAAAATGAACATACATACAAAATTTACAGTGGGCATACACGCAAAATTACAAGACAATAATTGCAGCTTTCTGACTAATTGGTGCATAGTCACTAACTGAGGGAAATGATGAGAATCTGGGCACAGGAAACACCCACTATGTACCAAAATAAATTTCATATTTACAACATAACACCTTAATACACCCGATCACACTGAAAGTGAACTTTCCGTGTTCATATTAAAATTACACATAAATAACATCCTGCTGAGTTTTGTGTTGGCCTTGAAGCTCTAACACCTAACTGAATCACATTACAATTTTTGGAGGTCCGTGTCACCAATAGACTCCCTAACAGCTAACATTACAACACTTAACACAGAGTCCAATTCTTGAGTTCCCGGCCTGTGGTCCAACCACTGGGTCCCGGGTTCGATTCCTGGTCGAGCCTAAGTTGGATGGCTGTCTCATCCTTCATCTCATTGCCATGGTCCCTGCCTATCCTAATTAGCCCAACTGTTGCAGAAATACAGGACATGAAGCCCTAATCACCCACCCACCCACCCGACACTCTGCTCAAATTCTGCCAATGCTCATCGTCAGACTTCCCCGTCACAATGATGTCATCCAAGTAACATTGAACCATATCTAACCCACTGAGCACTTGGTCCATGGCCCCCTGAGGGCGGGGGCCTAGCTCAGAGGTAGCGCTCTGGGCTTCCAACCGCTGGGTCCCGGGTTCGATACTTAATACTCTAAAGTGTCCTTACTGCGTTCTTGAAAACATCACTGAACTTTGATTTCAATTCTTTTACAGACCCCACATCCGCTACATCCGTTACAACTTTGTTGATGCACAGTTCTCGATACATCTTAGGTTTTAGTTCCTGTAACCATGTCCGACCTTACAGCGGGTTATCGCCCACATCGATAACATACAACGGCAGACAATGAAGTTTACCCTTCTCTTCAACTTCTACCATAGCCATTCCTCTGGCCCGAGTCTTCGTTTGGTTATACATACTAAAACGAACTTGACATGGCTTGAGTGCCACATTAGGAAACAACTCCTTGAACTGACTGTGCTTCATGACTGACATGCTAATGCCTGTATCGATCTCCATCCTGACATTCCGACCTTCTTTCTATCTTACCAATTAAACGGCCTCACATGACCTGACCAAGCTTCATCAAAAGCACCAGGTTGCTAAGTTACAGGCTATTGTAAAATATTGTCAAATTAAACTGTTTCTCTCAGTCTTGAGTTTGAATGGATTCTATCTTAACTTTCTTCATGATAGGGTCAAGGGCGGAGGCCTAGCTCAGAGGCCTAGCTCAGAGGCCTAGCTCAGAGGCCTAGCTCAGAGGCCTAGCTCAGAGGCCTAGCTCAGAGGCCTAGCTCAGAGGCCTAGCTCAGAGGCCTAGCTCAGAGGCCTAGCTCAGAGGCCTAGCTCAGAGGTAGCGCTCTGGGCTTCCAACCGCTGGGTCCCGGGTTCGATTCCCGGTCGAGCCTAAGTTGGATGGCTGTTTCATCCTTCGTCTCATTGCCATGGTCCCTGCCTGTTCTAATTAGCCCATCAGGTGCAGAAATACAGGTCGTAAAGCCCTAATCACTCATCCCCCACCCACCAGAGAAAACTGCTATATAAAAATGAACATACATACAAAATTTACAGTGGGCATACACACAAAATTACAAGACAATAATTGCAGCTTTCTGACTAATTGGTGCATAGTCACTAACTGAGGGAAATGATGAGAATCTGGGCACAGGAAACACCCACTATGTACCAAAATAAATTTCATATTTACAACATAACACCTTAATACACCCGATCACACTGAAAGTGAACTTTCCGTGTTCATATTAAAATTACACATAAATAACATCCTGCTGAGTTTTGTGTTGGCCTTGAAGCTCTAACACCTAACTGAATCACATTACAATTTTTGGAGGTCCGTGTCACCAATAGACTCCCTAACAGCTAACATTACAACACTTAACACAGAGTCCAATTCTTGAGTTCCCGGCCTGTGGTCCAACCACTGGGTCCCGGGTTCGATTCCTGGTCGAGCCTAAGTTGGATGGCTGTCTCATCCTTCATCTCATTGCCATGGTCCCTGCCTATCCTAATTAGCCCAACTGTTGCAGAAATACAGGACATGAAGCCCTAATCACCCACCCACCCACCCGACACTCTGCTCAAATTCTGCCAATGCTCATCGTCAGACTTCCCCGTCACAATGATGTCATCCAAGTAACATTGAACCATATCTAACCCACTGAGCACTTGGTCCATGGCCCCCTGAGGGCGGGGGCCTAGCTCAGAGGTAGCGCTCTGGGCTTCCAACCGCTGGGTCCCGGGTTCGATACTTAATACTCTAAAGTGTCCTTACTGCATTCTTGAAAACATCACTGAACTTTGATTTCAATTCTTTTACAGACCCCACATCCGCTACATCCGTTACAACTTTGTTGATGCACAGTTCTCGATACATCTTAGGTTTTAGTTCCTGTAACCATGTCCGACCTTAAAGCGGGTTATCGCCCACATCGATAACATACAACGGCAGACAATGAAGTTTACCCTTCTCTTCAACTTCTACCATAGCCATTCCTCTGGCCCGAGTCTTCGTTTGGTTATACATACTAAAACGAACTTGACATGGCTTGAGTGCCACATTAGGAAACAACTCCTTGAACTGACTGTGCTTCATGACTGACATGCTAATGCCTGTATCGATCTCCATCCTGACATTCCGACCTTCTTTCTATCTTACCAATTAAACGGCCTCACATGACCTGACCAAGCTTCATCAAAAGCACCAGGTTGCTAAGTTACAGGCTATTGTAAAATATTGTCAAATTAAACTGTTTCTCTCAGTCTTGAGTTTGAATGGATTCTATCTTAACTTTCTTCATGATAGGGTCAAGGGCGGAGGCCTAGCTCAGAGGCCTAGCTCAGAGGCCTAGCTCAGAGGCCTAGCTCAGAGGCCTAGCTCAGAGGCCTAGCTCAGAGGCCTAGCTCAGAGGCCTAGCTCAGAGGCCTAGCTCAGAGGTAGCGCTCTGGGCTTCCAACCGCTGGGTCCCGGGTTCGATTCCCGGTCGAGCCTAAGTTGGATGGCTGTTTCATCCTTCGTCTCATTGCCATGGTCCCTGCCTGTCCTAATTAGCCCATCAGGTGCAGAAATACAGGTCGTAAAGCCCTAATCACTCATCCCCCACCCACCAGAGAAAACTGCTATATAAAAATGAACATACATACAAAATTTACAGTGGGCATACACGCAAAATTACAAGACAATAATTGCAGCTTTCTGACTAATTGGTGCATAGTCACTAACTGAGGGAAATGATGAGAATCTGGGCACAGGAAACACCCACTATGTACCAAAATAAATTTCATATTTACAACATAACACCTTAATACACCCGATCACACTGAAAGTGAACTTTCCGTGTTCATATTAAAATTACACATAAATAACATCCTGCTGAGTTTTGTGTTGGCCTTGAAGCTCTAACACCTAACTGAATCACATTACAATTTTTGGCTTGAGATATCCATGATCTTTAGATTTCTTCTGCACCCTCTGGGACATGAGAGGGACCAACTGGCAGCTGAAACCCAGCGTCAGTCCTGGCCTTTTTATATTGCACAGTGCTACTTTAGCACAGCTGCTTTCTTTTACAAAATATTATTTTCTTGGCTGAAAGTTGAACCCACTCATATTTCTTCCAGAGCCAAACGGACCCCACTAGGATGATAATAGTTACCAACGTCAAGGAGATGATCAATGACGTGGCTGGGCATGTCTGAAACTGTACCCATGTTGTTTCACTTAATCTGATTGCGATCAATAATACCTCTTGGTTAACATCTTTTACCTGAGCTGATAAAGGTCATGGACATAGTCTGCCTAACCCGGCTTGTTAGGTTTAACTTGAGGAAACTGTCTATGTGCCCTTCCAGGGTTGTGTCCGGTGGAGCCTAAGTTGGATGGCTGTTTCATCCCTCCTCTCATTGCCATGGTCCCTGCCTGTCCTAATTAGCCCATCAGGTGCTGAAATACATGACGTAAAGCCCTAATCCACCCACCCACATCCAGGGTTGTGTCAAAAAGGTCTCAGTCCACGTAGATCTTCAATTAACAATCGCTCATCACACAAAGCAGACAGTCTTTTGTGTCTTTTTTCTCTAGCACGCACCCCTACAACATCATCATAGTTTTTGCCTATTTTTTCTAGGCCACCAAGTGCTGTGGATCTTGCCAAGATGTTTGCCTCTGTCTTATTACTGAACATGTGCTTTAGGTGCTTCTTTTGGTCACGCACTTGCCAATCCATGACCAGGTCACATGGCACATGGGAATCTGGGAGCCCCTTGGTGTTGAAAAAAAGTTGGTCAAACATTTGTGCAGCATCTTTCTCTGATAATAAAGAGTACTGAATGACCAAGAACCGCAGCAACTCGAGGGCATACTTTGCCTGCTCATTGTTTGCTTTTAGGGTTAACAACAAAACTTTCAGCAGTGGCAGCATTTTCTCCCGAGATGCTGTCTTGCAGATGCGGAGCAAAAGAAAAAACTGTGTCCCAAGCTCCAGCACCAAACTGGCATTGTCTTTCACTTTGTCCGGCTTTGGAGCTGCGATCACCACTTCTGGTTGTGTTAGATGCATGGACACAGCTTGTCCATCTGGCAAGGCCAAGGTCACAATTTGGATGTTATCTTGAATACCTGCAAAATTAACACAATTATGAATAACAGTTGAAAAAAAAGCCAGAACTGGTAATTCACAAATTTCACATAAATCGGCGACACATACCTTCATTTGTTTGAGCTTCTTCAGCACGGCCACTCCAAGCTGGGAGGACTACTTGGTCCACAAACGAGCCCACATTGGCCTCTATCCAGGCATTCTTTCTTCTTAGTTCCACCCTGGGTGTACAGGGCGGGGGCCTAGCTCAGAGGTAGCGCTCTGGACTTCCAACTGCTGGGTCCCGGGTTCGATTCCCGGTTGAGCCTAAGTTGGATGGCTGTTTCATCCTTCATCTCATCGCCATGGTCTCTGCCTGTCCTAATTAGCCCAACTGGTGCATAAATACAGGACGTAATGTCATTTGTGTCCACCATGCCCATGTGTTCCAAGAATCCCTCCACCACATGGGCCTTGTAGAACGATTCAAAGAAATATTTGTCGGCTTCATAGGCCTTTGTGACATTGGCATCTATCCCATGGCGGTGGATCCTATTAGCTGCATAACACACGGTACCCAGATCAACATCAGAATTAGAATCATACAGTCGTTGAAAAAAGACTTTCCACAAGAAGTTCATCATGAGATGAAAAAATTCAAACAACACTGGAGTGAGTTTGGAAAAACTATCTCTTTCTCCATTCCCAATCCTTAGACCTTTTGCCCAACTGAATCTTTCTCGGGTCAGCTGGTCACCTCCTATGTGTATGTTGCTTTCCTCTACACCTGCCTCTGCATGAACTTCTGTCACTAGTTTCTGATAGCCCTCCAAAATCTGTACAACCTGTTGATAATGCTGTTCGTTGTAGGGCAATGCAGGCAGCCGAATCACGTCTGTCTTTTTTAATCCCTCTGATATTCTTCGTTTGACTTGTTTCAGATGTGCTATTTGCGGGATATGGTCTGTAATAATGTCCATTATTATCTGAATGACTTCTTCGGGCTGGGGCCTAGCTCAGAGGTAGCGCTCTAGGCTTCCAACCGCTGGGTCCCGGGTTCGATTCCCGGTCGAGCCTAAGTTGGATGGCTGTTTCATCCTTCGTCTCATTGTCATGGTCCCTAAATTATGACATGACCAGGTTGGAGATGCACGAGGTTGATCTGATGCTGTGATGGCTGGCTGATGTGTTTATGCTCATATACCAATGCTATGGACACAAACCAGTGACAGAGGTGCTTGTGCTTGTGAAACCTGTCAAAAATAACAAAAGATTTTGTCAGGTTAATATTTAAATTTTAGTAACAAGTTAGTTTAAACAACAGATGTCATTATGCTAAAAGGAATAAATAACATTTTATTAATAGGTCCCATTCAGCCTCACCTCTCATGAGCAACATCAACAGAGAAGTTCAAATTGTCGCCACATAGCCGAAACACCTTTCCTTGTTGTAAGACCTTTATTAGGTCATCTTTAAAATGCCCTCCAACAGTTTTCACGACCAGTGTGGTTCCCTCGTGTGATACGCAGACACCAAGTGGGTTCAGCCTGTCAAACACCTGAAAAACATTCAGAAATATGCGTATTATTCATTGTAGCAATATGATTGTAGTGGATAACTTTGCAAGGACCTTTGGTTCAATGTAATCCACGTAAAATAAATGGAGTTTAAATTTAATGCAGCTAACGACAAGTGAACTTAGTCAGTGTAATTGCCAAGACAACATAAAACTATGAAATTAATTGAAAACCCAACACAGTAATAGCAAAGCAAAAAGCAGTACAAAAAGGTAAGGCAAGGAACACCACACATGACGACACACAGCAAAATGAAAGGCAAACAAATAAAAGGAAGGAGGTAAAAGACTGATACATAGAATAACTGACAGCAATTGGTACTGGATAGTAATGCAGACCATAAAAACCAGTTGTTTTTATAGGTGATCTGTATACATGAAACAAAAGCACACACCACAGCACATTGAAATTATATATATTATCCCACTAACTTATATAAAAACATACCATTCCTAATATGTACCCATTTTACCTGGCTAGAAATACAAATGCTGAAAGCTGAGACAAAAGTTGTTATGATGGAAATACAATAGTCCAAATTTTATGTCAGAAAATTTCATAAGCTGAGTTGCAAAATTCAATGAGTATATTTATGAGAGATTACTCTTACCTCCTGGTCCACAACATTGTCCATGAGAAAAAGTGATATTAATCTTTGCATGGCACTGAGGTCCCGATGCCTGGTCTGCATTACAATGCTATATATCATTGCCAACTTTGGAAATACAGCCTCAAGTTTTTCCTGCGTGTTCTTTGAATCCGCTGGGATCATGAGATGGACCAACAGGCATTTCACTCACAACATTTGCAGTGTTGAACTTCTCGAGGTGTTGCCGATTCTTTTTCATAAGTATTGATATGTCACCATGAATTCTCTTAGTCATCAGTTTTGGTCGCTCTCCAATATCCCGAAACATCTGATGTAACAGCTCAGCTTTTAGTCTTGGGACAGACAGCATAGTAGCTGCAATGACTTGTGTGTTGGTACTGTACTTTACAAAGCTCTCAGTTTTTGAGTTTCTGTTTTCAACAAAGGCCCATTTTTTTTACACAAGATACCCAAGGATCTCATGTGCTACTCCTCTATTCTCCTTAGATATTGTCTTCCTTGATTTCCTTGCTTTTGGCTTCTTTTTGGAGCCGCAAACTTTTTTTTTTGTGTACACATGATCAGCTAATCTTCCACTTTTCTTAACGACTTTCTCCTGTGTCCTGACACTTCTTGCTTCTGTCGTGACCTCAGAATTTCGTGGATCACATTCAATTTCAGAGAGTCCCTGTGAGGTAATGGGAAACAGTTTTCATTTAAATTGATAGGTTAATTCATTTCAAGATGGAGAAACACAAACTTTAACAATCAATTGGGACAGCAATATCACAGTAGCTTGACGTATAGTCATGAGCATAGGAGCACACTACGTAAGTACCAAGATACCGCCAAAGGAATGCCGGCGCCGCAGGCTATGAGATCAAAGGACCCCTGCCATGGCCTCGGGCTATCAGCCTCTGATCCTGCGGGTGCCCCGGGGCTATAAGAACAAGTCTCACTGCAGCCGTAGGCTGTTAAGCACAGGTGTGTTGATGCCCTGAGGCTTTGACATTTTACAGAAAATTATCAGTAATAATAATAATGAGAATAATAAGAACTTGAATAAGAATGCCTGTTTAGTTTATCTTACAACCATGGAGGGTGAGGACGTAACAGAAAAATTCCTCTCTGGAGCTGTACTTACAGAGGTTAGACATGAAAATACCAAACATTTTCATAACACACTAATTTCAAGCAATGTGGACATGAACTCTACCAGGAGCTATAGTCAGTGGGAGATATTTGGACGAATCATACCAAAAAATGAAGTGATTTTTATTTGTCAAGTTGTAATTCTCTATATTGTCATCCTTACATGCGCCCTCAAAGGTCCTGGGCCTCCACGCGGCGAGGGTGGAAACACTTGGGGTGAAGTCCTCTATCCCCAGTGGCTAAAACAGGACAGTGTGCATTGCACAAGCTGCTCCAGCTTTACAGGAGGGTGTATCCCCTACCATACAGGGGAAACAAAATATGAATATGTCCGAATCGACAATTTCAGACCGGCTCACACGTCGCCCGGGTGAACAAGGTGCGCGTCCCTCAGCGGTAAACCAGGCTGAGGTTGAAAAATTGGCTTCTGGTTCCAGACTTAGTAAACGTTTGCGTACATCATCAGATGATGCAAATCAAAGCTCTCAATATGACTCTATCTCAGATATGGCGCGCTCTGGGCTTCCAACCGCTGGGTCCCGGGTTCGATTCCCGGTCAAGCCTAAGTTGGTTGGCTGTTTCATCCTTCGTCTCATTGCCATGGCCCTGCCTGCCCTAATTAGCCCAACTGGTGCAGAAATACAGGACGTAAAGCCCTAATCACCCACCCATCTCAGATATGGCCCAAGTTTCTTGTTGTTACTGGCTGTGATGATGAGTTTTCCCATCTTTCAGCCATCACAATCTGCAGGACATTGAAAGAAAACATTGGCTTTATAGAAAATACTAGGAGATTGAGGAATTCTTCCTTGCTAGTGCAGGTTGCGCACAAAGACCAATCTTTGAAACTGCTTGAGTTGAAGGTCTTTGCGGGTGCCCCTGTTAAGGTGGAGCTCCATCGGTTCTTCAACTCCTGCAAAGGCGTTATAACATCGCACGAGAGCAGTCTCTGCTCTGATGAGGAACTGAGGGACTAGCTGGATGAATACAATGTCATCCACATTCATCGCCAGCCCCCCAGATATTCACGACAACTACTCACACTGACCTTTGATGGCACAGTTTTGCCTGACAAGGTCAGCATTGGATTTGAGTGGTGTAGGGTACGTCCCTACATCCCGAACCCAAAACGATGTTATAATTGCCAGCGATTTGGCCATTTTAGTGGCTCCTGCCGTGCCAAAGCAACCTGCGCCAATTGTGGGTCATGGGAACACACTCATTCCCGTGACTCACCATGTCAGAAACAATCATATTGTGTAAATTGTGGAGGTGATGGGCCAGCCTATCACCGTGGCTGTCCCAAATGGCAGCTACAGAAAGCGATCCTGAAATTAAAGACCACCAAGGATATCTCCTTTCCCCAAGCGCGCCGTATAGCTGAACAGGCTGCTGGGGCAAGCTATGCCTCAGTCCTGTCTCAGATGGCTGGACCTAGATCTCCTTCACCCAGATCATCGCCCAGGCGAAGGATTAACCTAGATCCTAATTATAAATATTCAAAGGTTGACCAAGGTTCTAAGAAAGTTATTCCAGATATGCAATCTTCGCAGTCAGGCGATCACCTGGCAAGACTGAAGCAGCATGCTACAGATCTCGGTAAAGGACATCTCAAAGCTCCATTAGTTACTGCTTCACAGCTTAGTGTACCCTCACAGGGTGCACCTTCCGGCGATGAGTCGGAAGAAATACACCAGCCAATGGAAGAGGAGGTAGGGACTGCCACCCTCCCTAGGCCTCAACGGGAGGGGGCAATTGATAAACTATATGTTCCCAAAAGACCCCCCCCCCCCCCTCATCAGAAAAGCACTAGATAAATCTAGTGCACTGGGCATCATAAGACCACCATCTAACCATGGTGGGGCCCCCAAAAAGACCTTAACACCAAAAGAGGCAGCGACTTGGAAGAAAAAGTAAATATTCATACTAATTCATACCATGCACTATAGATTTTACTATGATAATATTAAACTCTTTTAAGTAACTCATGGACAGTATCATTCAGTGGAACTGTCGTGGTTTCAGAGCCACCTTAGACGAAGTAAGTTGCATGGTCCTAGGCCCTCAAAGGTCCTGGGCCTCCACGCGGCGAGGGTGGAAACACTTGGGGTGAAGTCCTCTATCCCCAGTGGCTAAAACAGGACAGTGCGCATTGCACAAGCTGCTCCAGCTATCCAACGCAGACACTTATTGATTTTTTACATGCTTCTGGTTTCTTCTACCAACTATAGATAATCCATCTTACCCTAGAGAGGCTTTACATAGCCCACTCAGGTGCTGATGAGGCGTTAAACAATAACACTACCTACCTACTTGCATGGTCCTAGACTTAAACCCTAGTGTTTTCTGTCTACAGGAAACTTTTCTGAAACCCCCGAATAGTTTGAAACTGAGAAACTATCATATGTATCACACATATGGCAATATTTCCCATGATAGAGCCACTGGTGGCTCATCAATTTTAGTTAAAAATGGAATCATTCATACCCATATTCCTCTTAACACAAACCTTCAGGCTACAGCAGTTCGTCTGAACCTGAATAAAACATTCACTATATGTTCCTTATATATTCCTCCACCCTCTCAGCTTACAGCCAGTGATTTGCATAACCTTTACAATCAACTTCCTGAACCGCGTCCTGGTAGATTTTAACAGCCATAACCAATTGTGGGGAAGCACTTCCCTCAACAACAAAGGAAAAACCATTGAAGACTTTCTCAATGACCACACCCTTTGCTTATTCAATGATGGTTCACCCACATATCTTCACCCAGGTCATGGAACATTTTCATCAATTGACCTAAGTATATGTGATCCAGCGTTATTTCTGGAATTTGAATGGAGAGTATTAGAGGACACTCACGGGGGGTGGGTGGGGGCTTAGCTCAGTGGTAGCGCGCTGGGCTTCCAACCACTGGGTCCCGGGTTTAATTCCCGGTCGAGCCTAAGTTGGATGGCTGTTTCATCCTTCATGTTATTGCCATGGTCTCTGCCTGTCCTAATTAGCTCAATTGGTGCAGAAATACAGGACGTTAAGCCCTAATCACCCACCCACCCACCCATGTTCCCTACCTGTCCTGAGGCGGGGGCCTAGCTCAGAGGTAGCGCTCTGGGCTTCCAACCGCTGGGTCCTAGGTTCATTCCCGGTCGAGCCTAAGTTGGATGGCTGTTTCATCCTTCATCTCATTGCCATGGTCCCTGCCTGTCCTAATTAGCCCAACTGGTGCAGAAACACAGGACGTAAAGCCCTAATCACCCACCCATCCCTACCTGTCCTAATTAGCCCATCAGGTGCAGAAACACAGGACGTAAAGCCCTAATCACCCACCCATCCCTACCTGTCCTAATTAGCCCATCAGGTGCAGAAATACGGGCAGGGGCCTAGCTCAGAGGTAGCGCTCTGGGCTTCCAACCACTGGGTCCCGGGTTCGATTCCCGGTCGAGCCTAAGTTGGATGGCTGTTTCATCCTTCATCTCATTGCCATGGTCCCTGCCTGTCCTAATTAGCCCAACTGGTGCAGAAACACAGGACGTAAAGCCCTAATCACCCACCCATCCCTACCTGTCCTAATTAGCCCATCAGGTGCAGAAACACAGGACGTAAAGCCCTAATCACCCACCCATCCCTACCTGTCCTAATTAGCCCATCAGGTGCAGAAATACGGGCAGGGGCCTAGCTCAGAGGTAGCGCTCTGGGCTTTCAACCGCTGGGTCCTGGGTTCGATTCCCGGTCGAGCCTATGTTGGTTGGCTGTTTCATCCTTCGTCTCATTGCCATGGTCTCTGCCTGTCCTAATTAGCCCAACTGGTGCAGAAATACAGGACGTAAAGCCCTAATCACACACACACACACAGGTGCAGAAATACAGGACGTAAGCCCTAATCCACCACCACCAGGACACTCATGGCAGTGATCACTTTCCCATTGTCCAACAAAACGTAGAAGGTACTAGAGAAAGGGGTCAACTCCGATGGAAGTTGCATAAAGCGGATTGGACCTCCTTCGAAAAGCACTGCTTAGAAACAATTACTATGTCGCATTATAGGAATTGTAATAGTCTCGTTGAGGATTTTACTGATGATATTACTGATATAGCCAATAAAGCAATACCGATGACAAAAAATAATTCTAAACGAAGTGCAAGACCCTGGTTTCACGACGAAGTAAGAGAAGCTATTAAAAACCGTAAGAGAGCCAGGCAAAAAAAACGTAGTTGCTGGAGAGACTATGTCTCCAGACTCACTGAAAGAACTCCTAGCAATAAAATCTGGAAAATGATTAAGAAGATTGAAGGAAAGAACCTAGCTTCACATGTAAGCATTCTAGAAAGAAGTGAATGGAGAACATCTCTCCTCACCAGAACAAATATCAAACGGGTTAGGAGAACAGTTTGCGTACAACTCCTCATCGGAGAACTATACGAGAGAATTCCAATGTTATAAGGCTCAAGCTGAGAGATTAACCCTAAATATACAGTCTGATAACAGCGAAGATTATAACTCCTACATCACCTTAGAAGAACTTCAGAAGGCCATCTTAAAAGTGACTGACTCTGCAACAGGCCCTGATAATATACATTATCAAATCTTAAAACACCTACCTCAATCCTCTTTAAAAACATTACTGTATATCTTTAATCAAATTTGGGAGAAGGGATGTCTTCCATCCCTGTGGAAACAAGCCACGGTCATCCCAATTCCCAAGCCGGGGAAGGATCATAGTGATCCTATGAATTATCGACCAATAGCCTTAACCAGTTGTCTATGTAAGACAATGGAGCGAATTATTACTGATAGACTGGTTTGGTTCCTGGAGTCGAACCAGCTTATTACAGAGTTCCAATCTGGATTTCGCCGTCACAGGAGCACATTAGATCATTTAGTCAGACTGGAAACTTATGTTAGAGATGCTTTCATTAACAGAGAACACGTAGTAGCCATATTCTTTGACCTAGAAAAAGCTTATGACACTACATGGAAATATGGAATAATGAAAGATCTCCACGACTTAGGGCTTCGAGGTCGCCTTCCAGTTTTCATCGGATCCTTCCTACAGGATCGCTTCTTTAAGGTCCGAGTGGGATCAACAATGTCAAGCCCCTACTCTCAGGAGAATGGAGTCCCTCAGGGTAGTATTCTCTCGCCCACCCTCTTTAACGTCAAAATGAACAGTATAGTAAATTCCTTCTCAGAAAATCTCATGTCGTCCCTATATGTTGACGATTTTCTCATTGCATATCGTTCCAGATATATGCCAACCATAGAACGACAACTGCAATTAAATTTGAATAGGATTCACAAATGGTCACTCGAAAATGGCTTCAAGTTCTCTAAACAGAAGACAGTTTGTCTGCCTTTCTATTATTTACGATCAAACCATCCAGATCCATCACTAATAATTGACAACTGTCAAATAAAAGTGGTGAATGAAACAAAATTTTTGGGTGTACTCTTTGACTCCAAATTGTCTTTCATTCCGCATATCAAAGCACTGAAAGCCAAGTGCCTGAAATCAATGAACCTCCTTAAAGTAGTGAGCAAATATAATTGGGGTGGGGACACAACGGTCCTCCTTCGTCTCTATCGAGCAATTACTCGTTCTCGACTTGATTATGGTTCTGTGGTATATGGCTCCGCCAGACCATCTTATCTAAAATGCCTGAATTCTGTACATCATCAAGGGTTGCGACTAAGCTTAAGAGCTTTTCGTACATCTCCTGTAGAGAGCTTATATGTACTGGCAGGGGAACCTCCACTTTCCCTTCGTCGTATCAAGTTATCCATGCAATACATACTAAAAGTAGCTTCAACTCCAACAAATCCAACATATGATGTAATATTTCATCCAAAATACATGCATCATTATGAATCTCGTTCAAACGCCATTCGACCACTGGGATTACGCATGAAATTCTATCTTGAGGCTGCAAAAATTGATACTACAATCATTGCCGAGACGGAAGTACCACCCATTCCGCCATGGATTCTCCCAGTCCCGAAAGTTATCCTGGATTTGGCAGAGCTTAAGAAAAGCGAAACCAATCCGGTAGACTATCAAAACCTATTTTATAGTATAAGGTTTAAATACGAATCGTACAAATTTCTATACACAGATGGCTCAAAAATGGAAAGACGAGTAGGCTGTGCAGTCACTTCTTATAAAACCGTTATAGCTGAATGTCGTCTTCCAGACCACTGCTCAATATACACTGCAGAATTAACAGCTATTTACCTTGCCTTAAAGAACATCGAGGACTCAGAATCAGATCGTTATGTTATCTGTTCTGATTCAAAATCTGCTCTTCAAGCAATCCAAAATAAACAACTTGATAACCCTGGGATCTTAGATGTTCTGATTAAGTATTTCTATCTTCACGAATACAAAGACATAGTATTCTGCTGGATTCCTGGACACGCTGGCATTGAAGGGAATGAAAAAGCAGACCTGGCAGCAAAAAGGGCTCTTACAAAAGAGATAACTGATTTTACCATTCCATACACTGATTTTAAAATGACTATAAAATCTTTTATCATGTCTTGCTGGCAAAGACAATGGAATGAATGTAATAACAACAAGTTGCATTCAATCTTACCTTGCATTCAAAATAAAATACCTAGTAGGTTCAATACTCGCAAAGATCAAGGAATATATCACAGATGCCTCATAGGACATTCAAGACTTACACATTTACACCTTTTAGTCAATGAACCGGCACCGGTATGCCAGAGTTGTCGGTGCCCCCTAACAATCAAACATATTTTATTAGATTGCAGCCACTTACAACGCTTTAGAAGACCTTTGTTTCAAGCTAATACCTTACAACATCTCTTTACCAGATATCCAACCCAGACAATTATAGATTTTTTATATGCTTCTGGTTTTTACTACCAAATATAGTTAATCAATCTTAACCTAGAGAGCCTCTACATAGCCCACTCAGGTGCTGATGAGGCGTTAAACAATAACTCACACACACACACACACACACACCACCACCACCACTTGATTCCTCGTGGAGCCTAAGTTGGATGGCTGTTTCATTTTTGTCTCATTGCCATAGTCTCTGCCTGTCCTAATTAGCCCAACTGGTGCAGAAATACAGGACGTAAAACCCTAATCACACACACACATCAAGGCAAACAGTCCCTTAAGCTTTCAAAGTTAAGGATTTTATAGGACATTTGGGAGGCCAGTATGGTGCGTTATAATGCAATGCAAATTGTAAACCAGAGGAGTTGCTGGTATAAGAAACGTAAACTGTGGCTCCAACATACACTCAGCAAATTTTAAAAATTATTGAATTTTACAGATATACTATTTGTTCCAAACCCCCATCCACCCAAAAGATGGTCTGAAATACAGGCTTCAGTTCCTCTTTTAGACTCTTCTGTCAAATAAAAATAATTTTATAACATATATAGCATAAAATTGCACTTATTAGTTCATTATTTACTATGGCCGATGGTCTCTGCCTGTCCTAATTAGCCCAATTGGTGCAGAAATATAGGACGTAAAGCCCTAATCACACACACACACACACACACACACTTACTATGGCCGGGCTTTCAAGGGCTAAATAGGTATTTTCATGCGTACAAGATCTTGTTTTATTTCTTTGAGAATGGGAGCTACAAACTAAAAAAGTTATTATAGTTGTACAGCATTGTGTATTTTGCAGCAATATGCCCAAATGAAGTCTTGTTGAGGCAGACTGGTGTTGCGGAAAAGGAAAAATCTCATACCCGAAAATGTCATATGACAGATCAAAGAAGCTTATAACACTCTGCCAAAGTGTTTTATTATGTATTGACAATCACAGTTTTATAAACAATATAAAAATTTAAATGCTCAATTTAATCAGCCTTTTATAGATATATTGTTTATAAAACTGTGATTGTTAATAAAATTGTTAGTTGTCTCCCTGTCGTCATTGTTGCTGAATTGCATGATCTTAGTATAATAAAAAAAAAAGATATTTATGTTTAAATTTTGGATATATATAAACTTCCTGACCATCTGGTGGACTTAAAGCTAATTAATCACTTTTTACATGTAAAATATAGGCTGAGTCTATCACCCAAGTTTTTTTTTTCCCTTCTTTTCAATGTCAGCCGCTAGCTTCTTGCTGTTGGGGACTTTAACTCTCAAACCCTGTTCCTCAGTTATGTGTACAGTATCCATAATACAATGATTTGTGGAATCGATGTCACACCTTGAAATCTTTTAGGTAAAAATGTACTGAGTAAATTTATAGCTGTGTAAGCTTTTGCTGAATCAAAGGCAGTGCTTCCATTATCGGGTAGGGTCAGGACATAAAAAATTTAAAATTGAAAATAACCTAAAAACAACTTGTAGAAGCTTTATTATTTATTTATTATGTTATATAAATAGCACTGTAATTTAAAAGTTCAAACAAAAATCATCTCACTATTACATACATTGTTAGGTCCACTTGAATTAGGCTAGTTTGACCTATTGCGTTCAGTTATAACATGGATATTAAACATTTAAAAATGGTAAAACTTTTTTCTTTGTACACAGAAAATGCAGTAATAATTGGAAATGTTATAGGTTGCAACACAATCCATCCGCTAAAGTCTTCCTTTCCAATTCAATTTTTTATTGTCCTGTTTGTCATAGCGGGAGATCACTGCTTTGAGTTCCCCTCTCCCCTTTTTTGCAATACACCTAGTTGTGAGGTGTTTACCTCCCATTAGCAGCCTCCGGGCTTGCAGGATAAGGTGAATTCCGCAGTCATACCCGTTGGTCTGCTTTGCTGTCTGAAACGGAACATGTTAAGGTTATATTAAAGTTGTTCAGAACATCCTGCTAAACAGTTACTTTATTGTTTGTGTAGTTAGTGCTTGGACAATCTGCCAGTGGCTACATCTGTTAGATCTACCAGACTCTCACGAGGTTATGTTAATGCGGTAGAACGTTCACAAACGCCATTGCTAGGCTCACTGATGTATGTGCTTCTGCTGAAATAAACTGAATAATCTGCTGACTAGATTCGTTGTAATGAATGTAGTTGTTTATTGATTGACTTTTAAATGTTACAAAGACATAAATGATCATAAGGTAGACTGTTCTGTGTAACAGTATTAAATGTTCCGACAGTTTTTTAAAGGTCAAGGTGTTAATATACTGTTCTGCGAAACAGATATTTGTGTTATTACTTTCAGATCTTTCTGCATAACATTACATGATTGCAGTAATTTTGGTATTATTCTTGATTTCCGGTTAATATTTCCAAGTGCACTGTTCTGCATAACAGTTATAAATCACATATACGGTTCACTGTTTACAGTTCATAAACAAGGGCAGGGGCCTAGCTCAGAGGTAGCACTCTGGGCTTCCAACCGCTGGGTCCTGGGTTTGATTCCGGTCGAGCCTAAGTTGGATGGTTGTTTCACCCTTCGTCTCATAGCCATGGTCTCTGCCTGTCCTAATTAGCCCAACTGGTGCAGAAATACAGGACGTAAAGCCCTAATCACCCACCCCACCCACCCTTACACCTGTAGAGACAGACATTGCTGTTGCACCCGACACTTTGCTGAACATGGTAGCATGTGGGTGCAAACCAGATGGTTGCAGAAGCATGACATGTAGCTGCAAGAAACTTGGACTCTTTTGTACTTCGATGTGCAGTTAATGCAGTGGCCTCAATTGCAACAATACAGCACCAACACTAATAGATGACAATGATGATGATATTGTGGCTGTTGCCCCAACTTCAGCGGACATTAACACTGAAGATACAGCATCTGACGAGGAGGATGATGACTGATGCAACTGAGAAGTATACTAAGTTTGTGCACGTTTAAGGTAAAGAAAATTTTGATCTATCAATATTTTAGCTGCTCATGGACAATGAATATATTAGGCATATATTGCATTTCTGAGCCTCAAATATGTGTATAGAATCATAACTTATTTTTCACAATCATCTGGATGCAGAATAGTATTGACACCACCTTGCATATTTAAAGAGCCTGTGAAAGATGTCAATACATAACTTCATGAATCTAAATGTCTAAAGAATCATCGCAGTAGGTTCCGACAACGGTTTTGTCCTTTAAGTCCATTCATTGTATTCCAGAATGAAGATATGAAGAAATAAGCGAAATGGCGGTCATTTTGGATATCCTTTGTAAAATTCAACTGGAAATTCCTAATTTTTAAATCTCTTATCTTTATTATTTTTTGAGCTTCCTTGTTTCTTGAAACAAGCTTAAATATTTGCTTTACATTACTAACTTGAATTGTAATGATAGTACAAAATGGCGGCCATTTTGGCGCCATTTTGGATTTCGGGATGATCTCAAGCGGTTTTATTGGTACTTGAGTGTTTCAACATCTCTGAATAAGTATTTTATTGGGTTTCTTGTGTCTCAAACCATATATTTAGACACTTGAAGTGTGTATTGGGGTTACCTAGTTTCAAATTTATGAGAAAAACAGGAAATTGCGGCCATTTTGGATGCCATCTTGGATTGCGGAAAATCCTCACAGAGGATTTATGTGGACTTTTAGTATGTTATTCTAGACATATTCCTGGAGCTATCCTGAAAAAATTAGCTTGTTATGAGCAATGTCCATGTTAAAACTATTACCCTTTAATTGGCATTGTATTTACTAGTTTCAACTATGCAATTCAATGGTGAGGCTAAGTTACAAAAGAGATAACTGATTTTACAATTCCATACACTGATTTTAAAATGACTATAAAATCTTTTATCATGTCTTGCTGGCAAAGACAATGGAATGAATGTAATAACAACAAGTTGCATTCAATCTTACTTTGCATTCAAAATAAAATACCTAGTAGGTTCAATACTCGCAAAGATCAAGGAATATATCACAGATGCCTCATAGGACATTCAAGACTTACACATTTACACCTTTTAGTCAATGAACCGGCACCGGTATGCCAGAGTTGTCGGTGCCCCCTAACAATCAAACATATTTTATTAGATTGCAGCCACTTACCAAGCTTTAGAAGACCTTTGTTTCAAGCTAATACCTTACAACATCTCTTTACCAGATATCCAACCCAGACAATTATTGATTTTTTATATGCTTCTGGTTTCTACTACCAAATATAGTTAATCAATCTTAACCTAGAGAGCCTCTACATAGCCCACTCAGGTGCTGATGAGGCGTTAAACAATAACTCACACACACACACACACACACACACACACACAGAAAATGCAGTAATAATTGGAAATGTTATAGGTTGCAACACAATCCATCCACTAAAGTCTTCCTTTCCAATTCAATTTTTTATTGTCCTGTTTGTCATAGCGGGAGATCACTGCTTTGAGTTCCCCTCTCCCCTTTTTTGCAATACACCTAGTTGTGAGGTGTTTACCTCCCATTAGCAGCCTCCGGGCTTGCAGGATAAGGTGAATTCCGCAGTCATACCCGTTGGTCTGCTTTGCTGTCTGAAACGGAACATGTTAAGGTTATATTAAAGTTGTTCAGAACATCCTGCTAAACAGTTACTTTATTGTTTGTGTAGTTAGTGCTTGGACAATCTGCCAGTGGCTACATCTGTTAGATCTACCAGACTCTCACGAGGTTATGTTAATGCGGTAGAACGTTCACAAACGCCATTGCTAGGCTCACTGATGTATGTGCTTCTGCTGAAATAAACTGAATAATCTGCTGACTAGATTCGTTGTAATGAATGTAGTTGTTTATTGATTGACTTTTAAATGTTACAAAGACATAAATGATCATAAGGTAGACTGTTCTGTGTAACAGTATTAAATGTTCCGACAGTTTTTTAAAGGTCAAGGTGTTAATATACTGTTCTGCGAAACAGATATTTGTGTTATTACTTTCAGATCTTTCTGCATAACATTACATGATTGCAGTAATTTTGGTATTATTCTTGATTTCCGGTTAATATTTCCAAGTGCACTGTTCTGCATAACAGTTATAAATCACATATACGGTTCACTGTTTACAGTTCATAAACAAGGGCGGGGGCCTAGCTCAGAGGTAGCACTCTGGGCTTCCAACCGCTGGGTCCCGGGTTTGATTCCGGTCGAGCCTAAGTTGGATGGTTGTTTCACCCTTCATCTCATAGCCATGGTCTCTGCCTGTCCTAATTAGCCCAACTGGTGCAGAAATACAGGACGTAAAGCCCTAATCACCCACCCACCCCACAGTTCATAAACATTATAAAAAGGAGGTAGATGTTTGGGTAGTTAGTGCTTGTACAGGGGCTACATCTGTTAGATCTACGAGACTCTCCCGAGATTATGTTAATGAGGTAGAACGTTGACCAACGCCATTGCTAGGCTCACTGATGTATGTGCTTCTGCTGAAATAAACTGAATAATCTGCTGACCAGATTTGTCGTAATCATTTAAACATTTATATATATATAAGGCGCACTTAGATTACAGGCAACAGCCTTTTATACTGTTGTGGTTAGCTTTGGCCTATTTTACCTTTAGTTGTACAGGGACATCTCACACTTATATTAATACCAGTGTGGTATCATCCATTTTGGTTACTGTTTGGAAGTATTATGCTTCTGACCTTGCCATGTCTTGCCATATAATTTAACAAGTGTTATTTTCACATATATTTTAGGATATCTTGAAAAATTTAATAGGTGCACAACAGTGAAATTGAATACCACAACGTGTCGTGTTAGTTATAGTTACCAAGCCAAGTAATCCATTTTACAAAATACTTTTGGATGTGTTTTTATTGCACCTTATTATAATTGTAATATTTATGTGCAATTCAGATTTAAGTTTTTGATATAGTAATGTAATACTCAGTTTTTGGGTATTGGTCCAAATTTAATAGGCCCCAGTAATCTTTTGGATTGTTAACTGTAAATCCATGTAAATATTAGGATGACAATAATTATTTCCTTACATTGACGTTCTATTAAATTTTCAAAATCTCTGGAGACTTAAATCAACTGTATATCATATTATTAGGTACTTACTTTGGCATGATGAATGGTTGTGTCTATGCCCTGTTTTTTGAGGAACCTGTTCAAATATAAATATAAAAGAAATTGCTATAACAACATGATGCAGACTTAGTAGCTACTGCATGCTGATTCTACCGTGCTACACTAAGAACTATGGCAGTACTAGGTACAATCACTATCCAATTAGGTCCATATTACAGGAATGGTTTTGTTGTTATGACTGCAACCAATATGGGCTACAATTTACTTCATTCTTGTATAAGTTAAGTTATGTTTAATGTTAATTTTGAAAATTGTGTTTTTGTCACTACGTTGCTATAGCTTTTATTTCATTGCATTGTTCCTTTGGACGTCTGAGATACACACATTTGTCAAATATTGCTATGCTGAAGGCAGCCCTGACTAGCTGTTGCCTTAACAGTGCTGTACTCAGTAACAACTAAACTGCATCTTCACAATACATATTTTCATTTTTGCTAGGCAACCGAAAATAAATAACTTTATCATTGTTTTCAAGGGAGAACACAACAGAATGGTCTGCTATTGTTTTATGAGTATAAAAAGTGGATAATTTGGCCAAAAATAATTGAAATTTGATGTATGGTATAAATGACGTCTGGCTGCTATCAATAGTTGTAGAAAAGTGGAACAAACATGTGTCTCCAGCTAATATGGCGTGATGATCTATTCTGTTTAAGAAAATTTTAATATTTAAAATACCTTTGCAAGGCCAATGTCACAGGGTGATGTTTATCGGTCGAGCCCATGCTGTTGAATACCCTGACTTCTTTTTCAGTTGCAGCAAAATTTAAATAATGAAGAAGTATGAACAAAAAGCCTTTCTATATGTAACCCACCATGATCTGATATTATTTTGGTTCTTTCATACCAAATTTTACATAATTCAGATTGCTTTTGTTTGGGTTGTTTTACCTCGCACAGCTGCTTTTACCACAGGAAACCAAAATAATGTAAAATTAGATATGGACATTTCAAGCAGGAAATCTATTTATGGCGTGGTGGCGCTTCGATCTGCGCATGCGCAGCAGTTGTGTTTATGACTAAATATCGGACTGAAGTTTTCCCGCCCGCCACTCCCATTTGTCACTATTCATAACGTAAGGTCACTGCTCCTTTAAATGCTCTGTATCGACTTTGTGTCATGTGACGCATGTATTTTTGTTGTACTTGTAGTCAGCTTTTCATGGTCTGGTATACTGTAATCTCTATTAGCTCTAGTCTAGTGTTTCCTAGTCTTATATACCAATGAACTACTGTCCTAGGCTAGTGTTTTACTGGTCTGTTACCATGAACGGATCCTGTAATTGTCATCATTTACCTTACCTGTTTCTTGTCATTTAACCTGTTCATTTTGATCTGTATGTTATTGCTTCTATCTACTCCGGTGGAGCCTCTACATAGCCCACTCAGGTGTTGATGAGGCGTTAAACAATAACACACACACACACATCTACTCCGGTGGGCCAGTTAACTTCCCCCACCTTTTGACTGACACATAAATTCAAGTATTATCACTGTCAGTTACCCCTGCTGGTATCCTTCGTCATTGCAATAAATGACAATTCCAACCTGACCCGGTGACTTTGTTGTCAGTCAAAACAGTTCTCGGCACAGCCAGCTACAGACATAAATTAAGATATGCTTATCGCACACTTGGGAATATTCCATCCTTGTCCCTTTTAAATGATTGCATGAAGCCTGGGGCCAATTTGTTGAACCCCGTGAGCTCCAACGGTGTTGTGCCTGCCAGAAAATTTTTATTAACATCTCCTATATCTATTGATTCTTCCTCATCAACCTAAAGTGGTAAAATTGATAAAATGCTATGTTCACTTTCAGCTAATGCTTGTTTTGAGTTAAATTTAAGCACATTTTGAAACACAAGAAAGGCAGAAATAATAGACAAATAATTCAACCAGCTATATATAAACACTGCCCAAAGATACTGATTTATGAACGAATTTTAAAAATATACTCCCATTGTTCCCTGTAAGCATAGGAGCAACAACAAAAAAGGACGGATAGACATTGAAGTCTTTTTCAGACTCTTGATGATAGTGCCTACAAAGGAAGTCCCTGCATAAATGTTCCATGTCAAATGTAATTGCACATGGCACATGAATCCCATTTTTATAATACAAATTTTTTAACATGAAGAACTATCTTGCCATTCGGATTGGTACATTACAAATTAAGTATTTCAGAAATAATAGTTTAAAGATTTATTAAATTGTATTCAAGGACCTGTAATTTTCTTCTGTACATCCCAATAAATCTTATACAGCAGCACATCTTATTGTTCTACATAATACTTACTTTAGAAGAGCATTGACTATGTTGTCAGTCGCCCACTGACCAACATCTATTCCAAGGATGTTCCTGGTTCTATCAAAAGAAATGTATAAATTATACCACTGAATGTTTACGCAAATAAAAGAAATAAGAGTCACAAGATTAACCATTGTCACATATATGTGTTATTTTTCATAAATACTTAAGTATAGGCAATTTCAATATTTAAGAAATGTATACCTTTGAATTTGTGTTCTTTCGGTCTGCCTGAAAGTGTCAAAAACATTATATTTGATTAAGAAAATATATCAAATTAAAAGAAACTAATGAATAAGAATTTTTTTTAACAATATGGTAGTACTTTGCACTATATTTTCGCCAGCTACACATATATATGTGTTATTCCCAGGGGAGGAAAAAAAAAGTTTTATGTAAAATAAATAGTCCTAGCTGGGAAGTTCGCCTTGTTTCACTGGCTAGTTAGGCTTACACAGTACACAATGTTAGTCTTTGGTTTAATGTTAGGTTTGATCGCTTACCTTCTGTGTCAACTCTTGAAATACTCTGTAAAAAAGTAAATATCTTTAAATAACAGCACTCCTAAAAAATGTTACTGTAAAACAGTTTACCTTTTTAGTTTTTACATATATATCTGATGTTACCACCTTAACTAGTAAGAATTCCAAATGTTATATACCCTCAAATGCATAAGAGGTGTCCATGTTTAAAAGACAGTTTTAAAAAAGCAAACTGTTGATTGCTGTGGATTATGATCTACCGCTGCTACTCAGGAGATGGTTTTTTATGTTGGAATATCTTGCAAACAGACTATGGCTCATTTCAATCATGTCTGCTAAAACAAATACCTAGAATATAACAAAATAATAAAAATTTGTGAATATAAAATATGGCATATAAAGAAATTCAGTGACGCATACATACTATAAATCAGTGATAGCTGAATGCCTCCACTCATTAAGTTTTGTGCGGAGAGTTGCAAATTAATACTAGCTAAAAAAATAGGGCTTTGACCTACTTAGCTTGTGATTCAAAGTTACCGTATAAATATATTAATAAATGGAATATCTTACTTGTTCGACGTGTGGTCTGCCCTTGAATCAATAGATACCAGTGCCCTTTGTGGTTAGCCAAGCAAATTGTACCACTTTGTTCCACACAAAGGCAGGGCCTGTGGATGACCACCACATCATCTTCAACATATTGATCAAGTTCAGCCTGCATCACAGAAGCGATGAGGCTGAACTGTAAGTCCATGGGCACTGTCAGAAAAGGAATAAATATTAATATTATTTATCGATTTGTTAAAGATAGGTCATGCATGTAGATCGATTGTCTGATTAACTGAACAGTTGAATGATTTCACTAAAGACTAAATTTAAGTCTCTTCTGGTAATTATTTAATGAAATACTGTTATAATTATGTGTGAATAAGCAATAGAAGATGAAATAAAGAGCTACTTACTTTTCGTGTCGATGTCCATGATCACATCATCTTTGGTTATGCTCTTTCCATGCTGTAGGAAACGTGAATATTTTTGACACAAACTGGGAATACAGATGTTACCCATACTCACTATTGTAAAAGGTGATAATACTTTGGGATACCAGCAGACAATTAAATTTTCCTCCTATAACCAATTGCATAAAAAGTTTGTGGGCCAAGTTTAATTTTCTAGCCTATAGAAAAGTTACATGGGTGTTTCTCAATCATCTATAAATCAATACAAAATAATTATATCACTTACACTTAATGTATTTAAGATGCAAATTAAGAAATGGTTATTAAATAGAGGACCTAGAGACATGAATAGTATTTAATCAACATGTATATTGTGTGGTAAACCTATTGTTTTGTTTTTAACTAACAAACAAGTTTTTTTCTCTTTATTTATTGATACATTTCATATATTGTTGGGTGGGGGCCTAGCTCAGTGGTAGCGCTCTGGGCTTCCAACCGCTGGGTCCCGGGTTATAGGGTTCAATTCCCGGTCGTGCCTAAGTTGGATGACTGTTTCATCCTTCGTCTCATTGCCATAGTCCCTGCCTGTCCTAATTAGCCCATCAGGTGCAGAAATACAGGACGTAAAGCCCTAATCACCCACCCATATATTGTTATTTTTTTACTGTCTGCCTGTTAATGTTAATGTAGTGTATATTTTTCTGAGGCCAACAAACCCCTCACGGTTTTATTGTTTATAGATAAATTATTCAGGTTCATGTTCATTTTATTGATGAAAATAAAGAGATATTAAACTGAACAAAAAACTATAGCACCCATAGATTCCTTCTATTCTTATGCTAGCCCTATAAATCTTCGTAGAAACAATATTTTGCTACTATTATATTGAGGATTCTAATATTTATGCAGTTACATTTCTGAAACCCACTCTTTTAATAATTTAAATAAATTTGGCCTTGTCAGAGGCATTTATTCCGTTTTGTAATAATTTGTGTTTCTTTAGCTGTTGTGAGAGTTTAAAAAAATCAAAACAATATTTAACAACCTGGGTATAAGGATATCCTAATTCAAGGTATCTTAACATTTTTAATGAGGAGCAAAATGCAAGCAAAAAGACATGTTAGGAGAAAAGTACGAGAAGAAAAATGCAAGAAAGACCTAGGAGAACATGGAAGGATAGAAAATTACGGACAGAAAAGCATGTCATTCAGTATTGTTTGATTGCTAATTTTTTTCTATTATTATGGGAAATTTTTTATTTTATTTTACAATGGGTAATTCAACCTAACAAGTGCCCTTTTTTGTACCGATTTCCGTAACATAAGTATGATTTATTTACCTGCATTTCAAAATGAGCCAGATGGCCAAAACCAAATGCCAATGTCAAGACTAAAAGGTCAGTCATGCATTTCGTAAGGAGGCCAAGAAGGGCCCATCTGGGCCTTTAAATGCATCAAATTCGTGCAGGCCTGGTATTCTGCAAATGTCAACATGACCATGATTAGACATACTTGGAGTAATAAATATTTTTTCACAGCAAGTACTTGAGGCCAGTTAAGCCATTTCACCAACATTTGAAGATGATTGAATTAAATATCTAGGAATAAAGGATGATGGCATATCTTTGTCACAGGATAAAACTGATTATTCATACAAATATTAGAAAATTATTGTCATCATCATATAAATTAATGCCAGCAGCCATCTTGGTTCTCTTCTATTTAAAACGCTATCTCCTCCCTGGATAATCCTTTTATATCGTTCCCGCTTAGCTAGGACCTTCTACGCGTATTTCTCAAGGCAGCTAAGGTCCGTGTTACTTAATAAACCTAAATTTGTTGTTTTATTTTCTGTTATAAATTAAATTAAAAACCAGAAAGAGGCTGATCCCCCTAACAACCATGCTTGCAAGTAGAATTAAGGCTCTTGGGATAAGCATTCATCCACCTAGATGGGCTAATAATTACAAACAATGGACAATCGGATTAAAATGTTGGCATATACTCTTCCAACACAGGAATAAAGATTGTATTATGACTGTCCTAATGATTGTATTATGTCTTTCCTAATGATTGTATTGCCTCTCCTAATGGTTGTATTGTCTCTCCTAATTATTGTATTATGTCTCTCTTAACAATTGTATTATGTCTCTCCTAATGCCAACAGTAGATTGGTTATCATCATATAAATTAATGCCGGCAGCCATCTTGGTTCTGTTCTATTTAAAACGCTATCTCCTCCCTGGATAATCCTTTTATATCCTTCCCGCTTAGCTAGGACCTTCTATGTGTATTTCTGAAGAGAGCTAAGGTTCGGGTTACTTAATAAACCTAAATTTTTTATTATTTTTTTTCTGTTATAAATTAAATTAAAAACCAGAAAGAGGCTGATCCCCCTAACGACCATGCTTGCAAGTAGAATTAAGGCTCTTGAATGAAACTCAAAATGAGGCTGAATGGCAGGTCACATGACCTCACAGAGCAAGTGATCTTTTTGAACTCGGACTGAATAGGGGTAGTGGCAACTCTTGGTTTTTATATCACAAACTTTTAAATCCAATATATTTTAATGAAGGCCATAATGGATACAACTATTTTTTAAATTTTGTCTCCTGGCTGGGGGAGTTTGATAAAAGTTCAAATGCATGTATTGTAGGATCCCTCAAATCAAATTAAAAAGTACTGGACAAAGGGGGCAGAGCTTACTGGGTTGGATCCATGCATCGACTACTGGTCATTGAACCAGTTACTCTCAGGCTAATCATTCTGCTTCAGACGATCAAATCATTTATACTGTGTCCTGTCCACCAAGCAAGCATTGTCTCATACCTGCTGGGGCACTCAGAGCTGGTACATTAACAATTTACCTTCATATTGTTGCACTTTTAAGTTAAATGCAACTTGACAATTAAATTACTAAAGCCTTTTATAATTATTTTAATTTTTCATCCTATTTTCAAAAAATAAAAAGTCCAGACAGCTATGGGCATTACATTGCTGCTCATTGCTTTACCCAATAATTTAATTACCAAAACTAAATAAATATAAACTAGGTCAAATTGTAGTGGTAGTATGCAAAATCATATGCAACAAAGATTTACCCTGGTGGCAAATTGCCCATAAAATTTCAATAGCTTGGTCCTCTCTGGTTCCCTGTCAGAGTGAATAACACTCAGGTTGGGTCTGGTGAGTTCTGTGATCTGATTGGCTGATATCTAGGATCCAAACATTGGGACGTCACTTTCCGATTGACAGACCCGACTTGTCTCCTTAATTGAGACGGGAATGAAACTCAACAAGTCAGAGCTTGGTCAGTCCCCAATAACTGGAAAATTCAAAACCATAAGGAGGCTGAATGGATGTAGCAACTGCCTGTGGGTCACATGACCTCCCTAACAACCATGATTGCAAGTCAAAGCTCCTTAGCAACCATTCACACCATTATTGCCAGCCTTTTAATGAAACTCAGAATGAGACTGAATGGCAACCTTGGTTGCTAAGTGACGTCACCATTTTTCCGCCATTTCCAGTTCCAGAAAGAGGCTGAATTGCTGTTTTATGGACTTGGAAAGGCTGAAAATGTGGAATTCGGGAGTTCGGCAACAAAAGACTAAAAAGTGACAATCATTAGTATCCTTGTTCAGTTCCTACTTGCCTGAATTGCACAACATTTTAGAATCCCTCCCCCCCCCCCCCCCAATTTATTGTTGTTATAAAGTGACAAGAAAAAAGGATACAAATAATAAAACCTTTATGTAGAATTCAACTGTGCTAACGAAATTTGTCTTTTAAACTTATTGTGTAAATCCATTTTCTTTACTTTAAGCAAGATGAGCTATACTGTATATATGTTTGTCTGTGCAAACTGCATGAGATCTATGCATTCATTGTACATTGTTACGGGTTTTGCTATTTCAATGAAGGATACAAAATGTTATATGACCTGATAGCAGTGCTAGTATAAATTAATGCCGGCAGCCATCTTGTTTCTGTTCTTTTTAAAACGCTATCTCCTCCCTGCATAATCCTTCTATATCCTTCCCGCTTAGCCAGGACCTTCTACGCGTATTTCTCAAGAGATATAAGGTCCGGTTTCCTTCCTGAGCCTAAATTTTTTTGTTTTATTTTCCGTTTTAAATTAAATTAAAAACCAGAAAGAGGCTGACTCCCCTAACGACCATGCTTGCAAGTAGAATAAAGGCTCTTGAATGAAACTCAAAACGAGGCTGAATGGCAGGTCACATGACCTCACAGAACAAAAGTGATCTTTTTGAACTCTGAATAGGAAGCATTGTCTCAGACCTGCTGGGGCACTCAGAGCTGGTACATTAACAATTTACCTTCATATTGTTGCACTTTTAAGTTAAATGCGACTTGACAATTACATTACTAAAGCCTTTGATAATTATTTTCAATTTTCAACCTATTTTTAAAATCTAGTTTTTCCAGACAGCTATGGGCATTACATTACTGCTCATTGCTCGGCCCAATAAGTTACCAAAAATAAATAAATATAAATTAGGTCCAATTGTAGTAGTATTATGCAAAATCATTCATTGTGTAACAGTGTATTAAAGATTTACCTTGGTGGCAGATTGCCAATAATATTTCAATAGCTTGGTCCTCTCTGGTTCCCTGAATTAATATCACTCAGGTTGGGTCTGGCGAGTTCTGTGATCTGATTGGCTGATATCTAGCTTCCAAACATTGTGACGTCACGTTCCAATTGACAGACCCGACCTGTCTCCTTACTTGAGACGGGAACAAGTCAGAGCTTGGTCAGTCCCCAATAACTGGAAAATTCAAAACCAGAAAGAGGCTGAATGGATGTAGCAACTGCCTGTGGGTCACATGACTTCCCTAACAACCAAGATTGCAAGTCAAAGCTCATTAGCAGCCATTCACACTATGTTGCCAGGCAGGTCACATGACCTCACCAAACTTGGTTGCAAAGTGACGTCACCATTTTCCCGCCATTTCCAGGTCCAGAAAGAGGCTGAATTGCTGTTTTATGGACTGAATTAGGCCAAAATTACATGCTTTGTTTTAAATTGTGTAAGAGATAATAATTTATCATTTTTATGGTGGAACCTGTGGAATTCGGGAGTTCGGCAACAAAAGACTAAAAAGTGACATTGGTTCAGAAAATCCTTGTTCAGTTCCTACTTGCCTGAATTGCACAACATTTTAGAATCCCTGCCTCCCCCCCCCCCCCAATTATTGTTGTTTGACCCAAAGCAATTTTTTTTTAATAAATTTAATTCAGAAAAGGACATTATCTAGCGTCTTGTAGAATCTTGGTTCTTTTTTAATTATTTTGTCCAGATAAGCTGGCAGAATCTCAAAGTCGGGGTGGAAGAAAACGTACAAATTAGTGCCATAAAGGTACAAGAAAAAAAGATACACATAATAAAACCTTTGTGTAGAATTCAACTGTGCTAACAAAATTTAAACTGCGTAAATCCAATTTATATAGAAACTAATGGCTCATTTTCTTGACTTGGGTTTTGCTAGTATATATAATTTTTCAAACTTAAGTTGACCTGATATTATTCCATAGTTGGCCCTAGACATGCCAAATTGGGATTTTGTTCACAAATGATCTACTCTCTCTACCCTCAAAAATTAATTCAGTAGAGTTACACTTTAAATATCAGCATGACAAAACAGAAGTGATGTTCATTAGAAATGGTAGACTGGTCTTACACTATTATTTGAGGAAAATGAACATCTTGATTGGTAATTTTAAATTATCGTGCCAAAAGCGAGTGTGAAAAGTTTTGATGCTTTGCTCGATGAAGAGAAAACTTAAAATTTACGCAACCATGTCCAACATCAGTGTTGTAATGCATTCACCAACATCAGCAACCTGGCTAAGATTAAACAAAAACTTAGTCCAGGATGCTTAGAGATATACATACTTTCATTTCATCAAAGATTGATTAATGCAATTCGCTGAAACTGGGTGCACCTAGGTTTGTCATTGAAAGACTTCAAAGTGTACAAAAACCTGCAGCTCATCTGGTAACAGCCTAGGCAGCAGAAACAGAGACCACGTACATATTTACCGAAGGTGTTTGTAAATCTTAAAATTTAATTATTTTTTAGTTTTCATGTTTTTTGTTTTGTTTTGTTTTTTTGTAAAATTTATCTTATAATTGATACTAAATGCATTATAAAATGTTATTGCTTATTACTCTATAGAATGGTACATGTTTAAATTGTAAATTATTATCTCTGGTCCATATACATAATTCTTTGTGTCAGGGCAGGGGAATGCTCTTTTCTATATTGAATTATTGTTTAAATGTGCTGATGTTAAATATTATTCCCAATAAAGAACTTGAACTTGAAGAACATAACTCCTGTCCTGTATGATCTCTGCATTTGCTCCTATCGTACCACATGAAATTCAAGGTTGTATATATAAGGCAAAGAATTACATGTGCCCAACACATAGTATTGACATGCTCGAAGACTATCAACCAGCTCGTGATCTAAGATCATCTGATCATATGGTAAACTTGATAATGCCTTTCAATCGAAGTAGTCATTTGCGAAAAATCTTCAATATGCAGGACCATGATTATGGAACTTACCCCAGTTAATTTCAGTTTGCTTAATAGACATTTTTAAAACCAAGTTAAAACACTTATTAAAATACATTTTAGGCTTTTTTATTAGATATATATAAGTTTACATAGAACAATTAAAATAATAATATGATAACTTGATGGACTTGCAATGATGGAATTCTATTGATCTACTTGCAATGATGGAATGGCAATAATGGACTTTTAATGAGGGACTTGCAATGGTGGATTTGCAATGGTGGACTAGCAATGATGGACTTGCAATAATGGAATTTTAATGAGGGACTTGCAATGGTGGATTTGCAATGGTGGACTAGCAATGATGGACTTGCAATGATGGACTAGTGATGATGGACTTGCAAATGATGGAATTCTTATGATAGACTTGCAATGATGGACTGAGTGATGGAGTGGCAATAATGGAGTGGCGATGATGGAGTGGCAATGACAGATTCTTATGAAGGACTTCAAATGAGACTTGCAGAGACTATGATGGACTTGCAATGATGAACTTTTTATGATAGACTTGCAGTGATGATGAACTTGCAATAATGGACGTAAAATGGTGGATTTGCAGTGATGAATTTTTAATGATGGACTTTTAATGATGGTATTGCAGTGATGGACTTGCAATGGTAGACTTGCAATTATGGACTTCTACTGATGGACTTGTTAGATGGACTTCTAATGACGGTAGACTTGCAATGATGGACTTGTAATGATGGACTCGCAAATGATGGAACATAGTACCAACATTCGCATTTAATGATATATATATCGGCATTGAACCAATGTTGTGCAAATGCAGGGCCAACATTATACCAACAATGGCATTGACCGCTGACCAACCCCCTGCCAATGGGCAAAATGACGTCGCACCAACATTGGCTGCAAACTCTGACCAAGAACTGGCCCAATGTCCTGCATGTTATCTGGGAAGTTTATCTTTCAACCAAAAAAGCATGTTTTAGGCCTTCATTTAACCATCATTAGCGGTGCATGGATCTTTTCGAAACTGAGACACTCTCAGTAAAAAATTCACAATTGCTGATTCCTAATCCAACCAGTATGTTTAGCTTAATTACTGCATTCGTCCAGCAGTTCATCGAGTTCTGCTTGAAATAAATCCATTTCTCAATCAGAGCTGTCGTCTGCAAGTCTCAGGATATCAATATTGGTGTTACTTTTGGACTGCTCCATCACCATTTCCCACTCCTTCCTCACTCTGTCCTCCTTTGTAGCCACTTTATCACTGATATTTAAGTACTCATCTTGACCTCGACACCATTGCTCCACAGCTTCTAGGTCCACCATGTCTGATCGGCTTTCGTACGGGACGGCACATCGCAAAGAAATAGGATCAGATTCAGATGACCAAATAGATGTTCCACTGGATGTTTTTGAAACAGCTGGACAAACTGACCAAAGAGATGTTCCATTGGATGCTCTTACAACAGCTGGACAAACTGACCACATAGATGTTTCACTGGATGCACTTGAAACTGACCAAAGAGATGATCCACTGGATGCACTTGAAACTGACCAATGAGATGATCCACTGGATGCTCTTGAAACAAATGTACAATATCACCCACAGGGCCACACGCACAGTGAGGCACAGGTCCGTGTGTTCTTGCCTTGAATCACAGCTGAGCGTATGTTCGTGACGTCACATATATTGAATTCCAGCATTTGACGTCATAGGCCTGGCAACGTCGCTTGTAAATATTGTCATAAATTTGGGTCCGCACTTCTAATTTTCAATTTCGTTATCTCCTAACCCCCCCAAAAATATAACATTGACCTACCGTTGGTAAATCGACGGATGCATTTTTCGTTCTGCCCATGGCGAGAAAAGCTCTGGATATCTCCGAGAAAAATCTACGAAGAAAAAGGTCGACTGCATGCAGTTAACCTAGCTCCAGGACAGTTAGGCAGCCTGAAATCGAGGCTGAATGGACTCCGCGAAAAATAGGTCCGTGATTCATTTCACAGGGGCGGACCCATAAAAATTGGATCCACTACTGTTCAAACGCATTTTATGTTGTTTTACATTTTGTTTAATTTACGTATAATTTGTAAACATTATTTCCATTCTGGTCAATAAGTTAAAAAAAATAACATAAAAATAGTGCAGTAGTTGCTACGGCGGAAATGTTCATTCTAGATCACTTCGCTTACAAATTTTTTCAGTAGTTTTAGAATCTATCTCAGGAAAAAAGTAATTAAAAAATATTTCAAATAAGAATATTAAGTAAAGAAAAAATATTGCTTGCACAAATATATACCCACCTAGCCTGTTTAACAACGGCCTCAGTAGGCTGAAGACCGCTTAGGAAACAGGCATATAGTAAAACCCACTTAAAGTTATAAAGCACAATGCAAATTTTCAGTAAATATATTTATACAAAAATTAGCCAATTGTTAATTTGTTGAAATTTTAATTAGGGACAAGGGCTGCCTAATTAATTATTAAAGTTATAAATTATAATACTATGGTTAAGACCTTTGTTTTTGCAATTCAATAACTCAGCACTTTTTGCCATTTTTTTCTGAGTTGCCTAACCAAACTTGGTTAGATTATATAAGGGTAAACCATTTACTTTGTAGTTATAGTGACCTTAATCAGCTAAGTTAATCTATTTTTTCAAGGTCACATACCACTTCAATTATTATTTTTTTAATTAGATGAGCTTAACATATAAATGTTACTATTATTAAGGGGTCTGCAATCTGCATTTCCCAACCATCAAATTGGCAATCAGAAGGGCTAAGGGGGTGTTTACCCCGAAGGGTAAAAAAAAAATTGATGCAACAGATTTAGATTATCTGATATCTGATCCAGTGTACTCGAAACTTGGGTGGTGATCCACTGAAGGGTTGCTAAGATATTTCCAGACCTTTTAATTAGCTATTTACCCAAAACTAACATTTTATAACTTGGATTGGTTCATCCATGGAGGTATACAACCCCCTGCCAATGGGCAAATTGACGTCGCACCAACATTGGCTGCAAACTCTGACCAAGAACTGGCCCAATGTCCTGCATGTTATCTGGGAAGTTTATCTTTCAACCAAAAAAGCATGTTTTAGGCCTTCATTTAACCATCATTAGCGGTGCATGGATCTTTTCGAAACTGAGACACTCTCAGTAAAAAATTCACAATTGCTGATTCCTAATCCAACCAGTATGTTTAGCTTAATTACTGCATTCGTCCAGCAGTTCGAGTTCTGCTTGAAATAAATCCATTTCTCAATCAGAGCTGGCGTCTGCAAGTCTCAAGATATCGATATTGGTGTTACTTTTGGACTGCCCCATCACCATTTCCCACTCCTTCCTCACTCTGTCCTCCTTTGTAGCCACTTTATCACTGATATTTAAGTACTCATCTTGACTTCGACACCATTGCTCCACAGCTTCTAGGTCCACCATGTCTGATCGGCTTTCGTACGGGACGGCACATCGCAAAGAAATAGGATCAGATTCAGATGACCAAATAGATGTTCCACTGGATGTTCTTGAAACAGCTGGACAAACTGACCAAAGAGATGTTCCATTGGATGCTCTTGCAACATCTGGACAAACTGACCACATAGATGTTTCACTGGATGCACTTGAAACTGACCAAAGAGATGATCCACTGGATGCACTTGAAACTGACCAAAGAGATGATCCACTGGATGCTCTTGAAACAAATGTACAATATCACCCACAGGGCCACACGCACAGTGAGGCACAGGTCTGTGTGTTCTTGCCTTGAATCACAGCTGAGCGTATGTTCGTGACGTCACATATATTGAATTCCAGCATTTGACGTCATAGGCCTGGCAATGTCGCTTGTAAATATTGTCATAAATTTGGGTCCACACTTCTAATTTTCAATTTCGTTATCTCCTAACCCCCCCCCCCCCCCCCCCAAAAATATAACATTGACTTACCGTTGGTAAATCGACGGATGCATTTTTCGTTCTGCCCATGGCGAGAAAAGCTCTGGATATCTCCGAGAAAAATCTACGAAGAAAAAGGTCGACTGCATGCAGTTAACCTAGCTCCAGGACAGTTAGGCAGCCTGAAATCGAGGCTGAATGGGCTCCGCGAAAAATAGGTCCGTGATTAATTTCACAGGGGCGGACCCATAAAAATTGGATCCACTACTGTTCCAACGCATTTTATGTTGTTTTACATTTTGTTTAATTTACGTATAATTTGTAAACATTATTTCCATTCTGGTCAATAAGTTAAAAAAAATAACATAAAAATAGTGCAGTAGTTGCTATGGCAGGAATGTTCATTCTAGATCACTGCGCTTACAAATTTTGAACAAATTTTTTCAGTAGTTTTAGAATCTATCTCAGGAAAAAAGTAATTTAAAAATATTTCAAATAAGAATATTAAGTAAAGAAAAAATATTGCTTGCACAAATATATACCCACCTAGCCTGTTTCCCAACGGCCTCAGTAGGCTGAAGACCGCTTAGGAAACAGGCATATAGTAAAACCCACTTAAAGTTATAAAGCACAATGCAAATTTTCAGTAAATATATATATACAAAAATTAGCTAATTGTTAATTTGTTGAAATTTTAATTAGGGACAAGGGCTGCCTAATTAATTATTAAAGTTATAAAATATAATACTATGGTTAAGACCTTTGTTTTTGCAATTCAATGACTCAGCACTTTTTGCCATTTTTTTCTGAGTTGCCTAACCAAACTTGGTTAGATTATATAAGGGTAAACCATTTACTTTGTAGTTATAGTGACCTTAATCAGCTAAGTTAATCTATTTTTTCAAGGTCACATACCACTTCAATTATTATTTTTTTAATTAGATGAGCTTAACATATAAATGTTACTATTATTAAGGGTCTGCAATCTGCATTTCCCAACCATCAAATTGGCAATCAGAAGGGCTAAGGGGGTGTTTACCCCGAAGGGTAAAAAAAAAATTGATGTAACAGATTTAGATTATTTGATATCTGATCCAGTGTACTCGAAACTTGGGTGGTGATCCACGGTTGCTAAGATATTTCCAGACCTTTTAATTAGCTATTTACCCAAAACTAACATTTTATAACTTGGATTGGTTCATCCATGGAGGTATACATAGTACTTGGCCAGATTAATATGAACAACCTTGGGTCAAAGTTTCAGAATTAAAAAAATCATATCTCCATTAATACAAATAATATAATGTTAGGTATATTCTTGAACCATATATCGAAGTGTAGCTGTTGAATAAGAGTTTAAAGATATTATAAAATTATTTACCCTGAGGGTTATTAAAGGTCAAATATGAAAAATTGATGATTTTTATAGTTTTTATGCAGTTTTTTCACTCAGAAGTGATTGTCGAGTGATGTTATACCATCCATATGTCATTTATGACACCTTCCAAGGGGTAATTACCAAAAGGGGTCAATTGCTATTTATGACTCGTGTTTGAATAATCACCAAATTTGGTTTGCATTGTCGACAGGGTGCTACCTAAGAAGTTGCAACACTTTAAAGTACATTTTGGGCAGTTTCATCCTTTGTCTCTTTGCCATGGTCTCTGCCTGTCCTAATTAGCCCAACTGGTGCAGAAATACAGGACGTTAAGCCCTAATCACACACACACACACACACACACACACACACGCCTACATGATGGAATACTAGTCTATTAGAATAATCTGTACTTAAAGTTGCTGTGTCTCCAGATTTAGCACATTCAAGTTATTTTATCAATCAATACTGCCATCTTGCCTCATTATATTATTCACCATATATTTCTTTGCAAAACAATTTAGCTTTAATTTACAATAAATAATACAAATGTTCGTTTTTCATGCCATAAAAAAACTCATTATGTAAACAAACCTGTTGATGCCGTCACAATACCAATAGTGGTGATGATGCCAATTTCCATTGTGTTTCCAATGTTTTGCAAAGTTTTGGTCTGGATATTATCAATGTATGGTTTATTTGTTTAGTAATTAATGTCTGCAGTTTACACAAATTTCGAGTGCCTTGATTAATAAAGGTTATTTTAAACTATTTATTGACAGACAGTGCACCTTTTATTGATATTCCATGATATATTTTAGGAATACTGATCGGGCCTTGGAGCACCCTCATGTCTAAATATCGTAATATCAAATGTAAAAAATGTAACACATATTAATTCAACCTCACCTTTCTTACAGGGCGGGGCCTAGCTCAGAGGTAGCGCTCTGGGCTTCCAATCGCTGGGTCCCAGGTTCGATTCCCAGTCGGGCCTAAGTTGGATGGCTGTTTCATCCTTCGTCTCATTGCCATGGTCTCTGTCTGTCCTAATTAGCCCAAAATGGAAAAATGTGCACATGACCCAATCGCTGTCCAAGAGAAAACACCTCAAAGCTCCCTTTATTACTTACTCCTGTGATGTAGCTATGTTTGGGACTCGAGATTTAGTGTACACTGACCTCAAGTAGGGGTATTGGATGATATATAAAATAGGGAAAAAAATTCGGAAATTAAAAATTGTTGATAACCCTCAGAGAAGTCTTAAAAATATGAATTTTTGTCCAGCAGGCAATTCTCTTGGAACTCCACGAATAACTATTAGGGCGGAGGCCTAGCTCGGAGGTAGCGCTCTGGGCTTCCAACCGCTGGGTCCCGGGTTCGATTCCCGGTCGAGCCTAAGCTTCGTTTTATTGCCATGGTCTCTGCCTGTCCTAATTAGCCCAATTGGTGCAGAAATACAGGACGTAAAGCCCTAATCACCCACCCACCCCACGAATAACTATTAAACCTGGCAAATTACTCTGCAAAAATCGGCGAATGACTCTGCAAAATTGGCGAGTTTCTCGTAGTACTCATCAACTCGCAGAGTTAAGCAAGAGTAAATTAGGCACGGGTAACTTGCTGACTTGTAGGAGTAATTTGCCGACTTGTAGGAGTAATTTGCGAACTTGTAGGAGTAACTCGCCGACTTCTATGAGTTTAGGATGAATTTATTAACACTCGGGAGGTTCCCCCGAGTGTACCATGCATGACACTTTCGGCTCTCGGGGCCAAGACTCCTGAGTTGGACCGGAGTTATAGGAATAAGTCGGCGAATTCCACGCGTATTCACGAGTAGTCGCAGAGTTTGGGCCGAGTAGCGCCGAGGTGCCCTATTATGTAATCCTACAAGTTCACTACGAGTCTTTCGTGCATGTGGAAACGGGGCTTAAAGCTTGGTTCTAGGTCTTTTCGTTTGTTCAAATTAAAATCTAAAAGCTGGGGTGACGGAGAATGCATTTTTTTGTTTGTTGTTTTTTCATACATAAATCGATCTGGCCTAGAATAAAGATACACATTGTTTAGTGTATTGATATATAGGAAAAAATCTTACAGTAACAATTTTCTATCTGACACGGTTGGGGGCGGGGGCCTAGCTCAGAGGTAGCGCTCTGGGCTTCCAATCGCTGGGTCACGGGTTCGATTCCCGGTCGAACCTAAGTTGGATGGCTGTTTCATCCTTCGTCTCATTGCCATGGTCTCTGCCTGTCCTAATTAGCCCAACTGGTGCAGACATACAGGACGTAAAGCCCTAATCACCCACCGCACCCACCCTATCTGACACGGTCAGACTTACAGATGCAATATGCAGACTGTGACCCTGTGCATTCACTTGCCATACTCAGCATAGTTAGTGGATGGAAAATGCAGACACTGACCCTTGTAAATTTACTTGTCTTAATTAGCATAGTTAGTGGATAGAAAATGCAGACACTGACCATGTGATTGTAGGTGTAAATCACAAAGAAAACAGGGAGGGTTGGTGAATGCAAATTGCAGACACCGACCCTGCGCTAGTAGGTGTAAATCAGAGAGACAACAGGGAGGGTTGGTGGATGCAAAATGTAGGCACTGACCCTGTACCTTTTTTTTTCTTAATTAGCATAGTTAGTAGATGCAAAATGCAGACACTGACCCTGTCATTGTAGGTGTAAATCACAAAGACAACAGGGAGGGTTGGTGGATGCAAAATACAGAAACTGACCCTGTGTATTCTTCTGTCTTAATTAGCATAGTTAACTGATACAAAACACCTTGTGCTTGTAGGAACAAAGTGTAGAAACAACTGGGAGGGTTGGTGGATGCAAAATGCAGGTACTGACCCTAAACATTTATTTGTCTTAATTAGCATAGTTCAATTATACAAAAGACCCTTTGCTTGTTGGAACAAAATGTAGAAACAACTGGGAGGGTTGGTTGATGCATATAGCAGGTACTGACCCTGTACCTTTCTTTGGCTTAATTAGCATAGTCAACTTATACAAAAGACCCTTTGCTTGTAGGAACAAAATGTAGAAACAACTGGGAGGGTTGTCGGATGCAAAATGCAGGCACTGACCCTGTGCATTTTTTGTCTTAATTAGCATAGTTCGTGGATGCAAAATGCAGACAATGACCCTGCGCTTGTAGGTTTAAATCACAGAGACAACTGGGAGGGTTGGTGGATGCAAAATGCAGACACTGACCCTGTGCATTTATTTCTCTTAATAAGTATAGTTAGATGGTAGATGCAAAATGCAGACACTGATCTTGTGCTTGTAGGTTTAAATCACAAAATGTAGAAACAACTGGGAGGGTTGTCGGATGCAAAATGCAGGCACTGACCCTGTGCATTTTTTGTCTTAATTAGCATAGTTCGTGGATGCAAAATGCAGACAATGACCCTGCGCTTGTAGGTTTAAATCACAGAGACAACTGGGAGGGTTGGTGGATGCAAAATGCAGACACTGACCCTGTGCATTTATTTCTCTTAATAAGTATAGTTAGATGGTAGATGCAAAATGCAGACACTGATCTTGTGCTTGTAGGTTTAAATCACAAAGAAAACTGGGAGGGTTGGTGGATGCAAAATGCAGACACTGACCCTATGCATTAATTTGTCTTTATTAGCATAGTTAGAAGATGCAAAATGCAGACATTGACCCTGTGATTGTAGGTGTAAATCACAGAGACAACTGGGAGTGTTGTTGGATGCAAAATGCAGACACTGACCCTGCGCTTGTAGGTTTAAATCACAGAGACAACTGTAAGGGTTGCTGAATGCAAAATGCAGACACTGACCCTGTGCTTGTAGGTTTAAATCACAGAGACAGCTGGGAGGGTTGGTGGATGCAAAATGCAGGCACTAACCCTAGGCATTCATTTGTCTTAATTAGCATAGTTAGAAAATGCAAAATGCAGACATTGACCCTGTGATTGTAGGTGTAAATCACAAGACAACAGGGGGGGGGGGGGGGGGTTGGTGGATGCAAAATGCAGGCACTGACCCTGTGCATCTATTTGTCCTAATTAGTATAGTTAGTGGATGGAAAATGCAGGCACTGAACCTGTGCTTGAAGGTGTAAATTACAGAGACAACTGGGAGGGTTGGTGAATGCAAAATGCAGGTACTGACCCAGTGTATTCTTCTGTTTTAATTAGCAAAGTTAACTGATACCAAACACCTTGTGCTTGTAGGTACAAATGTAGAAATAACTGGGAGGGCTGGTGGATGCAAAATGCAGGCACTGACCCTGTGCATTTATTTGTCTTAATAAGTATAGTTAGTGGATGCAAAATGCAGACACTGACCCTGCACTTATAGGTTTAAACACAGAGACTAGTCTGGAGGGTTGGTGGATGCAAAATGCAGACACTGACCCTGTGCTTTTAGGTTGAAGTCACAGAGACAACTGGGAGGGTTGGTGGATGCAAAATACAGACACTGACCCTGCGCTGATGCAAAATGCAGACACTGACCCTGTGTATTTATTTCTCTTAATAAGTAATTAGTAGATGCAAAATGCAGACACTGATTCTGCGCTTGTAGGTTTAAACACGGAGACAACTGGGAGGGTTGGTGGATGCAAAATGCAGGCACTGACTCTGTGCTTGTAGGTTTAAACACAGAGACAACTGGAAGGGTTGGTGGATGCAACATGCAGTCACTGACCCTGTGCATTTATTTGTCTTAACAAGTATAGTTAGTAAATGCAAAATGAAGACACTGACTCTGTGCTTGTAGGTTTAAATCACAGAGACAACTGGGAGGGTTGGTGGAAGCAAAATGCAGACACTGACCCTGTGCTTGTAGATGTAAATCACCGAGACAACAGGGAGGGTTGTTGGATGCAAAACGCAGACAATGACTTTGCGCTTGTAGGTTTAAACACAGAGACAACTGGGAGGGTTGGTGAATGCAAAATGCAGGCACTGACCCTGTTCTTTTATTTTTCTTTGTAGTATAGTTAGTGGATGGAAAATGCAGACACTGACCCTGTGCATTTATTTCTCTTAATAAGTAGGTAGTAAATGCAAAATGCAGACACTGACCTTGTGCTTGTAGGTTTAAATCACAGACAACTGGGAGGGTTGGTGGATGCAAAATGCAGACACTGACCCTGTGTATTCTTCTGTTTTAATTAGCATAGTTAACTGATACAAAACACCTTGTGCTTGTAGGAACAAATGAAGAAACAACTGGGAGGGTTGTAGGATACAGAATCCTGGCACTGACCCTGTGCATTTATTTGTCTTAATAAGCATAATTAGTAGATGCAAAATGCAGACACTGACCCTGTGATTGTAGGTGTAAATCACAGAGAACACAGGGAGGGTTGGTGGATGCAAAATGCAGGCACTGACCCTGCGCTTGTAAGTGTAAATCACAGAGACAACAGGGAGGGTTGTTGGATGCAAAATGCAGACACTGACCCTGTGCTTGTAGGTGTAAATCACTGAGACAACTGGGAGGCTTGCTGGATGCAAAATGCAGACACTGACCCTGCGCTTGTAGGTTTTAATCACAGAGACAACTGGGAGGGCTGGTGGATGCAAAATGCGGCACTGACCCTGTGCTTGTAGGTGTAAATCACTGAGACAACTGGGAGGCTTGCTGGATGCAAAATGCAGACACTGACCCTGCGCTTGTAGGTGTAAATCACAGAGACAACAGGGAGGGTTGCTGGATGCAACATGCAGGCACTGACCCTGTACATTTTTTTGTCAGAATTAGCATAGTTAGTGGATTCAAATTGAAGACACTGACCCTGCGCTTGTAGGTATTCATCACAGGGACAACTGGGAGGGTTGGTGGATGCAAAATGCAGGCACTGACCCTATGCATTTATTTGTCTTAATAAGTATAATTAGTAGATGCAAAATGCAGACACTGACCTTGTGCTTGTAGGTTTAAATCACAGAGACAACTGGGAGGGTTGGTGGATGCAAAATGCAGGCACTGACCCTTTGCATTTATTTTTTTTAATAAGTATAGTTAGTGGATGCAAAATGCAGACACTGACCCTGCGCTTGTAGGTGTAAATCACAGAGACAACTGGGAGGGTTGGTGGATGCAAAATGCAGGCACTGACCCTGTGCTTTTATTTGTCTATGTATTATAGTTAGTGGATGGAAAATGTAGACACTGAACCTGTCCATTTATTTGTCTTAATTAGCATAGGTAACTTATACAAAAGACCCTTTACTTGTAGGAACAAAATGTAGAAACAACTGGGAGGGTTGACGGATGCAGAATCCTGGCACTGACCCTGTGCATTTATTTGTCTTAATTAGCATAGTAGTAGATGCAAAATGCAGACACTGTCCCTGTGATTGTAGGTGTTAATCACAGAGACAACAGGGAGGGTTGGTGGATGCAAAATGCAGGCACTGACCCTGTGCTTGTAGGTTTAAATCACAGAGACAACTGGGAGAGTTGTTGGATGCAAAATGCAGACACTGACCCTGCGCTTGTAGGTTTAAATCACAGAGACAACTGTAAGGGTTGCTGAATGCAAAATACAGACACTGACCCTGCGCTTGTAGGTTTAAATCACAGAGAGACTGGGAGGGTTGGTGGATGCAAAATGCAGGCACTAACCCTAGGCATTCATTTGTCTTAATTAGCATAGTTAGAAGATGCAAAATGAAGACATTGACCCTGTGATTGTAGGTGTAAATCACAAGAGAACAGGGGGGGTTGGTGGATGCAAAATGCAGGCACTGACCCTGTGCATCTATTTGTCCTAATTAGTATAGTTAGTGGATGGAAAATGCAGACACTGAACCTGGGCTTGAAGGTGTAAATTACAGAGACAACTGGGAGGGTTGGTGAATGCAAAATGCAGGTACTGACCCAGTGTATTCTTCTGTTTTAATTAGCAAAGTTAACTGATACAAAACACCTTGTGCTTGTAGGTACAAATGTAGAAATAACTGGGAGGGCTGGTGGATGCAAAATGCAGGCACTGACCCTGTGCATTTATTTGTCTTAATAAGTATAGTTAGTGGATGCAAAATGCAGACACTGACCCTATGATTGTAGATGTAAATCACAGAGACAACAAGGAGGGTTGTTGGATGCAAAATGCAGACACTGACCCTGCACTTATAGGTTTAAACACAGAGACAAGTCTGGAGGGTTGGTGGATGCAAAATGCAGACACTGACCCTGTGCTTGTAGGTTTAAGTCACAGAGACAACTGGGAGGGCTGGTGGATGCAAAATACAGACACTGACCCTGCGCTGATGCAAAATGCAGACACTGACCCTATGCATTTATTTCTCTTAATAAGTAGTTAGTAGATGCAAAATGCAGACACTGATTCTGCGCTTGTAGGTTTAAACACGGAGACAACTGGAAGGGTTGGTGGATGCAACATGCAGGCACTGACTCTGTGCTTGTAGGTTTAAACACAGAGACAACTGGAAGGGTTGGTGGATGCAACATGCAGTCACTGACCCTGTGCATTTATTTGTCTTAACAAGTATAGTTAGTAAATGCAAAATGGAGACACTGAACTTGTGCTTGTAGGTTTAAATCACAGAGACAACTGGGAGGGTTGGTGGAAGCAAAATGCAGACACTGACCCTGTGCTTGTAGGTTTAAGTCACAGAGACAACTGGGAGGGTTGGTGGATGCAAAATACAGACACTGACCCTGCGCTGATGCAAAATGCAGACACTGACCCTGTGCATTTATTTCTCTTAATAAGTAGTTAGTAGATGCAAAATGCAGACACTGATTCTGCGCTTGTAGGTTTAAACACGGAGACAACTGGAAGGGTTGGTGGATGCAACATGCAGGCACTGACTCTGTGCTTGTAGGTTTAAACACAGAGACAACTGGAAGGGTTGGTGGATGCAACATGCAGTCACTGACCCTGTGCATTTATTTGTCTTAACAAGTATAGTTAGTAATTGCAAAATGGAGACACTGAACTTGTGCTTGTAGGTTTAAATCACAGAGACAACTGGGAGGGTTGGTGGAAGCAAAATGCAGACACTGACCCTGTGCTTGTAGGTTTAAGTCACAGAGACAACTGGGAGGGTTGGTGGATGCAAAATACAGACACTGACCCTGCGCTGATGCAAAATGCAGACACTGACCCTGTGCATTTATTTCTCTTAATAAGTAGTTAGTAGATGCAAAATGCAGACACTGATTCTGCGCTTGTAGGTTTAAACACGGAGACAACTGGAAGGGTTGGTGGATGCAACATGCAGGCACTGACTCTGTGCTTGTAGGTTTAAACACAGAGACAACTGGAAGGGTTGGTGGATGCAACATGCAGTCACTGACCCTGTGCATTTATTTGTCTTAACAAGTATAGTTAGTAGATGCAAAATGCAGACACTGACCCTATGATTGTAGATGTAAATCACAGAGACAACAAGGAGGGTTGTTGGATGCAAAATGCAGACACTGACCCTGCACTTATAGGTTTAAACACAGAGACAAGTCTGGAGGGTTGGTGGATGCAAAATGCAGACACTGACCCTGTGCTTGTAGGTTTAAACACAGAGACAACTGGAAGGGTTGGTGGATGCAACATGCAGTCACTGACCCTGTGCATTTATTTGTCTTAACAAGTATAGTTAGTAAATGCAAAATGGAGACACTGAACTTGTGCTTGTAGGTTTAAATCACAGAGACAACTGGGAGGGTTGGTGGAAGCAAAATGCAGACACTGACCCTGTGCTTGTAGATGTAAATCACAGAGACAACAGGGAGGGTTGTTGGATGCAAAACACAGACAATGACTTTGCGCTTGTAGGTTTAAACACAGAGACAACTGGGAGGGTTGGTGAATGCAAAATGCAGGCACTGACCCTGTGCTTTTATTTTTCTTTGTTGTATAGTTAGTGGATGGAAAATGCAGACACTGACCCTGTGCATTTATTTCTCTTAATAAGTAGGTAGTAAATGCAAAATGCAGACACTGACCTTGTGCTTGTAGGTTTAAATCACAGACAACTGGGAGGGTTGGTGGATGCAAAATGCAGACACTGACCCTGCGCTTGTAGGTGTTCATCACAGAGACAACTGGGAGGGTTGTTGGATGCAAAATGCAGACTATGACCCTGTGCATTTATTTCTCTTAATAAGTATAGTTAGTAGATGCAAAATGCAGACACTGATCTTGTGCTTGTAGGTTTAAATCACAGAGACAACTGGTAGGGTTGGTGGATGCCAAATGCAGGCATTGACCCTGTGCATTTATTTGTCTTAATAAGTATAGTTAGTGGATGCAAAATGCAGACACTGACCCTGTGATTGTAGATGTAAATCACAGAAGCAACTGGGAGGGCTGGTGGATGCAAAATGCAGACACTGACCCTGCGTTTGTAACAGCTGCGTCCCGGGTTCGATTCCCGGTCGAGCCTAAGTTGGATGGCTGTTTCATCCTTCGTCTCATTGCCATGGTCCCTGCCTGTCCTAATTAGCCCATCAGGTGCAAAAAAATACACGACGTAAAGCCCTAATCCACCACCACCACCCTGTGTTTGTAGGTGTAAATCACAGAGACAACTGGTAGGGTTGTTGGATGCAAAATGCAGACACTGACCCTGCGCTTGTAGGTTTAAACACAGAGACAACTGGGAGGGTTGGTGGATGCAAAATGCAGGCACTGACCCTGTGCATTTATTTGTCTTAATTAGCATAGTTAGTAGAGGCAAAATGCCGACACTGACCTTGTGCTTGTAGGTGTAAATCACAGAGACAACAGGGAGGGTTGGTGGATGCATAATATAGGCACTGACCATGTACATTTATTTGTCTTAATTAGCATAGTTAGTAGAGGCAAAATGCAGACACTGACCCTGCGCTTGTAGGTGTAAATCACAGAGACAACAGGGAGGGTTGGTGGATGCATAATATAGGCACTGACCGTGTACATTTATTTGTCTTAATTAGCATAGTTAGTAGAGGCAAAATGCAGACACTGACCCTGCGCTTGTAGGTGTAAATCACAGAGACAACAGGGAGGGTTGGTGGATGCATAATATAGGCACTGACCATGTACATTTATTTGTCTTAATTAGCATAGTTAGTAGAGGCAAAATGCAGACACTGACCCTGCGCTTGTAGGTGTAAATCACAGAGACAACAGGGAGGGTTGGTGGATGCATAATATAGGCACTGACCATGTACATTTATTTGTCTTAATTAGCATAGTTAGTAGAGGCAAAATGCAGACACTGACCCTGCGCTTGTAGGTGTAAATCACAGACACAACTGAGAGGGTTGAAAGATGCAAAATGCAGGTGTTTCATCTGTCTTTATTGGCAGGGTTGGTTGAAGAAAATATGGAGGTACAGACCCAGTGTGCGGTTGTCTGTCAAAGATGGCCAGACTTACCGATGGAAAATGCAGACTGTGACCCTGTGCAAATATCGATACAGCTGCAGAGTTAGTGTCTGCATTTTACTTCCACCAACCATTCTGTTCGCATGTACAGTAGAAAAGGGTGCATATAGGTCATGTGTCACCTATTCACATTTCTGATGGAATTGTTTTTTGCAAAAGTCACATTTCGCCACTCAATCCTCATCAGTGAATTGTTTCTTACATTTGTAGCTATTTTGATTAATTTTGACAGGTGGTTAACACATATATAATTGAGGTATATCTCCAGTATTTCTCACTAGGTAAGCTAGTCGCTAATGCAACTCTACTTAACTTGTAAGATGCTGCCCTGCCCACCTGCTGCCTTCTATGGGCGGGGGCCTAGCTCAGAGGTAGCGCTCTGAGCTTTCAACCGCTGGGTCCCGGGTTCGATTCCCGATCGAGCCTAAGTTGGATGGCTGTTTTCTCCTTCGTCTCATTGCCATGGTCCCTGCCTGTCCTAATTAGCCCAACTGGTGCAGAAATACAGGACGTAAAGCCCTAATCACAAACAAACAAACAAACCTGCCGCCTTCCTCTTGAAATCCCAGGATCCCTTGTCTTCTTCTCCTGACTGCTGTGACTGTGGATCTTCCTCCGTGCTGGGTGACTTGACTGCAACCCCTTTTCTCGCTTCTTCTTCTTCTGCACTTATGTAAATCTGGCAATAGACCATTTTCTGTGCCCAATTATATTGGGATATATTGGTATCAGGAGAGCAAGCCCACCACTTAAGCTTTATTGATCTATATTGATTCTCTGGATCTAATTACTATAGCTACGGCCACCTACTGGCCATCGTATTATGTAAGACTAGGCTCAAGTATAAAACCCAGGAACACACCACTGTACTTCATCGTCATCCTGAATATTCATCTCATCACTACTTTAGTTTCTACATTAAAACCTCTCAACTCTACAACCTGACTTTGTCTTCCATATTACAGTAATACTGAAATACTAGTTAAATATTGAGGAAAATGTTTTAAAATGATAATTTTAACGTTTTTATAATTTTCAACATGAAACGTTATAAAAACGTTTCAGCAACCGTCAGTTTTGATGCTTATTTTACTAATACCCTTTAGTCTGTAAAAAATAGTTTAATTAATTTTTTTCGTTTTTTGCATGTCTAGACTACCTTAACCAATTCTGATACAGGTCTCTTTTTTAAAGAAAGCTTTTTTTTGTTCATTCAGAATATCGAAGCATTTGGCATGCCACCATTTCAGACAAACATTGCAGGACAATCCTTTAACAAGGATTCATTTGTAGTTTTCTCATTTTCGAAATTGCCCCTTGAAAGTCATGGGCCTCCTCTTGGCAAGAGGAAGTGATAATGACTAATTTGCAATGCCATACATTTTGATGGTGGCACTCCTTCATTAGACATCTTTATTTTTCAGAATATAATCAATTATTAGATGTCTGAACTAGGTTCCAGTTCCTAGTTAGTCCCTATATAGTTCATGCATAGTTCATAGATAGTTCCTAAATAGTTCCTACATAGGTCCTACATAGGTCCCACATGGGTCCTACATGTTTTGAACCTAGATCCTAGATAGTTCCTAGAAAGTTCCTACATAGTTCATACATACACTGTAGTTCCTAAAGTTCCTACATAGTTCCTGTGCTTAGCTCTTAGTTAGTTCCTAGCCATAGTTCCAAGTTCCTACATAGTTCCTAGACACTTCCTTAATTCATAATCAGTCGCCTTGATACCACATAAAAGTTAAAGACATGGGCAGGCCATTGCTTAATTTGTCATTGATTGACTACTGTTATCTATATATCCAGTTCCTAGACATTTATGTCATAGTTTACATCATAAAAGAACATTCTCTGACATACAAATGTCTAGGAATTGGATAGTTATCTATGCAGTAACAACCAATGTTTGGTAGGAATCAATAGCTGAAAAGGCTATCCAATGAATAGATCATCTTCAATATGCTACTATTCTATATACCCAGTTCCTAGACATTTATGTCATATTTACGGCAACAGAAAATCTTTTCTCTGGCATGCAAATGTCTAGGAACTGGATAGTTATGTATTAAGTAAGCACCAATGCTTGGTAAGAATCAAAAGCTCAGGGAATAGGCTATCATTTATATGTTACTACTCTAATGCCTGGTTCCTAGACATTTATGTCATATCTTACATCGCAAAAGAACATTCTCGGACATGCAAATGTCTAGGAACTGGATAGTTATCTATGCTGTAACAACCAATGTTTGGTAGGAATAAAAAGGTAAGGGAACAGGCTATCCAATGAATAGACTATCTTCTATATGCTACCATTCTGTATAGCCAGTTCCTAGACATTTATGTCATATTTTACATCATAAAGAACGTTCTCTGACATAGGAACTGGGTATATAGAGTAGTAGAATATAGATGATAGTCTATTCATTTGATAGCTTAATTCCTTAGCTATTCTTACCAAGCATTTGTACTTACTGCATTGATAACTACCCAGTTCCTAGACATTTGTGTGTCAGAGAATGTTCTTTTACGATGTAAAATATGACACAAATGTAGCATGGAGTAGTAGCATATAGATGATAGTCTATTCATTTGATACCAAGCATTGGTGCTTTCTGCAATATCCAGCCCAACGATTGTAAAATTGTTCTTCTCATTAATTTGGACATTATGTTGACTAATGATAGAATATCTGTTGGTAATGTGCCTTGTTCTCATTCCGGAATCTCCGTATTCTTCATGTACTACAACCCTGATACAGACATGCAGAAGCAATAGCATTATGGATAACTCGGTCCTTGTCATCTCTTCTGATACTGTTGGTATAGCATTAACAATGACTGTTTATGCAGGAAATAACAAACTGTAGCTGAAAGCTATTGCTTGACTAGTCTATAGATAAAAGGTACATTAGGCTATAAATGCCATAATCATATGATAATATCATGAATATGGTAATGTCAAGGGACTATATAACGCAATAGAATCTCTCTAGGTGGCCACACGGTAGCTAAATCAAGTTTTCTTAGTGGGGTCTCATGCCATAATAAAAACTTGTTGTTATTATAATGCTCATTTTCATGTAAATTGCAAATAAATGTATCTGAATCTGAGTCTATAGATGCCCAGCAAATGCCTAAATTAGTTGAAAGCTTTGTGGAGAAACATCCAGTGAGAGTGCAAAGCAAAATGTACTTCGCTGAATAAATTATTCTTCATTCTGTGCAAAGAAGAATGTACCTTCTTGAATTATCAGTGATCATTAGCATATGTTGACTACTGTAGTAAACAAAAAGAAAAAGAGAAGATAAACAATGTGAATAATTTATTAAAATCAATATCATTGTCATACATGGTCATACAGCAATCCTACGTAGTAGTTTATTGATTGTATGAGATATATAAATATATGTTCAAGGGAAAATTTGAAAACATAAAATTTCGTAAGTGTCAAATACTTGTCCAAGTAAGTGTCCATATGAACCATTTCCTGTTGAGACGTACAGAATGTCTTTGGTTGAAACGTCACAATTATCAGAAGGTTTCATTTGAATACTTGCTGTTTAAATACAACTAAAATGACGTTGACACAATAATGACGTCTCCTGTGTCAAAAATGCCTGGAACCTGCAAAAAAAAAAAAAGGAAATTTAGTCTGTTCACTGGTTATTTAAAATGCTAATATGCAATAAACTATATTGATCAAATGAAATTATTATTTTGATCCATGATGAAGCTATAGTATGATTCGAAATACATTTCCACCTGTTTTGCGGTAATTTTTTTCTCCATATATGACATGTAGCAGCATAATATGGAGTATAATGACACTAATAAGTCCCATCCCAACTTTCTAGCTGATAAAAACTTTTTTGTGAGACAATTTTCTTAGTGTGCTATACTATCCATTGTAATGTTTGCTACTTCCCTGTGCCCATGGCAATAATGATGACAAGAGGGCAACAAATTATCATTGCAAAGATAGGAAACTTGAAGTTAACTGGTACAGAGAGTTAGAAAGTTTGGGGTTTACTTATTTTTATCCATTTTGTCCTTAGAAAACTTGCTGGTCTAAAAAAAAGGGGTTGCAACGCTTTCGCGCTGTTCAGCAGGCGAGTTTTTTGATGAGTCGCCGCTTCTGATTGGCTGAGCGGCCGTTATTTTTATAAAAAAAGAAAATTTTTGAACATAGTGTGAAAATAGTCAGTAGTCATCATGCTACTACTATAGTCGAATCAGGGATGCGATTTCAGGTAAGTTTTTCTTAGTGCCTTAGCTTATCATGATCAATGTATCTGAATAACAAGTGAACATTTATTATGGATCACACTATATAGTGTACGTACATTGTTATTTTCAATTGGACGTTCAATTTCTTCCATAGCAGTGAGGACAGCATCATGGACAGTGAGAAACACACAAGTCCTCTTGGCTTTTTTGTAAAATTCTGATCTCTCCAACATGTCCCTAACTCCAGCTGAAAAGAAATAACTCTATATTTATTCATACTTAAAATTATCTGACGTCTTAGTATTAATATGAAGAAACTAGATGGATTTGATGACTGCCTCAAGCATCAAGGTGGACTTTGAAGCAATCCAAGCAAATTGCAGCATATAATTTTTATAATAATATGTACAATGTGTTTAATATTTCAATGGGGTCTACTTTTTTATGATAAGCCTAATATTCTGGCCTGCATATAATTGGATTTTGTGAATTGAATAATTATTATCAACAAATTAATTGACTAATGAGATATTTATCATAATTACCTCTCGGCCCAGCCAAGAATACAGTGATTCCTACTTCTTTATAATCATGTAAGTACTGAAAGAAAAAGAGAAAAATCATATGAAGCATCCATACATTTTGAATAGAAGATAATTCAGTTCAGTATTACTATTTTTTGTTGGCCCTGGGTTAGCTTTATCTTGGAGTGAAAACTCGAAGGGTTAAACTAATCTAGCATTTTGACAAAAAGAGTAAAAAAGTGTTAAAACATCCTTTATAATCATTATGTTTATTATGGCAAAGCAATTATCTGGTATCACATTACACTGTGTGTCTTCACCTCAAAGCCCAGTGACAAAATTATGTACATATTTCACTCGTTTAATCATCTAAAGTATATTAATCAATTTCTCTTATAAACTAAAGCTGGCTTATGGTATTAAGGGTCTAACAATGAAATTGCAGCATAATTAGATGTTCATGTTTATGCAATTCTTGTTCTGACAAGCCGGCAATTCAGAAAAATTTCATAAACCCAAAAAATATGAAATTCAATGTATTTTCACTAGTATTTTTAATCGAAGATTTTTTAGGTCTATACTTAGCCTATCGGCTGCATAGTTTAACCGATCATTTTGTTTAACTAAGTAAACTAGCAAAGAATGTCCATAACTAGGTCACTGGGCTGTTAAATGACCATGCATAATAATGAATTAAATGTCGATTTGATTTCGAATTTTTAACATAACCATATTTTCGCCAATATTTGTAAAGTTCTATTTCTATTAAAATATGAAATATTAAATTCATTGGTGATATACCTGTGACAAAGTGGATACCCCATCGTAATCTACAAAGCTCATCATGGAGCAATCGATTATGATGTATTTCACTTCAGGTGTGCTCAGTTCCGACGTCACTGTGACAGAAGTGCTTGTTTCACAATCCTCTATAACATGGTCTGGTGAAATGCTGTGATTTTCATCCTGAAAGTTGCGCATAATATTATATTTACTTTTATTTGACAACTTGATGTCATTCATGAAATATATGTCCAGGGTTCGAAATAAGGGCTGGCCCGTCGGTCCTGACCGGCAGCTTCAAGGCATAAACAACAGCTTTGATGTCTTCCCGGTCCTGGGACCAGCAGGTCTGAATAAAAGGCTAATGTTATGTTCTGGTAGGGACCGGCAGGTTTGCTCAAGGACCGGCAGCTTTCCCACACAGCTAGTCCTTGGACTGGCAGCTTTTGTGCTTACCATTCAGTAACAGCAGCAACAGCTGTAGTAGTAGTAGTAGTAGTAGTAGTAGTAGTAGTAGTAGTAGTAGTAGTAGTAGTAGTAGTAGTAGTAGTAGTAGTAGTAGTAGTAGTAGTAGTAGTTGTTGTAGTAGTAGCAGTAGTAGTAGTAGTAGTAGTAGTAGTAGTAAAAGTAGTAGTAGTAGTAGAGTAGTAGTACCAGCAGCAGCAGCAGCAGTAGCAGCAGCTGTAGTAGTAGTAGTACCAGCAGCAGCAGCTGTTGTAGTAGTAGTAGTGGTGATGGTGGTGGATTAGGGCTTTACGTTCTGTATTTCTGCACCTGATAGGCTAATTAGGACAGGTAGGGACCATGGCAATGAGACGAAGGATGAAACAGCCATCCAACATAGGCTCGACCGGTAATTGAACCCAGGAGCCAGTGGTTGGAAGCCCAGTGCGCTACCACTGAGCTAGGCCCCCACCCCAGTAGTAGTAGTAGTAGTAGTAGTAGTAGTAGTAGCAGTATTAGTAGTAGTAGTAGTAGTAGCAGTAGCAGTAGTAGTAGTACGAGTAGTAGTAGTAGTAGCAGTAGTAGTAGCAGTAGTAGTAGTAGTAGTAGCAGTAGTAGTAGCAGTAGAAGTAGTAGCAGTAGTAGTAGTAGCAGAAGCAGCAGCAGTAGCAGCAACTGTAGTAGTAGTAGTAGTAGTAGTAGTAGTAGTAGTAGTAGTAGTAGTAGTAGTAGTAGTAGTAGTAGTAGTAGTAGTAGTAGTAGTAGTAGTAGTAGTTGTTGTAGTAGTAGCAGTAGTAGTAGTAGTAGTAGTAGTAGTAGTAAAAGTAGTAGTAGTAGTAGAGTAGTAGTACCAGCAGCAGCAGCAGCAGTAGCAGCAGCTGTAGTAGTAGTAGTACCAGCAGCAGCAGCTGTTGTAGTAGTAGTAGTGGTGATGGTGGTGGATTAGGGCTTTACGTTCTGTATTTCTGCACCTGATAGGCTAATTAGGACAGGTAGGGACCATGGCAATGAGACGAAGGATGAAACAGCCATCCAACATAGGCTCGACCGGTAATTGAACCCAGGAGCCAGTGGTTGGAAGCCCAGTGCGCTACCACTGAGCTAGGCCCCCACCCCAGTAGTAGTAGTAGTAGTAGTAGTAGTAGTAGTAGTAGTAGTAGTAGTAGTAGTAGCAGTATTAGTAGTAGTAGTAGTAGTAGCAGTAGCAGTAGTAGTAGTAGGAGTAGTAGTAGTAGTAGCAGTAGTAGTAGCAGTAGTAGTAGTAGGAGTAGTAGTAGTAGTAGCAGTAGTAGTAGCAGTAGAAGTAGTAGCAGTAGTAGTAGTAGCAGAAGCAGCAGCAGTAGCAGCAACTGTAGTAGTAGTAGTAGTAGTAGTAGTAGTAGTAGTAGTAGTAGTAGTAGTAGTAGTAGTAGTAGTAGTAGTAGTAGTAGTAGTAAAAGTGTAGTAGTAGTATTCATGTCTAGTACAGTACATCATGGGAAACTTTTTAAATGACTGGATTATATTTGTTAGTATATTGTATACATAATCAACGGTAATTGTATGTCTAAGGTGTTTGTTCTTTTTCTGAATTAATTCTTTATAAAATTTAGAGAGAAATGATTTATGAAGTAGAATATGTTTGGGAATCTTACTCTATTTTCCTTTTTCCGCTTCTTTTCCATGGCGGCCATTTTCTTTTCATTGGCCTGTTGCTTTTTCTTATCTTTGTCCATTGCTAATTTCAATTTTGCAGGATTCACACCGGTTTTCTCATAAAGTTTTGACGTCACGTTATGTTTGTTTACATAATACAGAGATGCTTCCACTCTGAAGATTTTAATGGCAGGGATTTCGTGGGCCTAGAAAATGATAAGATTTCGAAAATATATATTTTTATTCATCATCAAAATATGACTGGTTAGATGATATTTAAAGCACACTTTGTGTTCAGTTTTACCTTTTCATAAATCTTCGTGTTTTTGTAGAGATCGGTATTTGGTACTTTACCCAGAACACAAGTGTAAGGTCTGAAGAAAGAGAATAGAAAGTGGATATTAGGATATTATTATATCTGAAAACAAATACAGTTGGTATTCCCTGGTAATTCCAGGAGTACTGTGTTGTTAATATGATATTTGCAACTGTCTACTGTTCATGTGAAAGTTATAGTTTGTATATATAGGTATTTATTTTTAGGTATTCTTGGAATGTGCGGTCATCATTTGAAAGTCTGTCAAAACCCATTAGAAATTGAAATTTAGAAAAACATGATTACATTGAAGGAGCTGGAAATAAATGCCACAGAGCTAATTGATTGTGAATTGATAATTTTGGCTCTGAACATCCGTGTTTATTTGTCTTTTGCACTAAATGACTGGGATGGGAAAATTTCGTGAGAATAATGAAAATTAACTAATGTTAATCAAGCCCACTCATATATAAGGATCAATGAGCCAACTCCTATACAAATTTTTGACAAGACCACCAGCCAACTCAGTTGAAAGAAACACACTTTTTTTTTTCACAATTATAACCTCCCCCCCCCCCCCCCCACAAACTTGTTTATCCTGGATCTTAGCTGATTCTCAAGTTCAAGGCTAAGGCTCTTGTAGGTATATTTGCTTTATAGAATACCATATTCAATGTAGAAGGAGTTGTTCAAGTGTGTTAAAACTGCAGTGCAAAAAACTCTTAAAAGCCAGTTAAAAGCTGTTCCAGCCACCTACTCGTGTGGAACGCCTATTTAATGGGGTTCAACAGTAAAATATTTCTAAAAGGCCTTGATTATTAATAAGCATTAGGCAATAAACATGATATATTTTATTCCTAAAATGCCAATAAGAGAGGTTAAAACTGAAGTACAAACAGAAATTCTGTACATAATGATAGTCACCTTAGACTCACCTACACATAAGGGAAGGGTTTAACTAGGCAGTCATTGGAATGTAATATAAATATTAGATTACAAGGAGACCAATATGCAGTTTTACTGGCATAACTGAGCCCAATATAAGGCCTACTGGCTGAGGTTGAGCGACATTTTTGCTGAGGCCCGATAAAACCCGGGCGGGGGCCCAGCTCAGAGGTAGCGCTCTGGGCTTCCAACCGCTGGGTCCCGGGTTCGATTCCTGGCTGAGCCTAAGTTGGATGGCTGTTTCACCTTCGTCTCATTGCCATGGTCTCTGCCTGTCCTAATTAGCCCAACTGGTGCAGAAATACAGGACGTAAAGCCCTAATCACACACACACCGATAAAACCCAGTATTTCTCACACACTAGGCCATATTTGTATTATATTTTCATAGTGTGTTCTACGCATAGGATGCATTAAACTTGGGGAAATAATGCTTGCTCAATGCTAGCACAGAGGTGACATAACTCCTGAACTGGCTGATATAAAATAATTTGGTGTCAAGATATAATTTGGTTAGGCAACACCTACAGTTAGTTTCGTTAAAAACAACCTGTCAAATTGAAGACAAAGCTAGACAACTATTGCCAAACGATGCTACTTGCCACTAAACGGAACTGTCCGGCTGCTCCTGGCTCCTTAAAGCCGGATTGAAAAGTACATTTTGTGCAAAAGTTAAGATTTACGCATATTTGTTATTTTTTGTTAAAGTAGATGCATCGATCATATTATGAAACTAACTGTACTTTGTATGGTACAACAATTTGTGTTGTGGATAATGTATGGCAGTTTGAGATATGGTTAGTGTTCTGGTATGACAATCTGTAACTGGCCTGCCGAACTTACCTTTGTGCCCTAAAAACAACGAAGAGCAAGCCAACTCCAATGCTTACTCCAAGGCCATACTCCACATCCAGAAGAACGGTGGAAAAGCAGGCCACAAACCAGTTGATCTGAGAAGAAATACATTGCAGGAATAAACTTAACTTCCCTCATTAAAATATATTACATTAATTTCATTACATTATGCAACATAAATGAGACATTGGGACAATTTGTACAGATGTATTTATATGGTGGTGTTCCTTGCATTAACATTGTCTATTGGGTTGCTCAAGCACTTATTAATCTCATACAGGATATCAGGTCGGGGCGGGGGCCTAGCTCAGAGGTAGCGCTCTGGGCTTCCAACTGCTGGGTCCCGGGTTCGATTCCCGGTCGAGCCTAAGTTGGATGGCGGTTTCCTCCTTCGTCTCATTGCCATGGTCTCTGCCTGTCCTAATTAGCCCAACTGGTGCAGAAATACAGGACGTAAAGCCCTAATTACACACACCCATACAGGATATCAGGTCAGAATCAAAAACTTGATTTTTAATAGTTCCCTTTTTTTTGGTAATATGTACCAAAATCAACATTAACAGGATATCAAAACCATCGAGTCAAGAGCCTACTTATGGCTGCATGTTAAAACCTAGCCAAGCTGGCGTCTGAGTTCGCAGAATGAGGGCCATGCTGCAGTCTTAGTATTTTTTCGAGGGATTCTATGTGCACGCTGTTTTAGAGGCTTCATACCTACCTGGATCTATTCTGTGCTGACAAATAATGTGCGCACACACTATCAATAACCTTGACACGCTGTTATTTGTACATCATCATTTTCATGTAATAAATCGGCAATTTCAACTTCTGCTTCTTAAAAATTGTTTATGTTATAACTTAATGAATTAGTTATCACCGATAAAAACCTGATTGCTCATTTTTAATGATATGAACTGAGGATAGTTGGCACTGATGCATGTATACTGTCCAGACAATATTTATTCAACCTGTTGCAAAATACCACGGAAAGTGACAGCACTGCTTGCTGCCAGGCTAGTTCAAACCACTTCACCGATTCCCAAAGGGAAGTCTGTTTCAACAGATGTACTTTGTATGGTAATGCATTATATAGCTTTAATTAAGAAACTCACAAAGTCAATCTTGTCCACTCTCCATAGAACTATTAGATCTTTGAATTGCATGAACAACGACTTCAAGGCCACCACAATCACAGCTGCCAAACATGCCTGAAAATGTAAACGATTAAATTAGTTGTGGCTGTCTTCATAAATTTACCATTATAGTTTTCTTTTGATTGTCTAGCAGAAAAGTGGTTACCCGGGCAAACAGTACATCATTTTTCAGTGTTTCACAGTGCTTCTTGAATATCACCAGCCAAACTTGACTGTTTATAAAACATAGTCGTCAACATTTTAGGATAATACCCAGATAGCATTCCAAATCGGGCCAGCGTCGTTTCTATATCAGCCGCCATCGTTACAACATCGTTTTGACATCACCAACATTGTGCCGACATTGAAACAATTTGGAATGCAAACAGGTTAACTCTGTTGGTCAAAACTAATGACTGGTTGAACAAATTGAAAAGCTTTTTGGACAGTTGTTTCACAAAACAGTTTTAAACAAAGCAAAGATAAACGTCACATGAGCACACATGAGCACTTTATTTAGTTATTTTCAGTGCTTGCCCAACTCACCATGTAAACACTTGTTAGGCACTCTAAGTCATTTCTTATCAGGAACCTAAATTCACCAAGGAATGCAAAAGAGGGACCCAAATCATGAATTCACTGAAGTGCGACAACTTCCGATGTCTCTAAGTTTTGTTTATCACACCATACTCATCTAACCTGAGAAATCAACGTCTCACGTGAAAGTCTGTGCAAAATATGAGCAATAACCAAGAAATGGGAGTTAGCAACTTCAATATTATATTGAATCATATGCTATGCAAAAGCTTGAATTAACTCGAACAATTTTATAGAAAGGTCTTGGCAAATTTTCACAATTTTCAGAAAAGATATTTTAAAGAATTATTTTATGTATAAAACATGCCACTTCGCTCGCCACTTTTAGTGTTTAAAGCACTATGTTTTTACGAATTTTTGAAGTTTTTTTTTTCATCTTAAAATATTTACTTTATATCCACTTTTTCGTGTTTTATTTCGTTTTTACTTATTCTCAGGGCCAGTTGTAATCAGGTTTTTTCTGTAACTGAATTGTTTACCCTGAATAAATATATTTTTATCAATCAATCAATGTTCCCAAAATGTGCCAATCTTCTCTAGTTTGCTAGTATGTGATAAACTTACATTAGGCAAGGATTCAAACAAGGGAGCAATGAAGAAAAGAACGAGGAACAAAAGTCCTGCCGAGATGAGGCCTGCCACTTGGGTCACTCCTCCTGCGCCATCTTGGACAGAACTCCTGGACAGAGAAGCCCCTGCCATGAACGAATGGAAGAAAGAGGCACCTGTGTTGCACAAGCCCAGGCCTAGCAGTTCCTAGAATAGAATAGAACAGTGCTTATAGTGCTTAAAGAATAGAATAACTTCATTATATTATATATTTATATGCATCTAATAACGATAACAAGGGCGTTGGAATATATTAAGTAAAGCATTGTAAAAACTATACATATATCCGTGTATATTCAAACATGTCTTGCACAAAATATGGCTTGCCCAGTCGACCAGATTATTATTATTGCCCTATTCCCAATTTTAATCTATGTTTCAATAACTTTACTTAATAATTGTCATCCGTCATGTCATTATCATATAATGATTATAGAAATTAGAATGACTAAATATGGTCATTCTATAATGAATATAACAAACGAACTAGGTCTTATTCATCTTGGAGTTCACTGGTCTTTTTCTCTCACCTGATTGGAATCTACAGTATAAGCATGTTTCTTAGCAAATATCTGAGCCATGGAGATTGCAATTGCAAAGTTGATGATTGCAATAACAACACTCTGGCTGATGATGCCTCCTATATTCTCCAAAGGTGGAACAGATGGAGCAGGGATGCTGAAAGAGTAAATTATAATCCATAATTTATTATGATCATTTTGGCTAAACAAGGACCAAGGCAACACTCAAAAAATCCACTTTTGATGCAGTTACCCTGTAGGGATGTCCCCGACCACTGACACTTTGAATCTAGTGTCAAAATTCCCGTAGTGGACAGCAACAGTTGACAGAATCACCTGCAATCACCAAGAGAACATCCGTCTATGAAATAAGTTTAACTGTATTCAGTGGACTCGTGTGGCGGGGGCCTAGCTCAGAGGTAGCGCTCTGGGCTTCCAACCGCTGGGTCCCGGGTTCGCTTCCCGGTCGAGCCTAAGTTGGATGGCTGTTTCCTCCTTTGTCTCATTGCCATGGTCTCTGCCTGTCCTAATTAGCCCAATTGGCGCAGAAATACAGGACGTAAAGCCCTAATCACACACACACACACACACACACACACACACAAAGGTCATTCGCATCTGTGTTATTCCATTAGATATTGGACATCTAGACATTTATAACTGTGGGTGAAGACTTCGAAACCGAGTGACCAAACACAGTGCTCTGAGGCTCAGGCCTTCAAGAGAAGTGTGTGATGGAAGTCAGTGGCAAGTTATTTTAAGATTTACATATTTGGAAAATATTCTAATATTTTTAGTAAGTTGATATTCACCACAATGAGCTCTACAGGCACGGGAATTTTGATCTTGGCCTTGACCTTGGGATTGATGAACTCTTTGAAGATGTAGAGGGTTACCATGGAGATCATGCAGATGATGAAGGCACACCAGTTGATCTGTGGGATGTGCAACACCCAATCTCGTATGATCTGCAAAAATACAGCAATGGAATATTGTATTTATATAATTATATTTGAGAATTTATAGATAATTAAATTGATTACTTATAATTATTACACAAATGATTTATATGATTTTTAATTTTATTTTCACCTATATTTGCCTTGTTGACACCTGGGAGCCAGATTGTTTTATATAACAGTCAATTAATAATGTCGCTTGTTCTTGAATCTATTTGATTCAATTGTTTAATAGGTTATAAAAGAAACCTGTTATTTCAGGTAAATTTCAGCACCGTCAAGCTCAGCGATACTGTTATTTCAATGGGGAAAGTTGTTTCAGGAACTTGTTTATCAAGGAAGCATATATAGCGTGCAGGCCTTATTTGTAGTAGACTCTTTGATATAAGGAACTTCAGAATGAGTGGCATATGTGAGGAATGAGGTTTGGTGTTATCATGCTTCTGGTTGTCAGAATTGGATATAATTGGCAATTTTTCTGGGTCATAAATCATCGCTCTAGGGTGATCCCCGATAGCATTCCAAATCGGCCCAACATCGTTTCTATATTGGCCACTGTTAGTACAACATCGAATCAACATCACCGGCATTGTGCCGACATTGAAACAATTTGGATTGCTATCTGGGATGCAACTAATGAGCAGGGGATAGTTTTCAATGATCTAAAATTGATTTATTTCTTGGGAGGACACATGCACCCCAGTTGTATGATGCACAAACTTACCCAAATGATTTTAAGGGGCCCATGGTACCTTCCTATTTTGATTCCAAACCAATTTTTCAGCTGTGAGCAAAAAACATGGAAAGCAGATCCTGTCATGAATCCTCGAGTGATTGGCTCTGATAGATAGATGGTGATGAAGCCAAGTCTAAGGATGCTCATTCCAATCTGGAATATTACAAAATATTAATTACTGACCGATGAAAACTATCCTAAAATAGGCACCTAAACCTGCTGATAATGTTATAGCCCAATGCAACGAAATGGAGTTGGTTCACTTTGTAAATGTAGGGAAGAGTGGGGAAGAGTGGGGAACAATGAGACACTTTTTAAATTTTCAATCACAACAAAAATTCTTGAATCGGGACGTAACTGGCTTCCTACCTCAGATGTAGGTTATATAGTTGTGCATACTTTTCAGCAGTTTCAGGTCCTGCATTTTATAAGGTATGAGTTATTCAACACATTGCCAATGCCAGTCATTTGTCTCATTGTTCCCCACTGGTGGGGTACTACTGTAAGACAAGTTGGGGGGTATAGTGAGACATAGCTTAATAGCACCTACATAAGTAAATAGCATTGCAAATCGTTTCAATGTCGGCACGATGTCAGCGATGTCAAAACGATGTTGTAACGACGGCGGCCGATATAGAAATGACGCTGGCCCGATTTAGAATGCATTCTGGGATATATCATTAGGTTAAAGAGTGGTAAGCCTGCATTATTGCCTAATATACCTAAATATGTTCTCTCATCGCGCTTCGCACCTGCCTTTTTTTTTTTAACCAAAAGCATTTTATGCAGGGACAAAATACCAGAAAAATCATTCAAGCAATCAATATCAATTCTATACCATTTCAATGAAGTATGGAATGACATGGACATGTTCTTAATCATTCACCATTTAATTATATTTCATGGTGGTTGAAGTATAAATGAAGTGTGACTCAGATGTATTCATTTCTCCGCAAAGATATTTCAGTGCATTGTGGGGAATAAATCGTAAATTATAACATATAGCCATGATGCAATTAGAATTGATTGTTGTCAGTTGTTTGTAATCAGGTTGTTGATTTTAAACAGAATATGCAATAGTACTCCATAATCTCACTATAATTATCAAATTTCTGCTGTTATAAAAATTTTAACCGATGTAAAACCTGCCTATTTGATGCAAATTTGAGTGGTCTTAATGACGGAATTATTAGTTATTTTAATACAATGGTCAAGCTTATTCCAAATTTAGTGGCTAATTAATGATGTACATTTAATAGTGAGGCGTCGTCATGAGGCAGTCTTAATAGTGATGTGGTTTTAACAGGTAGTCTTCATAATGAAGTGGTTTTAAAAATGAGATGGTCTTAATCTTGTGATGGGCTTAATCATGAGCTGGTCCTAATGATTAGTTGTCTTATTGACATTGTCTTATATTGCGGTGTTCTTATATTTTGATACTGAAGTGGTTTTAATATTGAAGTGTCTCACTAGTGAAGTGGTCTAAATAGTGAAGTGGTCTTGATTGTGAGGTGGTCTTGTATTAAGGTAGTCTTGATAGTGATACTGCCTTCTGATTGGCTGAGGAGGGTCACGAATGGTATTATTGCTGTTATAGATTCCAGATTTCATGAAAAACTTGGTAAACAATTCAAAGAGTACAAAAGAATTAAAATAAATATCAAAGGATAACTATAAACAATCAAACACATAAAAACTATAAACATTGAAACTACCAAAAAAAGCTAACGATTTGTCAAATTCTGTTTTTGTCATGTTCTGAGTGTCCAATCACATGCCTTGAAATGCATGATGTCAACTTTCAACTGAGAGCAAAAAATACCTACGGTCCACATAATTATTACAGGGATAATAAATAACATTGAGACCTTTCATTTTTCTATTGGCACATTTCTCATCATATCGGTGGATCTGAGACAGTAAAAATTATGAAAGTGTCGCCTATCTTCACAAGTCACATGAAAAACATTACAATATTCTTAGCAGACTGCGGTGATCAATAAACCAGTGTGCACTTCTTTTAACTATTATTCAGCAATCTCTCCATTTCATGGTTTTTTGCCACACTAGTAAATTTCCATTGACAAATGTGGTTTTATACCCGTCAAGACTCATGTCGAAATGCCATGCTTTAAAATTAAGCACGAATATGCTCGGTTTTCCAGCGTTTTTGCTAAAATTCTGAACATGCATGAAGCACAGACCTGCTGTCATGTCGAAAAATATAGCATCCTGTCAACTTTTATTGGCAATGAAGGTGAACACATGTTGCTGTCATGCTCTCAGGAAAGGTCTTGTCAGGTCATATCCTTTGAGTGTGGCTTTTTTAGCTCCATGGCTGACCCTTATTGGATTTCCAGACATTTCCAACCGACTTGGGACGGTTTTGATGTACAAGTGCAAGGTGGCTTAATGTTAATCAAAATTTGTTTCTAGACACCTTTTTATGACTTGGATTCTTGTTGTTCACGAAAGAAGAAAATGTCGGAAATTTCCAGTTCCTGAGTTTTTCATTATTTCCGGCTGGGGACTGCGTAAATGAAGACTTCATGAAGACAATTGATGTTTTGCGTATCAAAACTTTTTATGCATAGGCTGCAATGTCATGATTCGGAATAAGTTTATATCATTTCATGTATTGATTAAGATCGGTTTAATTACAAAGCATTCATTCACACATGCTGTGAATTGTCCACTTGTGAATCATGTGATGGATTGTCATGTAGATTTTGACATAGTAACTAAGTTTATTTTTAAAGTAATTTAATTATTATCCCAGTAATAATTACGAAAAATTTCAATTGAAATTTTGCACAGAGTCAGAACATGACATTGCTCAGAGATGACAAACTTATACTTTAAGTAATACAAGGCTACTGACTGCCTTAATTGGCTTCTCATCTCAAGAGGCAGCTATGTCATTTGCAACAGCCAATCAGAATGTAACTGAATACATTAGGAAATACCCTGAGCTTGATGGAAATTCTTCTGCTAGTTTACCAGATAAGACCTAAATACCAATAAATGTACCTCATAGCCTATCGTCTGGTTGATGGCATTGAATGTCTAGCTGTGAAATTGCATATCATTGAGTCATTAGTTTTGTTTGCATTGATTACACTCAATTCTTAAACAAAGATTGCTCAGTTAGGTCACTTAATTAGCTTAAAGATGACAGCACACAGTGCTTGGGAGATATTGGCCAATCAGGAAAAACCGTCATGTGTGTAGATATTGGTTTAATATTCAAATTAGCTGCCATTAGAGATGAGAATTCAACATTCCCAGCATACAGGCAAGGAATTCATTGAAATAAGTGGTAAATATCCATAAATAATGGAAGTTATAATCTAGAATAAGCAGGAAAATAATTTTTGTGTATAATATTGTTTTTTGTGTAATATGATGTTATTGACTGAAACTGGCCCCATCGTTAAATGCAGTTGCACAGGGGAGTAAAAGCTGTTCTTGACTCAGTCAGTAGCCTTGGTCTTATTGTATGCTAACTTGCTAAGTGCTATCATGATGGCAAACACCTGTGATTCCATGTAATTATTACAGGGATAATAAGATGACCTGATACATTTTAGTTCATGATACAAGTTTGTGATGCATAAATACAAGTATGAACGCATTCATAAAGTTACGTTGTCAGCTGCCATTAATAACAAGTTATTGCATGAGAGAAGTTATTTGTATGGAAACATTTATTGAATATTTACAGAGACAAGGTCTGTAATGACATCTCAAGGAAAAACTATTGCATGAACCATGGAGTCATAAGCACGGTGCTCATGACTCAATGCATGAACTACCCAGATAGCGTTCTAAATCGTTTCAGCGCTGGCGCGATGTTAGCGACGTCAAAACGATGCTGTACAGACGGTTGCCTATATCCCAGATAGCTTTCCAAATCGTTTCAACATTGGCGCAATGTCAGCGATGTTAATACGATGTTGGAATGCTATCTGGGTAAGCAAATAAATCTTACCAGCATCAGACCAGCTAGAAGTGTGACTGAAGTTGCTGCTCCGATTTGACACAATTCCAGTTCTGTGAATTTCCCTGAATAGTTTTTCGAACTGTTGCTGGACAGTGTCCAGTTGCCGTCCCCTTTGTCTGGTGGGAATTTGCTCTCACAGTCAGCCACACTGACCGCATTGCTCACTAGCAGGCTGACCACTGCAGCAGTTCCTGTTTGGGTATATATTGAAATTGACACTATGGGAATTTTTTAACTTCAAATTTCACTTGAAACATATATAAAGATGAAATTGTTATGTATTCAAAATGACCATTAACTCAATCTGAATCTGAGCTTATACCCTCTTTGTATGTCATTGACCAGATGCCAGGGTCCGCTTGACGGAACATTACCACATAGGTGGTGTCTTTTACTTGCCCCAACCACAGGCCGAAATATTTCGGTGAACCAAGTAACTTTATATGAATTATACAATAAACCTGGATTGGTCTAAATATTTCGGACTGTGGCTCAGCAGAAACTCTTATTAAAAAAAAATTAAAAGATTTGAAATGCCAAAAAATGTCCCATATCATCGAACACAGGCCCATGCCTCAACCACAAAGCACTGCAACTGCTTAAAATTTATAATACACAAGCACTGTATGTATAGATTAAGAATACTTACCGAGAGAAATGTGTCTCGATGTGCCAAAGAAGAAATAGATTAGAATTGGGAAGACGGAAGAATACAGACCAAACACAGGGGGAAGACCAGCTAGCATTGCATAGGCCATTCCTACAATAGAAGAATGCAGAACCATGCAATTGGGAAAGACTGATGGAATATTAAAAGTCAGGAATTTGAAGTTCATATTTTGTGTAAGCAACATAGACTGACTGTATCAGTATCTGTCTTTAACAATGAATATACACTAATGGACTTTAAAAACGCATAGGTAAAACATGTTGTACAAACCCGAGATAATGAGTTTTTAAAGTCCATTAGTGTATATTAATTAGGCCTACTACATGTATATATATTTTGATACTTTAAGCAATAAAATATGAAAAAAATATATACATGTAGTATGCCTAATAATACATAGCCAGCTATGGTAACCCCGTATCAGTTTTAAGGCCTATGCATATAGACAAGTTCACTAAAGTGATCTCTTACATTTGCCTACGTTGATCTATCTGTAAGGTTTGTACATAAATAGATACATTTTCAATTTCAATGTTCGTTCACCTTGTGGAATTTGCATGATGCCAATTGTTGCTCCAGCAATGACGTCATTAATGAGGTCTGACTTTATGTTGTAATTTTTCATGATGTCGATGAAGGGCAATTGCTTGGTGAAAACTTTCAACACGTTTTTCCCACTACATACACATTTCTCCCGTTTTTTCGTCACTCTTTCTCTCAGAGTTTTTGATGGACGCGGTTTTCCATCATAAACCTCATCAAAGTTTTCTAGATTGAAGATCTTCCTGCTGACGGTGAATTTGGCGCCATCTTCCTGCACAATGCAGCTCGGGACGTTCACGTGGAACACCGGGTTCCCTCCCAACGCAGACGACAAAGAGCCTTGTGGGGACTCCATGTCCTCCTCCTTATCAACTGCAAAAACGTTATGTAAGTAAAGACTGAGAAAAACCTTCCATTCATCACTAATCTATCAATCAACAGACAAAAATATTAATGGCGTATTTCGTGATGTTTGAATTTTATTCTTATGTATGGTGGACTAAAAGGACATGCCTTTTATAAATCAAATAGTTTCAATATATTGTGGTCATTTTAAAAATCCTGATCCATTTTCTTCAACATATAAACTTTTATATCTATCCTACCCTAAAAAGTTTCAAGAAATTCCGTCCACCTTGTCCGGGCACTTTCTTGTCATATGGGACGCAAAACCCGTCTCATACTCCCACCGTCCACCTTGTCAGATAATATTAATATACCCCCCCCCCCCCCCCCCAGGCTTTGTTTCTTTTTCAACTTTTTTTTTCTCAGTTCTTGTATTTTACATACTAGAAAACTATAGTTTCCAATGTGCTACCTGACCAGCAGACGTGTCATAAACACAGAGCATTGCCAAAACTCATAGCCATAAAAGGCATACTCATCATTTTCTAGAACTAAGGTACGTTTGTGAGTGTATATATATGGAATCGTTCATTTGAACAGATTTAAAATTTAAAGTATGCCATCTTCATTTGCAGTGGAGAACCTTATTACAACCTTATCGATGACATGTTCATTCCCATTGAATAAAAAAAAAACAGGAAAAAAACAAACAAATTTAAGCCCAGCTGGTTGACGAGATAACTTTGTTTCGAACGCTTATGTGCAAACCCCATAACAAAAATTAAATTTCTTTATATATCAGATATGTGTGTAACAACATACTATTTATGGGTTTTTTAAATGTAAAATCATATTGAAGCATAAGTCTTGAACGGGGTGGGTAATAAGAAAAATAATCCATCTTAAACAGCAAATCATAAACTTACCTGTGATCTGTGGCACCACCATAGTGATATCTTTGACTTTTAACTTTGCAAGTAGTCTTGTGGTATGAAAAAGTGAAATGTTACCTTGTTTTTCAAAGTGTCTCTTTTTAAAGGTTGATTGGTTCCACACTGCCAGCCCTGGCTGGTTTCCACTGGTAAATGCAAGTGCAGCTGAGAATTTATTACACTTGTCAGGCTGGGGTACTGTTTCTTTATAAAAGCATCAGGTGCTTCGGCACTTTTGCATACGTGCGTCACAATTGTGAAGTTATGGCCACGCGAAAAATATTTACACCAGAAGTACATTTAATATATCGAGTATCTTATAGTATTTTATTTTCATTATTGTGGCAAGTACAGATATCATTGGATATGTTTTCAAGTTGTTTTATTTTATCCTCAACACAGTTGTTTAATTTGCCTTGCTCTTGTTGCAAAGTATGAATTATTTTTTCAACTAAATAAAAGACTGGAACACAATGTTATCCTTGAAAAATAAACTATAAATAAAGCATGGCACCGACTTAAAGATGATTGTTTATCACTAAATTAAGAATTGTAACCTTGTCAAATCCCTTTGTCACATCCCTAAAAAACATTAAGTGAAATTGAAATTTTTTGAAATTGATTTATTTGTGACAGTTTACTTGACAAAATAACGTACATAAATACGCATTACACAGCACACACAATTTATATGTATTTCCTAACTCACACGTGAAACTGGTTTATCAAAATGAGTAAATTAATTTACCTTCGCTGATTATGTTGTTTAGTGTGACTGTATTTGATATTTGTATATGATATATATATATTTTTTATTGATTGATCCAAAGCACAATATTGCTGTTATTCCAAAGCCTTGTGTCTTTTTTCTGGTCATTAAGAGCAATGGTGTTTTATGTCATATTTAGTTTCAACTAATCTCAGGTATTGACAAAAGTTATATATATATATATCCCTGTGAGTGTGAAATACAATTTTTGAATATCTGTGACATGATATTATATGCATTGTAGGTCCACACTGTTTCCATCATTTTAATATTTAGTGAGGTACACAGAAAGATCAGCAAAATGTTGTTGTTTTTTTACATGTAGTTTCTGTTGTGACCATCTCGAATGGCATAATGATGACAAAAAATTATAACTGGAAAGAATAGGGTTAACTTAAGTAAATTTTTTAATTTATCTAGAGGTTCACATTGTTATAAGATAAGATAAGATAAAATAAGATAAAATAAGATAAGATAAGATAAGTTAAGATTAGATAAGATAAGATAAGATAAGATAAAACTTTATTTACAGTCGGTGGTGACAATAAACACACAAAGAACATAAGCTACAGTAGCTTTTAACCGACAAATAAAATAACATTAAAAACAAGATGACAAATATTTACAAATGATATGAGAAAAACTTTATTTAAAGTCGAAGGTTTAAGATAAACAATAAAACATAAGCTCTATAAACTTATGTCTGAAACAGTTGCTAGACATGACCCATACGCACTCAAAATAAATTAAAAATACTCTTTTGAGTTTGTCACTTGGACGTCATTGCATGGTCTAGAAAGTCAAATTATCAACAACAGAAGTTGTTTTGTCAATTCAAGGTTACAGAATAACTTATCACTATATTTCAGTGTGGTGTTCATTCAGCATTGATTTAAAATAATATATATCTTAATATAATTATTTTCTCGATGATCAAGGCATGTTTTTTTGTTTTTTTTATTCTTTTTTTTAGTTAATGAAAATAGATAATTTTGTCGTGCCTGTTAATTATTTTCACTACATGCTTGGATTAACTTTAAAAAAAACTATTGTTCAAAGCAGGTTCTAATTAAATGAGTTTTAAATTTCCAATTAACAAATGTTTAAAGCCATTCCCAGATAGCATTCCAAATCGGCCCAGCGTCGTTTCCATGTAGGCCACTCTCATTACAACATCGCCGACATTGCGCCAACGTTGAAACAATTTGGAATGGTATCTGGGTTGTTGATAGATTCGTTTGGTATCTTCTGGTATTTTTATCCCAGAGTTCAGGTGCAATGACTGAGAAGGTATGAACCCAATATCTCGACTGAGCCGAGACAATTTGTTGTCATATCTGAGATTTATATTGTTTGCTGAGGCTGATACTCCCTGATACTCATTCCCACAAGTTCTTATTCATGTGTGAAATTTACAAGGTCCACTGAAGAAACGCCTGCTTATTACTACCTGGTCTTGTAAATGCTATTTAAAGTTCATGATCACCAAGATTCAGATTCAGAAGTGGAAGATATTTATTTATTTTTTGATAATGCAACTTGAATACACATTACACTTATTTTTATAGACTTAGAAACTCTACTACAGAGGACGTCATGAGAATCCAGCCAATGGCAGTCCTGGATTTACATGATGTTCTTTGAAGTATAGAGTTTCCAAGTTTCATTTGTTTCGTGTATTTGCATAATGGCAGTTGTTTGCCTGGATAATGACACCTATTAGAGGTGACATAATGCTTGTCATTTATCAATTTTAATTATCATATGCACTGTGTGCTGTCACTTATAAGCCCAGCGACCTAATTATGGAAATGTATTCCTTATTTCCTCACCTGAACTTAATCAATTTCTCTTATAGTCTATAGGCTGGCATATGGTATTTATTGTGTAACAATGAAATTATGCAATAATTAGATGTTTGTGTTCTGAGTGTACGCAATTCTTGGTCGGACAAGCAGGTAATTCAGAAAAATTGCCTAAACTAAAAAAAATAATCTATTTCACTTGTATTTTTAAGAGAAGATTTCCTAATTCAATACACAGCCTATTGGCTAAATAGTTTAACCAAGTATATTGTTAAACCTAGGCAAACTAGCAAAAAAATTCCATAATTAGGTCGTTGGGCTTATCGGTGACAGCACACAAAAAATGTACAAAAAAAAAAGAGATCCTGAACAGACAGAATTGGTTAACCTTGCTTCAGGGCTTCAGTGCACAATTATTTATTTATTTTCATATATATAGTTAGTTTCAAAAAATATAGTCGACTCAAGGTGGCTGTAGCAGCGCAGCAAGCTATTCCAGGCTGTAGCTTAAGCCAGCCGTTTTTGTCTACTCCTAGCTTGTAGTGGGCTTACATCTACCACCACTGAAAAAAACTCCTGGTTAATGTAGGAAATTACTCCAATATATCATAAATATGTATGTGCAATAGAAATAGATCTTTAAAAAATAGATCTTTAAAAAAAAAGAAGACAAATATGCTTACCTCTCATGCACAAATAGTACACTGTATTTTAAATCCGGCTTTGAATAGCCAGCTATAGCCAGACAGTTGTATTTAGTGGCAGGTAGTGTCGTATATCAAAAGTTGTTTGTCTAGGCTTAATTTGACAGGCTGTTTTTAATGAAACTAACTGTATAAGAACTGAAAGTGAATGCAGATATTTTTTTATAATTTCACTTTGTCATCCTCGTGTAATTTTTTCTTATGGGGTTGTGTTAGGAACCCTATAACCCATGTTAGCAGTAGGGATACTTGTAATAAAAACCCCAAAATACTCGAGATTCACCTGCCAAATTCACAGAGGTTTGAATCGATAGACTGGCCCATTACATACTCAAATCACTGGGGTTTTCATGACGATGCTTATAGTATGTGACATCTTGGTGAATGCAAGATAAATGAACTTAAAACCCAAGTCTGAGAATATGTCATGTTCTTTTCGGTGCACTGCACACTCCAATGAAGCACTTGTATAGAAGTGTGTACTTTTTTCTTGGCTATCTTAGCAATTACATGCAGAGTTAAGCAATGTTGCCTGATTAGTGAGACATGGCATTGCCCTTCAAGTGGCTATTCACAAGGTCGGGGGTCAGTCAAAGAAATCTGGGAGGACCAAGACACTTATGTCATGGAAAAGTTTCGAAATCAAAAGCATGCCTTTCTCTGTACACGACCTCAACGTTGTGTGTGAATTTCATTCACAGAGTTATAGACATTTGCAATAGCTTGAGTTTGCATGTTGTGTGTTTAAACTGCTGGAAACCCGGTTGTTAGGACTGTAAGCATGCATTGCACTAGGCATGCCCAGATAAATAACATGGTTAAATGTGCCCTCACTGGATAAATGTGCCCTCCCTGGCCCCTCAGTAATAGGTCAGGCGGATAAAAATGCAAGGTGATTCTTTCAAGAAAGGCATGAATCTTTCCAGTCGATAGAAAATGGAATAAAAAAAAGTATTATATCTAGGCCAACTTGAGGTTTGCATATTGCAGCAAATACTTATCATATTTTATTAAAAATTAAAGGAAATGTGAAAAATTACTGGAATTGGTACCAACATGCCAACAGGAATATAAATTGTATCATGCATTGATAAAGTGTACTGACTTACTATACTACTGAGAAACTATTAAATGATCGATTACTTAATATATAATGAATCAAAGCATTCTCTTGTACATTTATTTATTATTAAGGCAGCAGGTAAACTTGCATGGATTTTCCTCATTTTTTTTTCTTGAGGTAACCTTTAGTGACAAAACATACTCTCGATTTCCAACCAGTTTCAGGACACACTCTAAGCCCAAGTTGAACTTAATTAAAGTAAGTCAAGTTAGCATTAAGGGAGCAGGAGTTTCAACTTAATTGTTTGTATTATAATAACAAGGATAACTTTGAGACTTAAATCGTGAACTATTAAGTTGATTTAACTGGATACTAATAAAAAAAACTAATCTCAAGAACTGTCTTCATTCAAACCTTCTGAAGTAAATTAATCTATTTCTGTTGTAGTCTATTGGCTGACTTGTGGCATTAAAGGTCTAACAATGAAATTGCAGCATAATTAAATGTTCATGTTTATGCAATTCTTGTTCTGACAAGCCGGCAATTAAAAAAAAAGCCTAAACTAAAAACTAAAAAAAAAAAAAGATTCCATTTCTCTTGTATTTCTAGCCTATCAGCTACATAGTTTTACAAATCTGCAAAATGTTTAATCTGGGATAGTGAAACAATTTTTATCAAAAACCATATTACAATGTAATTTATGTATATTATATCAATATGGTGGAACTCTCTGGATGTCTTGCTGTGTGATGTGCCAATTGTCCTAAGGCATGTGTTTAGATAAAAAAATTATATCCTAATCAACGTCAACATGTGTGGTCGAGTGGTGCAGCTTCTTATATCATTAAAGGGTTGTGGGTTCAATGCATGATTGCTAACTGTTGCTGTTTTTTTTTTTTAGATTACAATTTTTAGAGTAAATTTGTAGATTTGTCCAACAATATTACAGATTTGTTTCCAAACAAAATCATTATTCAGAAATACAATAAGACATCTAGTTAAATGGTTATAATGCAATCAAGATTCCCACAAAAGTATTTGTACCCCGTCCCTCTGATTAAGAAGGCAGACGTCTAACCAACTGAGCTAACCTGTGATAGCTAGCATAATTTAAGTTCTTTTAATTTAATAACTGTCAACTCAATGGATTATAGTGCAGTCTAGACTGGTCCAATTGTTACATTAAGCACTTTTTCCCTTATTTCGATGCTTACTGTATTATCTTACAATTGACCAATAAATAATTATGCAAACACAAATCGGTAATATAATTGATTAAAGCAAGATTGTATTATTCTCTGCAAGTCACTTTTTAAGGATATTTTTAAAAGAGCTAAAAAGAACCTTAAAATGTCAGTGTAGAATTTTCATGCACTAGATATCTAGATATTTCTTTTTTTTGACACAAAATTATTTGTTAATCTCACCCATTGACCAAATCTAAATTTGACCAAATCTTCAGTTTAAAAAGAACCACCACTCATATGGCAATGATATTTACAGATGTCTCTACACCTTCAACAAATAAATCAAAATCATTTCAAGTCACAATGTCACGTATTGCTAAAATATCCCCAAAGTGACTTGCATAGAAATTATGCACGCAGTGTATGTATATTGGGTTGATGGTAAATTGAATAGTAATTCAGCACTGCCCATAATTTTCACTTTTCTTTGTGCATTGCATGAATTATGTAAATGTGGCTTTCCAAATACATGGCCAAATGTGCCACATGCATTTTCCATGAGAAGGATAAATGCATGGAAAATGCATGGTTTTTAGCTAAATATAATGAGGCAAAAACCATGCGTTTATCCAAATGCATGGAAAACGCACGTAGCACATTTAGCCATGTAGCTTTCTCAAAAAATATAAATATATAAGTACAGGAATTAAAACAGGAAATAACAAGTGAGCACCACGATTTACAAATGGAATGTAAATAGGGACATCAAGTCCCAGAGTGGACCACAGACGTCCACCAACGATTTTAATTACAAACTTGATTATGTTTAACCGAGACTGAGGCCTAATGACAATATTCTGATAAATATTAACTGAAGATCTAAAGAAACTTAACCCACGTTTCTATTACAGGAGTGACATTTTGAGCCCTTTGGGGTAATTTAAAAATAGCACAATAGTGGTATTGTTATAGATTCTTTATTTAATAAACAAAACACAGATATATCGGATCATTGAATTAAGGAACCATGAAGAATGCAGCAAAGGGTATATCGTCAAACCTAGGTCTGGAACAGAGGTTTTGTCGGAGCCTACCTTTCTTTGAGTAGGGCGGGGGCCTAGCTCACAGGTAGTGCTCTGGGCTTCCAACTGCTGGGTCTCGGGTTCGATTCCCAGTCGAGCCTAAGTTGGATGGCTGTTTCCTCCTTCGTCTCATTGCCATGGTCTCTGCCTGTCCTAATTAGCCCAACTGGTGCAGAAATACAGGACGTAAAGCCCTAATAACACACACACACCTTTCTTTGAGTGAAAACTTCAATAGTCTTTTCACTGAGTAGCCCTGAATTCAGCAAGACATAAGTCTTTCATCTCTTCTTATTACTAGTTTTGCTTTTCAGACATATATATATATAGTAGATCACAACTAAATGATTCCATATATATGATTTTCTTGAGAAATACCGTTGCTAGGATGCAATTTGCTTCAGCCAATCACACAGTCAAGAGCGTGAAACTTTTTCATCTGATAGATTGCAGTATTCTGTCGTAGCCACCTGGTGGAAATATAGCGAACCTTCCATGAAAATCCACTGTTCCCTAATAAGCCCTGTTTCACGGAAATCAATAGACAGCATAGTTTACTATTTTTGCAAATCACATATCTTCATATCTTAGAGAGACACCAAACAGCTGTGACATACCGCTTTTTGAATTAGCCACATTCACATCTATCGAGGGGAAGGAAGCTTTTAGTCATGAAATTTCCAGAATATCTTAAAATCTTGGTGGGAAGCCTTTTAACTTTTCAGTTGTGCGACTTACTGACCTTTAATTACATGCAACAAACGAAATTTCTAGTAAAAACAAAAATAAATGGAACAAGTTAATTTATATATTTTCATTTGTGAAGTAAATATTGGACATACATAGCTGGAAATGGACTGCAATTGTAGATCTTTTAGTTAGCTCCATTAACACCAAAAGAATTCTGTGTGTCGAATGAGGTGAGCCCTATTCGATGCTGAGACTTTGCTCAACTGATCTAAACCAACCAAAATCACAGTGTGCACTTTAAATACTGAGGACTGATCTGTGCCAGTTTGTCCTTTGTTTTTTGTTGTCTTGATTGTTCACATTTTCATGTTGCTTGTTCTCCAGTATCCTGAAAAGAACTGTGCCTCTTCTGACCTGATCTAAACAAACTGTCTGATAAAGTCTTGGCAAATACTGCTCTTGCCGGGTACCCTATATAGTATAGGGCAGTGGAGTTAAAGTTTGAATCTGCAAGGTCCATTAACAACTGGTTATGTACGTGTCGTGGATATATTAGGATAGCTGTAGTGTACAAGACGTACACGACAATACTAGATAAAGAAAGAATGAGGGAGGAGTTCTCTCCATAGTTTGGCAAGCTTGTAGGACAAGAGACAATCGTGCAAGATACTGCTCTTTATCAAACGCCCTAAGCTGTTGTCAATTGATTGGTCCAGGTCTCTTGCAGAACATCTCAGTCCACAAATGCTATATGGGGTTGAGATCAGGAGAGTAACATTTCCTCAGGATGATTTCCACAGCCTGCATCCAGAGGATTTTTTTTTTAATGAGATGGCCTGTACCTCTGCAGGGGATTCTTGCTGCCATTATACAGATTCGGAGGAACACCTGGGACACTGATTCATCCATAAAGATGACTGTCACTAACATGGTCCTGCAGGTACTACAGGATAAATATACTGTCTTGGTTTGAGCATGATCAAGTTTGGTCAATCCAACTTCAAATGATCATTCTCAGCATGCTGCCGAGCCATACCTCAAGTGACCCCGCCTTGCCAAGGAACCTCATGCTGTCTCACAACAGACTGCAGCATCTCATTTGCCCCTGACCACGAGTAAGATTTGGGGCTTTACGTGCCATATTTTTGCACCAGATAGGGCTGATCACGACAGGCTGGTAGGTGACTTATAAGATTTGAGGCAGGGCATCACACTTTCTTCAGCGTATTCTATTTAAAGAGGTCTCGGAGTCTAAACACAGCATTTGCTCAAAGTTCCAATCACTAAATCTTTTGGAATGTTGGTTCATAATTTTGCACCTAAGTTCATTATCCTGGAGCTAGCCAGAACCGACCTACATTGCATTAGATGCTATGTAGGGTAACGACTTTTATTCTTAGAAGTTGATATTTACGACACATTTTTCTCAATAAACACATTAGCCACTGAAAACATTGTTTTAAAGAGCATTTTCATAAATTCGCTAGTTCATGCTTTCGCCATTGCTGCCTAGTTCCACTAAAACTCACTCGAGGGCTCCGGTGACATCACAATGCTAACACAGATTATATAGATGCAATGTTGCATTAGACCCGTAGAACAGTGGAATCATGTGGAAATGGTTTAACTTGTGAAATTTAGAAAACTATGGACTTGCCAGCGCTGTTCTGTGTGAATCTTATTATCCATTAGGGGTGTTGAAACGTCGCCAGAGGTCTCTTGTGAGTTTTGGCGCAACTAGGCGGCCATGCTGTCAAGCATGAAATTGATTGAAATTGAAAGAAATCAACCATATCTGAGCGCGATACAATAGAAAAAAGGTATGTCTAACCCTAGAGCAGGTGTATTTCGTGTGGCAAACGTTTATTAAAAGGCTATTTCCCACACAAGCTGAAAATCCATACTTTTTCATCTAGATCATTGTAACTGTCCTGTGGACAGGGGACTTGTAGCTATCCTGGAGCAATCATTACGAAGATGCCCATAATCCATTATTCAGTTAACTTCATGCTTTGGGACATTAAATCAAATTTGGTGTGATATTGTAGTCGTCCGTCTTATGATATGGCCTCAAATGTAAGAGAGGTAAAACTGACAAGGTGATAATCCCTTGCATAAATGTATATGAACATTAAGCAACATTGTTCAAATTTCCTCGTTTATAGGACAGATTTCTTTCAGTCTTGGCATTGTATTTCAGTCCATTTCCGTCATATGAAATCTTCGCATCTCCATTTGGGTCCTTTGAATGAATACCATTGAATAAACTTGCACAATGAAAAACAATTTTTTAAGTTGACTGGAAATTGCTCTATTTTAAGTAAGAAAAGGAAAGAATTTACAATATTTCCAACAGGGTCTCATTGCCTTCTTTTGGTACTATGTCTCTACGCTGAGGCTGACGGAAGACCCCACCCAGGAAATCCTATTTTTTTATCCTTGTAATTTAAATGACGAAAAAAACACTTTAAAAATCTTTGTAAAAACGTAATTTTATTCTTGGACAATGCATTTGAACCAAAATTTGGACTGACAACACAATGTGACGTTACAAAACTATGATAAAAGTTACTCCCCACGTGAGATCTTCTCCTCGCAAGTAACTTATAAAATTAATTTTCCATAAATGTGTTTCTAAAAGCTTAATATTTGTGTATACATGACCACTGTTACACATAAAATACCCATATGGATACTGAACAAATAAATACAATTACATAATAGCCCAATGTGCTTCTTAATAGCCTAAGATGTGCATCTTCGATTAATTGGTCCTTAATAGTCAGCCATCTAATTATCACATGAGGATACAATGTATGTGTGTGTGTGTGTATATATATATATATATATATATATATATATATATATATGGTGATGAAAGTCTACAGCTGTGATTATCACAATTTACTTCTCCATTTAACTAGTTGTGGTCAGCAGCTGAACAATTTCTGGAATATAAGAGGAAATTAATAATAGAATAAGTAAAATTAGTGTTCTCACTAATGAGGACCACAAAGATATTATAAATCAGAACATACATGGCTAAATGTGCTACCTGTGTTTTCCATGAGTTGGATAAACGCATGGAAAACGCATGGTTTTGGTCTCATTATAATCAGGCGAAAACCATGCATTTTCCATGCGTTTATCCAAATGCATGGAAAACGCACGTGGCACGTTTGGCCATGTACAAACAAATACAATAATTAAAGACTGGCTGGTAGGTTTGGTCAGCCACACTAGTATGAAAAGGCATGGACTGGTTAAAAAATTATACGGACTAGAAATTGGATAGAATCTGTCGTTAAAAAGACACAAATTAAAGGACTAATATAGAAGTGCCACACCCAGCAGCTTGAAAAAGGTTGCTGTAAATATATTTGCATATATTTTTTATGTGATCAGAGGAAATAACGAACATACCATCTATGTTGATTTTTCCCTCCCCATTTCTGTCTAGGTCTCTGACCATTTCTTCCACAATATTTCTGTGCAGAGGTTCTCCCAGCGAACACAATGCGTTGGCAAAGTCGTTAGTATCAACAGTCTGAAAATAATAAAAGACAATACTTAAAGTGCGCCGAAACAGTGCATTGTAAGAATGCAAGATACACTCTCTTTACTTCCAGCTGCCATTACAGAGCAAATACAAAATATCAAATCACAGTTTCTGTGACTCATATATCGTCCAATTCCTGTCTACAAATCAACTGCCCGCGCCATCTATATTTACTTTGATTATTGGGCTAGCACCGCGAGCGTCTACAGATTCTCAAAGTTTAGAGCAAATGTCTCGCACAACTGACCTATGGTCCTCGATTCAAACTTGCTAAATATTGTACAAGGAATGTAAAACCTCCGGAATTAGGATATTAGGTTCAAGGGCAGAGACAGGTTAAATGCCATCTAGTCTTACATTAAATCAATATTTCTTCAATGACAAAAAGGGTCTTAATCACAAGAGCTAATTATTAGTCAAAGTTATGTTTACCTGAGTACCAGTTTTGTCGAAGCATTGCAATGCTTCTCTCAGCTCATCGGCCGTTGTGGAGAAATCTTTAACTTTTGGTTCAAGCAATTTGGTGAGACTTGCTCCATCAATTTTTCCTTTGACTGAAACAGATGATAATTATTTCATTATTTCGACGTTTTTTTTAAATATACAAGTATGTAACAATCCAAATAATTTTCTACTTTCGAAACTTTTTAACGGTATTTTTTTTAACTGTCGCACAGTACTGTTGAAATAATCAGCATTTCTCTCTTATTGACAGCAGCCAATCAGATCATCTGTTTGAGATGATATGTGTGGCATCAATTACTGGCATTGGTTTTGTTGACAGTGCTGTTCAGAACTTCAGATTTAGATTCAGGTACATTTATTTGCAATTTTACAAGAAAGTGAGTATTATAATAATAACAGTTTTACATTATGGTTGGGGACCCCACAAAGAAAACTTGAGTTTTCGCTACCATGGGGCCACCTAGAGATATTCTATTGCGTTATATAAGTAAGGAAAGTGTAAAAATTGCTCCCATTAGAGTTGGTTTTGAACATGACTAACTTCCGTTTGATAAGGTAATATAGAAGATAGTTATTGGCAGTACTCAAGAGTTCCTTGATTATTGACACAGCACAGCCATTGGCTATTTATTTTTGGTCATCGGTGGAAATCCGTGGGATAATTGTACTTCCTGGACAATCAGATTTTCACTCACATTGACTGTCGACTGCTTGGTTCAGGGCCTTGAGCTCAGCTTCCGTGGGGTTGAGGCCAACTGATCGGACCACTGGGCCGACCTCCTTGGTGGTGATTTTGCCGCTGGAGTCGTAACAGAACAGCGACATGGCTGCGTTGATCTCTGAAAATTCAAAAAAGCCATGGTAACACAATAGATAGATAGATAGTTAAATAGACAGATAGGGGAAGTGCAGCCCTCTAAGGCAAGTTCTTGCCACTATCGAGGGTTGATTGATGAGGTGAGAGAGGAGGAGTCCACCCATGTAACACATTTACCCCAAGGGTGGGATCTTTCACTTGCCTCAGCATAGACACTGAGTACAAGGGACCACCAATTTAAAGTCTCATCCGAACAACAGGGATGTTGTTCAAGAAGGGTGCCCAAGCCTGGGATTGAACCCGGGTCCTTCAGAGGAGTAAGCGAGCGTCTTACCACCAGACCACCCAGCTGCCATATATTTTAATATAGAATGGCATGGGATAAACTACATTTACTATCCCCAATTCAAAATTTCCAGTGCATTGCTTTAAATTGTCATTTACCAAAAAGCAGTCGTAACAAAATTTGTACTGATACGACAAGCAATATGGGTTGTTATTTTTCTTATGGACAGCGATTGGAATTATAGTCCTGAAGGATTCACAAATTCATACGAAAATCACTAGCACACATCTACTATGGAAATGAACTAAAGATCCACTCACCATTTGCTATTTTTTGAGACTGAAATAAAAGAAAAGAAAATCCAATAAGAGAAAATGACAATTCAATGTTTATTGACAATAAAAGAAAAAAATCCAATAAGAGAAAATGCCATTTCGATGTTTATTGACAGGTAACAGCATGACTCTCAGTCTAACATTGGGCAAGATTATACAATTTATTATTTACGCATTAAATAAACCAATGAATTAATATTATGGATTCTAACACTTAAATTCATAAATACATTTTTGATTCAAAAAAGCTTCTATGAACCATACACTACAGGTTAATATAATTAATTTTCAATCAAGCATACCATATTGTTTAAGAGGTATCTGACATACCCCTACTTATCTAAATCAACAAGTATACAGTTTCAAGCTCCCTGTGACCATACATTATTAACGTGTAGCTCAACTGGCACCAGATCCTAGTCTAGAATCTATATTTAGATCACTGTGAGTCATCAGTGCTATTCAGGAAGTTAACAATTAATGAGACTCCAATTGTGATCATGTAGTTTGTCTGGCTATTGTCAAATAAGTCAGACATTCTGCAAGACATCATTAAATAGGCATTTTCGACAGTTTAAAAACCAAATATGCAGGTTTCTATTATTAGCACACCAGCCAACATGACTTCATTTAGCGTACTATATTAAGGAGTTTAATTCATTCAGAAGTCAATCAAGTCATTTCAAATGATCTGCAAGCTTTAATATAACTACATAATATGTGTAATAATCGTGAATTAAACACATATTAGACATATAAGGTGAATATATTGTACTTACCATGTTGGGCGTGTTCTCGGGGCCGTCTACCTGAGCTGTGACCTACTTTCCGCACAGGTGGATGTGCTCAGGTAAACAGGCCGTTACACAGTGAACACATGGCCATTCGACGTATCCAGCTCCACCTGTTGTTGTGCTCACAAAACATTCTGAGACATGTGTAACACATTGTCTATGAAATTACATAAAATAAGGTCGACCGTAGTGTTGATGAGGACAAATTATATAGTGTTATGTTCCACATTGCAGAATGTCTGACTTATTTGACAATAGCCAGACAAACTACTATGATGGTGCAATGAAAGTATGGCCTATTACGGAAAAGTTCTAAAGGTTCCATATTAGACAATAACAATAGGCGGATTTAGGGGGGGGGGGCTTAGAGGGTTAAGAACCCCCCCCCCCCCCTTAGCCTAGTACATTTTTAAAATATCAGCGGTCCCGAATACATTTTAATTGTTCAACCAACCCCGCCCCCCCCCTTCGGTGAAAAATTTTCTGGATCCGCCCCTGAATACCCAATCAGAGAAATACATACTATACTTACTAAACACCCTACGTAGGCAACTGAATTTATTGACACTTACTAGATATATCTAATCCATGTACATATTAATCTCTCAATTTATTGCCAAAGGTTAACCAGCTTGTTTGGCCTAAGTGCGGTTATAAAAAATCCAATCAGCAAAGACTCTTTGCTAAAGATGCTGTTGTTCAGGTCAGACGAAATGCATCTGGACTTGAAATATAAACACGCCAACTCACCGACAGAAAAAACAAAACAAATCAGTCAAATAATATTTATCGTAACAAAGGAAGTAAGAATTACACTAGGAGGCTATAATGTAGTTTAGGCCTGTACCTAATGTGCTGCTAATATGACAGGTCTTTCTCCATATTAACGAAGTGCTATTAATGGAATTCTGTCTTTCATTCAGACAGTAGCTGTAGTATATCTGGAACAGAAAAATGTAAGTCCAACGTTTGGATTCAGTATAGTTAAATGTATTTTAAAACCACCCTTGAGCTTCAAATGAATGCCAGAATTGTTTACCGTCAATTTTAATTGTGCCTTCTCCATTCTTGTCGAGGTGCCTTACAAATTCTTGAGCGAGTTGATAAGGCAAAGCTTCCCCCAACGAACTCAAGAGGTCAGCAAATGCGTCTGTATCTACAGTCTGAAAGTGTGTGAAAAACAGCCTCTCAAATCAATTTGGAATTATCTAATCACAGGCGCTAGCCGGAAAATTACACTAACTACCTAATGTTATTATAAGCCAAAGAGCAAGCAATTATAAATTATTTTCCGGCTGGCGCCTGTGATCTAATCTAGTATTTGGACAGTACTAGTCAATACAAACAACTGTCAAACATCATAGGTCTGCTACTACAATAGGCTCAATAATCCAACAATGGAAAGTTCTCCATTATATATAGAGAGGTAATAAGAACATATGATCTCCTATTCTGACTCTGAACAAAATTTGCAGTTTTGTACAAATAAAGGCAGATAATTTAGTTAAAATTAGGCCTCATGCAGTGGAACCCCTTTAATTAAACCTTCACAATTTGTTGGGGTAAATGTGTAAGATGGTGTGGACTCCAAGCCTTATCATCTAATCATTACGTCTGCCTCTGGAAGCTGGTAATAGAAGCTGACTAAGTTTCAGACCCAGTAGCATTGAGAATAGACCAGCCCACTCACCATCAAGATCAGTCTAGCCTACATGAACCCCAAAAATTGATTATACAATATTTAGTACATCATAATTAAAGGCCCCTTCACACATAGCCGGATCAGATGCCGGAGTGTCCCGGAATAAAATTTTATTCACTCCGGGGGGTTCCGGGATCAAAGAGCTGTTAAATGTCAAAAAAAAAAGAAGTTTGGCGATGTGTACTCGATGGCAATACGGTCTCAACAAGGAGTTAACACGACTGTCCCGGAAGAGTGCGGAGTGAACCGGATTTTACACGGTGCCTTCAAGGATATAACCGGTCTTTACACCGTGTTCATTCGTGTGCAACCGTGTTGCTCCTTGTACTCTTTGGCGTTAATGGCGGCGAAATATTCATGCCCGGTTGACGCCGGACATAGCCGGAGATACCACGAAGTATACCCGAGTCAATACGGAGATTCCCGGAGATCGGAGGAGTCTACTGAGAGTCTACACGGATCAACATGGATTAAATACTCTGGACCTCCGGCATGAAAAATTTAACGTGTTTAATTTTTTCCCCGGAGTCCCAAGGTGGTCTTGGATCGCCCCGGACAATGACAGACAATGCCGGACAATGCCGGAAATAAACACAAGGTCTACTCGCTATTACCGGAGTTTGCCGGAACTATACTCCTGGACAATCCAGCGTCTGATCCGTCTAAGTGTGAAGGGCCCTTAAGCCCAGTACACACAAGGGATCAACGGCGATTCAGCATTGTTCAGTCTACACCCCTTTTTATGACTTTAGTGGCTGAGCAGTGCACACTCAGTGGTTACCCCTGCTGCAGTATGTGACCATGTACGATGTTTATCTCATTATGCAGATGGTGTCGGGTCATTTTCCTAATACCCCATTGGTCAGATTCCAGAAACTCAGTTGCTGGTCAATACACACAGCAAAATCACCCAAAATCACCGGCGCCTGAGTTGCTCAATATCAAGCAGAGCTTGATATTCAGCAACTGAGTTGCAAGTCATAAAATCCCAGTTGCTGGTGCATGCACACAGTGCAACTGAGTGGTAGAAAGGGGTTAACACTGAGGTGCCAGCAACCCAGTCACCAGAAACTCATCCGTGTGTATTGGGCTTTAAGGCCACTGAAAGTAAAACCATTTTAGTGATCTGGTCTTAATCTAGGGCTACACTGTAGTTCTTATCTAACCCCAGTTCCAAGTTGATCAAATGCCAGCAAAGCATCACTCAAGTCGTCTTTTGTGGTCGTGAACTCTCTGAGTTTTGGTTCTATCAGTTTTGCCAGTCCTGCTCCATCTATATTTCCTTCAACTGCAATGTAAATAAATCATTTTTCCAAAACAATATCATGCTTCTTTTCAGGTTTATTTGAATCTTTATAGTTCGGGCACAAATGTAGACAAGGACATACTAAATCAATTTTTTGAGGGCACCGGAGCGGACGATTATCGGGGGGTCGCCATACTGGCTAATGCAAAATGGCCGCCAATCAGTACTTAATTTTGTCATAAAATCATAATCCAATGTCATAGGATCATGAGTGATAGTTCTTTTTATAGGTTTTTGACCTCAATGATTCCAATCTGAACTCAATTTTGAAATAGTAATGACATTTGGCCAATCTAGTGATTGCTAGCTCATTTATCCAGAATCAAATCATTTTTTAAGGTCATTTACATATAGAAAAAATCCACCATTGAGATAATTTCATGTCATATAAAAAAGTAAATCCAGCTTAACTGATTCTAGGTTAATCGCTGTCATAACGTTTAATCAACATAGGTATCATCATTGTTCAGATATCCACTTTCATATTTGCATAACCCTATGTAGCTGACTCCTGGTTGATTGCTTTCAGTTTCCTGTGCAAGATAGTTCGCCGCGTCAACCAAAAAAGATAGTTTGCTGCTACCTTCTAAGTCCTGTCTTATATGACAATCAGATGTAATGGTCTCCTTTTGCCCCATTCTGTGAAATAAGAGAATTCCTGTTGAACTGCAGTTGCTTAATTCCAGTAAAAGCTTGTCGGAAGCAGTGCTTTCTTTGAGTGCTCAAACAAAGCTGCTGAACTGGGTGGTATGTTCTCCAGAGTATTTTTTACAACTTGTGGTTGACCTTAGCAAACCTCATCCTATACTGCACAGGCATCTACAAATTATTCCTGATTCTTCATGTGGAGAGATTCAAAGTTAAACTGTGTAGGGTCATGGGCTGGTGTTACTAGTGTTTCTGTGAGTCCTTTTGTGTGATGCCGTTTATCACAGTTGGGTAATTGTTTCAACAAGCAACTGACTGAGCAACAGTCAAACATATTTGACTACCAATGGCAACAAACAGTTCCACTTAAGCTAAGAACTATTTTTTGGTACATTAAATCCTGACTTATGACCCGACCACCTTCTTTTGAAAATAGTTCAATCCAACCGAGTGGAATGGCAAGCTGGGCAGTGTGAGACCTTGAAGGTCACAATGGGAGCAACAATCATGGATGGGAATGTCACACATATTTTTGCCCAGTATCCAAACGCACATGTTCCACATAGGGCTACCAAAGTGTGGAGAAGAAGCTTATGACAAGAACCACCACATCATAGTCAATTGTGAGAATACAGCCTGTTTGGTAGCCCTGTGTGAAACATGTGCCAGATTAATGTGTATTCTTGTATTTACTTCAGGGTGGTTGCAGCGTTGGAGACCCAATAGATCCATCAGACAGAACACTGTCCAGTTGGTGATGAGAAGGACTGTCTCACATTGATCTTCAATGACAATCTCCTGAGGAAAATGAATTACTTCTTTTTGTTATCCTTATTATTTTACGAATCCACTGTTCCAGTTATGTTTTGGGATCACATGTAGCCCTCCCAAATCCTAGTCTGTGCCTCACTCTGTGCTGATGTGTGAGTGAATTGAGACTCGTCAGATCCCATATGGCATCGATCCCTGCAAGTGGTGGCCCATCACCTCTTGTGTGTTGAGTCCCACAAGTTCTTGATTACTATTAAAGGGATTTTCTGCTCAACAATCTCAACAAATGGCAAGACATTCCTCTTGTACTTAAATTGCAGGCTGCGTGCTTCTTCGTGATAAGCAGTGCTTAAGCTTGGTGCTTTCAGGATAGCTACAAACTCTTCAACACTCATGGAGCAGTGTGGACCTGCTAACATGAAGAGTGTTCTCATACAGCCCAACTGCTCCACCAAGTGTCCGAAGAACCTTATTGGACTTATGTGACTGACAGTTAATTTTGAACAACAATTTCCTTTGAGCAATGCAGCATGTACAGCCAGCTTGCATGGTTGTGCATGACCTATCACAACCATGGGCAGACAGCCTAGAGCTTGACTAGAACTTGACTTGTGAATTCTCAGTACTGGACTTTTGATCCCACATCTCCTGTCATTCAGGTGGTCCATGGTCATTGTAATAATAGTTAGAAAAGGCCTTTGCTTAAGGAAGTGAGGAGATATGTCAATACTAAACACCTGATGGGCACTAGATGGGCACTAGATATGACTCTCATTAAAATGTTAAGAATCAACTGAGCACGACCAGATGTTAGAACCAGTGTCTTAGAAAGAACTGTATAACAACCTGAATCATGTAACATCTTTCAATCATTTGATGAACTTTGTTTTCAATATGCAATGCTACGATCACCACAGCCAACCTATCTCCTGATATAACTGGAAATCTCTGTTATAGGAGCTTTGCTATGCAATTTGCTGATCCGCCTTAAGTAGCCCTGTGTGTCTGACCAGAGTTTGGCAACTTTCTACCCTACGTAATGAGTTCATAGCATGCTTTGTCATTGAACAAGAGACTGCTTTGGCTTGAATGAGAGCTAAAGCTCCTGGCACTGTGTGAGGAGTCTGAGAGTTTTCACTCATGAGCCGAGAGTTGTTTTGTTCACCTTACGGAAGTAGTCCTGCTGCAGCACTGTGGTGACATGTGCAATCCAACAGCATTATAGAGGCCTAATTCTTGACTTATGTTTAAATAACCTTTTACTGCTGTGTGACTTTTTTATTCTTCTAAAACATGCTTCTTGGGTATATTTTGACCACAAATGGCATTTATATGTTAAAATAGAGCAAAAAGAGTTCAGATTTGGAATCCTTGAGGTCAAGAACCTATAAAAAGAGCTATCACTTATTATCCTATGACTTTGGGTTATGATTTTATGACAAAATTAAATACCGATTGGCGGTCATTTTGGATTAGCCAGTATGGCGACATAACCCTCAATAAGTGGCCGTGCCGGAGGTCTAAATTTTTTTATTAAGTATGACCTTGTCTACATCTGTGCCAAATTTCATGCTTGTAGACAAATCTGCGCAATCCTTTCCCTAAGGGCCTGGACTATTACATATACAGGCCTAGGTGCCACAAACTGTCAAAAAAGAGGTTTAGGTTGATTGTTTAATATGGTGTACCCAGATAGCATTCCCAATTGGCCCAGCGTCATTTATATATAGGCCACCGTCGGTACAGCATCGTTTGACATCGTCAACGTCGCGCCAACGCTAGAACGATTTGGAATGCTATCTGGGTAAGACACTCTGTAGGGTCGGCACAGATCATCATGGTTTTTGTTATAGATATTTCAGACTTTTTTTTAAATCTTTTTTTCTTTATAGATTGACAGACTAAATGCCAGCACATACATTGTTTGTCCACTGTCTGATTGATGGCTTTGATGTCCATTTCACTCGGATTCAGACCAAGAGATCGGATCACCTGTCCAACATCGTTGGTGGAGATTTTGCCAGCTGAATCTGTTTTGAACAATCCTAAGGCCGCAGTGATCTCTGCAAATAAACAAAAGTTCACTGTAAACTTTGCCTGCATGATCAGCAGCGGATTTGGAGGGTTGGGGGGGGGGGGGGTTTAGGAGGCTTATTTCTGATGTACTAAAAAATCCAGCAGTTCCAGATTTCTACCTTAATAGTGTAATTGAATTTTTACTATCACAGATCATTCCACAGTTGTGTTATTAAGCATTGACTTCTTGAATACTAATTTTTTTTTATAAGAATTAAAGAATATTGAGGTTGCTTCCAAAATGCACTTTTATACCTAAAGTAATGGAAACCCTATGGGAATTATATAATCTGGTCAATGTCCATACTTTTGTAACATTTCTAATCACTCCTGCTTGCCATACATGTTATTTAAGTAGCCTGTGGAATTCTAGTATTTGTTTCCAATAGTTTTCCTCAGGTGGCCTTGTTAAATTAGCTGACCATGCTGTTTTTGGTGCATCATTGACGGAGTTATCAAAACAGGTAACTTGAGGCGATTGCTGCCAAGTACAGTTTTTAGAAGGATACTGAGGGAGTCTTTCAAGAGTTTGAAAGCTACAACTTATCTGAATATGATTCTACAAAAACTGTAGATTAATCAATTGGTGTAACTTTCTCCAGAAAACAAATAAGAGGGAACTAAGACAAACTAATATACTGGGAGAACCAGTAGTATTGCATCTGCATCATATCACCAAAAATAATAATGAATTAATAATAATTAAGGTTTAATCTTTAATAATATTTGGTCCTGGAAATTACAATGTTCACCAAGTTATAGTAGTACTATTCTAGTACATGGTCAAATGTGCCATGTGCGTTTTTTATGCGTTTATCCAAACGCATGGAAAATGCACGTGGCACAATTGGCCATGTAGTATGGATAATATACAATGCAGCCTCAGGGAAATCAAATGGACGTACTCGGAAGTTCTGAGATTCCATTTAAAAGATTTATTACTGGGTGACTGATAATCTCTGATCAGTGTGCAACAGCAATCTTATCTCTGTGCAAATACAATACAAACGCATATCTCAAAAAAAATGTATTCTTGGTACTTTATTGTTTTGTAGAATAGGTCGTACAGAAGCATTTTGCTTGAGTCATTATTTTGTCATGATTGTATTTTAATTGTATGTATTTTTTTGACTCTGATCAAAAACGACATTAAATAAAATTTTACTACTACTACTACAAAATCAAACTTTGGTAGCACCCTCAAAATGTTTTCTAAATGACCCAAATTTTTGCACACATTCATTATATGATAAAAAGAAAAAGGGGCAGCCTTGTAAAGCTACATTTTTAAGACCTTTTTTCCAATATACTTAAATGAAACCACCTTAGTGTGCTGTCCCCTCAAAGCACAGCAAAACTAATTATGGATATTCTTTGCTAGTTTGCATGGTTAAACAAAATAATTGGTTAAACTAAGAAATCTTCTCTTAAAAAATACAAGAGAAATGGATTTATATATATATTTTTTAGTTTAGGCAATTTTTCTGAATCACCCACTTGTCAGATTTGAACTTTTGTGAAATGCGTAAACTCAGCACATGCGAATTATTCTGTAATTTCATTGTTTGACCTTTAGTACCATAAGCCAGCCCATAGCCTATAAGATAAATTGATTAAGATAATATAATTAAGTTGCTGGGCTTTGAGGTGACAGCACTGACAGCACACAGTGGTAAACAATACCGCGCACCGCGGGTTACATGTGCACGGAGAATATATTGCTAATAATTACGACTTTATTATATGATGTATATATAAGGATCCCTTGTATCGTATTATATTGGTGTAATTAGTACAAAAGTAAATTTGATATTGTACTTACCAGTAGCATAATTTCGAGACTGAAAAAAATAAAAAATACACATCACCAGTTATTTCTACGTGTGGGCAACCAACTTTCAGGACACCTGAATTTGCCAGACTTAGGGGCTACTAAATCAGACCTTATTTTACACACCGCTTGGGAGACCAGTCTAGTCCGCATCTAAACTACGGAAATGTCTTCTCTATGGCACAATACATTTTTCCTTAATTAGTCCCAAGTCGCCCAAAAAAAATGTACACCGACATCCTTCACCTGCCACAACAAGAGTACAAATCCTAGGAACTGAACGACCAGGCACCTAACTATCTTAAAGAACTTGTCTGTACTATCTCTTCCGCACACAATCTAAGGAGCTGCTGGAAAGTTCATCTGAACTGACCCCAGTTTCTGGATAATTAAATTTGGAATATAGGCACTCTATAAATTAATAATATTATAAAGAAGTGACTGATCGAGTATAAAGCCACTTAGCCATGGATGTTGCCTACACTACATATATACTATTATGTGTTTATTAAGATATATGCATGTATGTACAATTTTCTGGTTGAAAATAAAAAATCTCAATCTGAAATCTGTAGGCCCCATGTATAAACAATTACCATTAATATACCTAATAGCAACAAATTATTGATTGACTGACCGTCAACAAAACAATTTTCTGAACTTACTTAAGTGTTTGTGGGCATTAAAAAGCTTTAATCTCCCGCATATCGTTCTGTGTTTGTTGTTCTCAACTATATTTGAGAGTTATCCAATATTCCTCTGGAATTATAATTGCTCTCAGGGGAATTAATTTTCTTTGTTTATAATTGTGTATGTATCGATCTGAATTTCATATCATAGAAAAATAATTCTCAAATTAGTTTCATTGACTGTGCCGCATCTATAATTTGCTTACAATGAAGTACCTAATTGTTTCTTTTAAAATTATATTTTCATGTCCCTGAATTAATAACGCACTACTATAATTACACCCACTCTTGAAGCAAGTTTAGATAGGTTATAGATAGAATGAAGTTCAATTTAGGATTAAGTAGGCTAAAATTAAAATTATATCTAGGCCTACAATTCCTGGAGTGCTCAGCTCAAATCACATGAGTACTATAAGTGCCACAATCCAACAGGAAAAAAAAAAGGAATTAGGCCTTTAGATTTAAAAACTTCCAATCAACTTCTCTAGAACCTATAGGCATTCTCTCTGCTATATATAGGATATCAGTATATACATACCATGTTGGCCGCTGTTTTCCGGGTTGGTAGATTGCTTTAATTCACACTTGGCGGCACCTGAGGCAGTTTATGTCACGTGGGGTCACGTGCATTGGAGGATTAGCTCGCAGCGCCCCTGTTTGATACCAGCACGCCCCTAGTGTGCGGATCGGCCATACAAGACAGAGAGCGCCCCCAAGTGGAAACCACCAGAACGATGCAGGGGAGAAGTGAAATTGTAAGTCCTGATTCTTGACCAACAGCCCTGTCTCTAGCCCGACCACACTGCCCCATTTTCAGACAAAGGGTCATACACTCCCAAGAATCTGTTTATTATATTTTAAAATAATGTATTTTCCCTGCCCCAGAAATTTTCATTGGCCTATCAAAAATCAATTACTGAATCAAACTGCCAGATTACTGGCTTTTGCCAGATGGTACTGGCTACAGCAAAATAGAGTTCAATGACCTCTCACACAGGCCAGCCAATGTGGAACTCATGCAATTCACTCCAGCCTATTAAGTTTGGCAACATCACATGGAGAGCTCGGCCACCTGTTTCTATATATGGTATAAGTAACAACATGGAGGTATATTATAATGGCCTCATAGTAACCGGGACGGGTCTCTCAGAGAAATCTTGGACAAGGAAAAATGTAGATAAATAACCATGACAGCAAATTCGATGCTAATCACATGCAATTTATTAAAAAAACATGCTCACAATTGATAATAGAAAATGAAAAGTTGCTGCTATGCGCAAGCAGATTGAGTATAATTATATATTTAGGAAAATAAATAGTAAAAATTCAACTTCACCGATAACAATTGACATAATTTGCATAATATGGCACAGACAGACAGACAGACAGACAGACAGACATGTAGATGAGAATTTTCTGTATAAATAGCACCAGATAAATCATATATCATATATATGTATTAATATATATTCATCAATATAATTAATTCCACTCCAATAAATAGTGAAGCACGTCACGATATGTATAACAGTCACGTATTTACAAGAAAGATAAATATTGACAAACTACAAATAGACATTTCTTCTTGTAGGAATAAACTCTTTTTGCAATCTCACAGTAGTTTTTTAAAGTCTTTGCTCAAGTGTTACATTTCACAGAACCCTGTGTAAATCACATCTCAAACAAACAGAGCATTTTTTTCTAATTCTCCAACTTGACCATTTTGGCACTGACATTCCACAGTAACTGGCCAAGGTGATCATTTGTCCCTTCAGGACTTGCGACAGACTCTGCACAATCCCTGAAAAGAAGCCGTAAAATTAAATAAAAAATAAATAAAGGAGGGAGGTCCTCCACCGGTTACATTTGGATAGTGACATTTCCAAGATCAAATGACCATGACAATGAGCCTATTTCAGGTGGTCCTTGCTGCTTTTGGTTTCACTAAAAAAGAGTGTTGTAAACTCTCAGGAAGTTTTCATTTTAACACAAAAAGTTCAAGTGTTCTAAAAAGTTTATAAGAATCAATACTGTTGCCGTTTTTCTTATAACGACTTTAACCATTAAATTTCACCAGATTAATTTGTTGTTATAAGGGCAAATTGAGTTAAAGCTTGCCAAGAACATATATAATTTTGTGCCAAATTTTGTCAACCATTGATTCATTGTGCAGTATTCCTGTGCACTTTATAATAATGATAATGACTGACTGCTGTTTCGATGGACGCCAATCCTGGGGGGATTGGGGGGGGGGGGGGGTGCGTATAAATAGTATACATCCCCTATAAATGATATGGGAAGGGTCAGATAGGTATCAAATTCCCTAGAAACTGATAAAAAGGAGAGCTCGGCCAATATCTCCCAAGCACTGTGTTCTGGCAGCTTTAAGCCACTTAGGTTACATAACTGAGCAATCTTTGTTTAAGAATTGAATGTAATCAATGTAAACAAAACTAATTGATATGCAATTTCACGGTTAGACATTCAATGTCATAAGCCAGTCGATAGACTTTTAGGTACATTTGTTTGTATTTAAGTATAACTGGTAAACTAGCAAAATAATTGCCATCAAGCTAAGGGCATTTCCTAATGTATTCAGCTACATTCTGATTGCCTGTTGCAAATGACATAGCTGCCTCTTGAGATGAGAACCCAATTAAAGCAGTCAGTAGCCTTGGTATTAGTTAATGAAATATATGTTGGTAAACGTCTGTGCTAATTTGCAGAAAGTAAATATCCATTCATGAATTTTGTTGTAATAAAACAACACTCTAAAAATGCAATTGAAAATTACAATACGATTTTTTCTCGAACCTCACTCCATTACCTGACTGAAGTTAGCTCAATCTTTGCGAATAGTTGACAGGTCCTGTGTGGGGTTCAAATCCAGGCCCAAGAACTCTTATGAGCTTCATCCCAGCTGGATGTCATTGGCACAAGACGTTAAATTGGTGGTGCCTTTTACTCAGTGTCTACGTTGGGGCAAGTAAAAGACCCTGCCCATTGCTCAAATGTGTAACATAGTGCAGACTCCAAGCCTTATCATTACATCTGCCTCTGGCAGCTGCTCATATAAGTTGACTAAGCTTCAGACCACTAGCACTGAGACATTAAGAAATTTGTATAGCGCCTGTTTCAGAAAAGATTTCTGCTCACTGGCGCTTAAATTTCAGACATTAAGATCAAAAACTTAAAAATGAGGAATTTTTCACCATTTCGTGGCTATACATGTCAAAATGTTGACCAGCATTAATGCATGTGGGGTTATCCTATAACTCACTATGGAAATCTTGTTATTTCAGCCTGGCTGGGACACAGCAGCATACAAACTGTGGAGACAACAGCATTACACCAAGGATGCTAGGCAGTCCTAGATTCCCATGCAGTATTTTGCTTGTTGGACGACCATGTGCATGTAATTGACTCCCTAGTAAACTGCTGACATGTGCTTCTTTTTTTTTTTGTTGTTTTCAACATGCAGTACCCAGTAGAATCAGCCGATGTCTGTACATTCATCCAAAACACTTTTTTGGCCACAATGCAATAGTTAATTAGGTATCTGTTTTGGGTGTGTTATATGTTGTATTGTCTATGTATAGAATTGCAAATTTACTCGTTTTTCAAATGTTGCCTTAACCGCAATTTAAAATATGTATCAAATTTAGAATAAACTTGTATTATACTGTCTATACACATATTGGATTACAAATTTAAAATGTACATCAAATGTAGAATAAACGTGGTATACCGTCTCCTGTACATTGATACAATGTGTATTACAAATAAAGATGTTGATTTTGAAAAGTTTTTATTTATAACTACAGCAATAAACAGTGTTTTGGTTGTTTCTAATATCTTAATTACAGTTAAAAATGAAATAAGTTGAAATCAACAATTTCTAGGTTCCTACAAGGACCAATATGCATGGTTTACTTAAGAAGGTTTAAACAATCTATCGCTTGAATATTTAGCCAAGATTTGAGTTGAGTCAGGTTCTTTCAACTAATTTTATTGGTTAAAAAATATTGATTACAGTTAACAAAATGACTTTGTTGAAATTAACCACTTTTTGGTTCATCTTTTGACCAATAGGAGCAAGATTCAAACAACATAATTATATTGTTTAAATTTTCAACCAATATTTGCATTGCATTTTGTATTCTCTAACAAGTTTCATTGGTTAAAAAAATTACCAATGTGGCATTGGTTGTTTAGTATACAAAATCTAGATTGGTTGTCTCAACAAAAAATGTCTTGAGGCTATGCGAAACAAGAAAATTGGTTGAATGCAACCAATCTGTTTTTAGAGTGTGCGCATCTTCCTAAAGGCAATGCACCATCTTTGTGTAGCTACGCTAAGCGCCTTGCTAGAAATGGGCTTGTTTGCATGGTTTTTGCTTACCCAGTTTGATTGGTCGCGGCGATCTGTGGACCGCCAAAACACAGCTCATCAGTGCTGTTGTTTACGAAATGTATCTATATTTAGCACAGTAACGTGGCCTGCAGTGACGGTTGAGCGTTTTGAAGCATTAGTGAGTCGCTTGCATTGTCTGACCTACTTAGTCATGTGCGTATTTAGACATCTACCACTAGGGCTACAGTGAAAAAAACCACGCCAAGCCGTGAAATGTGGCAAGGTTACACTACAAAGCTGTGTGGAGTAAGTGGACTTACCCTAGGAAGATGGAGTGTGCATTACTCTTAGGCCTCCCACCTGCTTGACGGGGATAATGAAAAGGTACTCACTTGTAATATTTCCCAGTTTGACTGGCAAGAGCTGGATCCAAAGCACAACACACTGTTGTCTGAGCACCATGATAATGGTCTTTGCTGAAAGGCCAGAAGAACGCCTCCAAAATATACTTTAACAGCCATGAAATCTTCAAATGAAGATGTCTGCCCATGTCTGTCATGACAGCTCCTGGGTGCAATGAGTAGGTAGTAACTCCAGTGCCTGAAAAAGAGTAACACTATTAACCGTGAGGTTTTGTGAAGGCTATATTAAACTGAAACCACTGTCACATTTGCCAACTTTCCATTACAATTGAATACAACAAGTTGAAGTTGAAAGGTTCAATGACCCAGAACTTGCATGAACCAACAAATTTTATACAGGTTTTATTTATGCTCAAGCTGTCTCTTCGTTAGGCTGTGGAGGCACTGGTTAACGGTCCGCTGTATAGCACTTCCAGTGCATGACGGTTGTCTGTCCTGTTACTAGCTGCTTCCTATTTCGGACAATCCTTTTCTCTGTCTTTTTATCTCTTCCTGTGTCTTCCCATATCTTCCTATGTCTTCCCATATCTTCCTGGGTCTTCTTATATCTTCCTAGGTCTTCCCATCTCTTCCTATGTTTTCCCATATCTTCCTATGTCTTCGGTCTTCCCATCTCTGCCTATGTCTTCCCATATCTTCCTATGTCTTCCCATTTCTTCCTGCATTCCCATATCTTCCCACATATTCCCATATTTCTTACAATGTTTTTCTGTCTTGCTATCTCTTTCTATGTCTTCCCATATCTTCCTGTGTCTTTCCATCTCTTCCTGTGTCTGCCCATCTCTTCTTGTATTTCCATATCTTCTTATGTCTTCCAATCTCTTCCTTGTCTTCCCATATCATGCATATCTTTCTATGTCTTTCTATCTCTTCCTGTGTCTTCCCATATCTTCCTATGTCTTCCCATATCTTCCTATGTCTTCCCATCTCTTCCTGTGTCTTCCCATATCTTCCTAGGTCTTCCCATCTCTTCCTATGTCTTCCTATATCTTCCTAGGTCTTCCCATCTCTTCCTATGTTTTCCCATATCTTCCTAGGTCTTCCCATCTCTTCATATGTCTTCCCATATCTTCCTATGTCTTCCCATCTCTTCCTGTATTTCCACATCTTCCTATGTCTTCCAATCTCTTCCTTGTCTTTCCATATCATGCATATCTTTCTATGTCTTTCTATCTCTTCCTGTGTCTTATAATGTCTTTCTCTGTCTTGTTTTGCTCTTGTCCATATGCAACAAAGTTATAAAGTTGAATAGTTTTAATAATGCCCCAGAAAGCAGAAAACTTCACAGAAATTACAATTGTTATGCTCTGTAGATATTATAGACTGAGAACTGTTGTACATTGTCTGCAGAATGAAGATGGTCACTGGTGTTCTGCTTTCTGTGGCATTATTATAAGCAGTCTCATTGTAAAATAGAAAACATTGTGAAGTTATGAATTGTCTGGGCTACAATGTTGAAATGGCTTGACCTCTGAGACCACAAGTAGAAAGTGGCACAGGTGACCCACAAATGGAAACTGTGGAAAGACCCAGGCCCACAAATGGCGCAAGGACCTCCAGCATAGGAACTCGCTGGTTTACAATTACTGTCTAGTATGTTTAGAACGACAAACGTACAGCAGTTGTGTCATCTACTTCTATATTGTGCTAAGGCCTGTAAGGGTCTGCGATTTTTGCCAGAGGTAAACTCCGATTTGGCTGGATCTTGGGCCAGTATTATTTTACCAGGGAATAGTTTATGTACTAACTTTGCTCAGGTTTAATTTCTGCGTGTTTTCAGGTGTTATTTACTTCATTATTCCTCATTTAAGGTAAAAGTGTACAGTAACCAGTAAGACATTTGCACGTCCATTGTGAGGCTGTTGCTAAGGGCCTTTCAGGCTCTTTTTGAAATTGTGACATCACAAGTCAAAGCCCTGAGTCAAAGCACAGGCCACTGACTTTGGTGCTCAATCTATCTTATATCGTCAGCTGAAGGTAAACTCCGATCTGGCTGGGTGTTGGGCCATTATTACTTCACCAGTCCATGGCTGATACTCTAACTTAGCTCAGCTTATATTTTTTTATGCTTTTTCAGGTGTTATTTAATTATTCCTTATTCTATTTTACAACGGGGCCGCAAGCTCTTCTCTCGCCATGGCGACGTTGGCTTGCCAGTTTTGCAAACGGCCCCTAGGAGCTCCGGTCGCGTGTATATAAAAATAGGAATGCAAGTCAAAACGTCCGAAAACCGAAACACCCGATTCCTGAATCATCTGAAAAATGTCCGAAACATCCGATAATTTTTTTTAAATTTTGGCTATGTACACATGAACTATTATAACTTGAAGTAAATATAATTTCCTATTCTTAACTATTCGGACACTTTTCGTACGTTTAGTGAATCGGACGTTATGGGTTTGGACGTTTCGGTTTTTGGACGTTTCGACTTGATAATTTGTTTTTTCATCGATTTATATATATGTTAACTTATCAATGGTATTAAAAAGGAGCATTGAATTTAATTTACATTGATAACTTTGTTCGAATGTCATCCTTTTTTTTAATAACTGAGTAATAAATACTGCTTTGTAGTACCTACTGCTCCTGACAACTTGGATAAAAAATAAATAAAAATTAAATGGTAACAAAAGTTGAAAACCTAACCTTTTCCCAATATCATTACAAGTTTAGCCATTTTTATATTCACTAAGATTACCAAATTACTTAAGACCAAGATGATGCCGATGTTAGCCCCACGGGTTTGTGCTAGTTAAATTATATGCAGGCTTTGGCATACCATCACCTACTGACCTAGCTACCTATCAGTGTTTTAGCTCTGGTTGTGTCTTGCTTATAAATGTATGAAATGCTTAGGGATTTGCAATTTCACAAATTATGAGGAATTCATATTTGTGTTCAACCCCTCCCCCCATATTCCAGTTTTCATAACTATACTGTTTTTACAAGTGAATATTATCCTCATTTAACACCAGAACTGAATGTCTCGAGTATTGTTTGGAAAGCATACAGGTATTCTCATCTGTTATTTTTTTTAAGTTCAACTTTCAGGTTTACCTTTTAGTCTTTTAGCCAGTTCTCTTGAAAACAGCACATTCGCAAGCTTGCTTCGTGCGTAAGCCATAAGGCAGTTTCTCTCATTTGACTTCAAGTTTTCAACTTCGATGATTCCATGCCAGTGTGCTTCAGAGGCAATGGTGATCACTCGACTTGGTGATGAAGCATTCAAAATGTCCAGGAGGAGGTTGGTTAGCAAGAAGTGTCCTGAAAAAGAGAATCCACCAGTTACTCGACAAGAATTATGTGTAGAATGGCTGGTGGCGCTCTCTGTGTTCCCTCTTTACAGTGCTTTAGGTAGTAACTTTCAGACACGTGCACATGGGTGGGGGGTGGGGGCTACAGGGGCTGGAGTCCCTGCCCTTTGGTCCTAGTGGGGTAGCAAGAATCCTACTGGGGGAGCAAGAGATTTGACCACGTAGATCAGTTTATATTAATCAGCATACAAGTCCCTGTTCATAATAAAGTGATGCAACGTTATATCAGCTATAACTGGCTAAAGCCAGCCGCTTCTGTCTACTCCTAGCTTATAGTCGGATTACACAAAAAAATATAAACCTAGGTAAATGTCTGAAATTTATCTGATATGGTGCTGTGTGTACTTTTAGATGCGGCGTTGTGTAGCCAGCTATAGCCAGACAGTTCCGTTTAGTGTCAGGTAACATTGTGTGGCAGAAGTTGTCTAGCTTTGTCTAGGTTTAATTTGACAGGCCATTTTTGAAACTAACTGTTCTATGTGGATAGACACCAGAACTTCAATGAATCATGTCATGTGTGGTGAAGCAAAAAAGTCACGTGTGGTGAAGCAAAAGGAAACTTATCAAGCTAACATTATAGGTGAAACTTCACATATGACATACCTAAATGATTAACTCCAAAGGTATATTCAAAACCTTCAGTAGTTTGTTTATCGCGGAAGCACAAAACACCAGCGTTGTTCACCAGGATATCCAATCTCTGATAAACTGAAAAAAGACCAGAAAGTTGAATTCGTCATATCACAATATTGTACATATAACATAAGTATAAAATTCATTCCAAAAATAATGATCAGTCTTCCCGAAGTATGCCGGACCGCCGGACCTGACCGGCAAAATTTCATTCGGTCCGGCAAAAGACAACCTATTTTACAATGATATTTCATAAAGACGGGCTCATTTTTACATTCGGTCCAGCAAAGGACATTTGAACTTCGGGAAGACTGAATTATATTTATGATTCACATTCTTTATTAGAAAACTCACCTCTTTTGAAGTTTTCTACAAATATCCTGACAGATTCAAAAGATGACAGGTCAAGTTTTAGAATGTTGAGTTGGTTTGCAGATAAAGCACCATTTTCTCTATCAACAATATCTGTGATAGTTTTTCTGCATCTTTCTATTGACCGACAGGCCATGACAATGTGGCCTCCTGAAAAAAAACGAACACAACAATAATAATTAAATATTATTTATCAAGGAATAAACGGTACATAATCACATTTACATCATAATAGACTTTATTTAAAGAGGATATAGTAATAGCTTCATTAATCATAGATGACATGCATAGTATACACAGTCCTCTGTTGGTCATTTATTATTAGTATTTATCACTTAACTCTTTAAAAAAGAGTATTAAGTGTTATAAACAATACCGTGCAAAGCACGTTAAAGCCTCTCATTTGACCAGTGTGACGTAAAAAATAGGGCAAATTCACCCATCGTCAAATGCATGCAATGTTATCCTCAAAGGCATATATATATCTTTGTTGAACAAGCCCAACAGTCACTTATATGAACCAATTATTTCGACATTGCTGCAAGTGATCCCTGCTACCTCTAAAATAGAATCCCTGTAAGCTGCATGATCCATGCATTGATTTACTTGAATTTATCATTTCTAAAAGGTTCAGAATGGATTTTGACCCATGACCTCAAAATAGGCCGTGATGAAACTCAGGCAATTTATCCCAAAGGCATAAATTCCACTTTGTTGCCTTTTAAGGCCACCATTAACTTATCTAAACCAGAATGTCCACCAGATTCCTATTGACCCCTGTGACCTCAAAAATAGATCAAGGTCGCCCAACTTGCAACTTATCCAATGTCGTCCCCTAAGCTGCTAAGGCATAATCCCTGTAAATTACATGATCGTGTGATCAATACATCTTAAGTTATTACTTGTACAAGAGCGATGGACAGACAGCTAGACAGCTAGACGAACTGACAGACAAATGCCGCATGCGATCGCAATACCCTTCGGCCATTAGTAGGGCCGAGAATAAAAAGTATACTAAACACAAACAAACCTCTCTTGGCTAAGTCAACCACAGTTTCCTTTCCTATGCCAGTGTTAGGTCCAGTCACAATCACTACTTTACCATCAATCCTTGTACTGGTTCTGCATGCAGGTGAGTTATTGTGGTTTCTGAAAAATAGCAATTAGTTTTTGTCCTTAAACATTTTGCAGTTCTCGTAGAGTGTAGGACTATACCAAAGAAAATATGTACCAAATATGAGTCACACCTAAACTCCCTCTCCCCCCCCCCAAAAAAAAAAAAAATTAAATAAAAATAAATATCGACCTCCCACTTAGCACACCTAGGGTGGAGAAAACAAGCAAGCAATATAATCCTCTGGTTTGTTGTATATAAAATTGCTTTATTTATTTTCACTGACTGACATATTTCATCTGACAGCTAGAGGGTTAGGATGTCCAGACACTCTGTAAACAAACTTCGCTTGGTTCTTAAGTTTTGACCAAGAAAGCTCAAGATCCTGACCTTTTGCATTTGTAGAGCTGCCTTTCGTCTGGTATTACGAGTTAACCCCAAGCTGTTAAGAAAAGTTTCAATTGCAAATCACAATATGAGTCACTGTTGAGGATTTGATTGTCCTAAATGTCCAATGGATCGACAGTCAGCTGCAGTCTGGTATAGTTGCTGTGCTGCAACCTGTGGGGCACACATTTCGAAGAAAGTTAAAGTTTCAGCGAAATTCAAACTCCTTAAACCATAAGTAACTCCCACAGAAGCCATGTCCGTCTATGGGATAAGTGATTCTTTGGTCTAATGGTTATTTTGCTAGCTTCTGCATTGGGACCCAGGTTCGGCCCCAGGCAGGGTAATCAAACGTACCGCGGCAGTGGTGGAGAGAATGTCTCATCTTAACCACTAGATTAATTACAAAAGTTGTCCGTAAACTGGGCAGTTAGGCGGGCTGACGGGCAGGTTGCACAGTTTTTTTCCAGAGCAGACTCCTCTTTGTCTAAATTGTGTAATTCTGGTGTAGATGTTAAGTGGCTAGATACTGAAATAATTATCTCTTTATATATATTATTTTATTTCGTACACACCAGGTACAGAGTACGTAATTTAAATTGTAATATATATATAGTACATGCATTATGACTACAGTTAATTTTATTAAAAACGGCCTGCCAAATTAAATTGAACCAAAACAAAGCTAGACAACGTCTGTGCACTATACGATGCTACCTGCCACTAAATGGAACTGTCTGGCAATAGCTGGCTACTCAAAGCTGGATCTAAAAGTACATATTTATGATATATTGGATAGATTGCTTACATTTGCCAAGAGTTTTTTTAGTGGTGGTATGTGTAAGCCGACTATTAGCTAAAAGTAGACAGAAGCAGCTGGCTTTAGCCAGTTATAGCTACAGCGACTGGCTGAGCCAGGAATAGGTGGCGAAAGCTGTGTATGGTTGATCGTATTTATGAACTAACTGTATATGGGGAAAGCATTTATAAACTACTAGACCGAATTGCGTTGTCACTGAGAGTCTGAGACAATATCTATATTGGCATTACATTATAATCACTTATATTTCATTACCTTTATAATTTTGGGAATTTCACATTAAGGCCAACATTCATTGTTTAATTATCTCAAATTTTCTGAGGGTATGCTGCAGCAGCTGCCTATTTTTTCCCCATCTTAATCATGACAAAGAAAGATAATTATATATATATATGAAAAATGGAGCCCTCTAAGGCAAGTTCTTGCCGCTAGCAAGGGTTGATGATGAGGTGAGAGAGAGGAAGAGTCCACTGATGTTACACATTAACCTGGGGTCTTTTACTTGCCTTAGCATAGACACTGAGTACATAGGACCGCCAAATTAACGTCTCATCCGAAAGAAGACATCCAGCTAGGATGTAGCTCATGAAGAATTATGTACAGAGTGTGGGCATTTTCAATCTTATTTGATATCTCTAGTACACATTATGAAAGATCTCCAATTAATTTTAAGAGATCTAAGGAGTAGAAAACCATTTATAACTTCAGACTTCCCTACGTTAAAGTTGCAAAACCAACAACATTTTTTTTCTACTCTGGTATTAAAGATTGGAACCATTATCTTATTAACGCAATTCGTAAAAGTTTATTAAAAAAAGAAGTCATCTGATAGGCCTAAGGGATATACAGGAAGCCGAATTGCATGTCAATGTATACATGTCTCATGTCAATGTATACATGTCACGATGGCAGAACTTTTTTCTGTGTCATCTAACTGGTTACAATAAACATTTTCACCCAAGGTATTGTAGTTACTTTGGTCAAAAGATGTCCTAAGCCGGGCGGGCGGCACACTTCGTTTCCAAAGCAGCAATTGAGGAAAAATTATTATTTTTCGTTGTCGGAGCAGAACTCAGACACTATAGCGCCTACATGCTTGACATTTTGTCATAATATGTCTGAAATAGTGTAGTTGTGCATTTTGGGGGTTTTATGGTCATAAATAATATGGAATTGTAATAATCAGGCTTGGGGTCAAGTACTGTACTTGGACTCAGTACTTGGACTTAAGTACCAAGTACTCAGTACTTGTACTTGGACTCAAAGGTGTTCAAAATAAAGTACTTGGACTTGTACTTGAAGCCAAAGTACTTGCAAGTACCTCAAGTACTTATTATTTTAAGAGGCAGATTAAGGCAGTTTATTAATAATAATGCAACATAGATAATCTATCATGAATATAATTTTGTATTTTGGCACAAGTGACATGAATGTCATGACTAACATTACTAGTTTGACTAAATAGCAATTAGGTTTCCACAGACTGAGTAGTAACTTGACAGCAGCTAATTGTTAAGTAGTCAATATCATATAGATTATAGATATATTACATATAGAAGTATTAATTTACACAAATAATTTCTGTAAAATGGCAAGTTTGCTTTTAAATCATACCGGTTTAAAAATGATTTCAATTGTTCATACTGATTGTGTGAAAATCCAAGGCTTGCAAATAATTTATAAATTTCAACTTTTTGTTTAAGTAACATATGGGTTTATATCATGTACAGTGTATCAAGTTAACCCCAATTTGTCCAGTTGCCATAACATGTAGGCAGTAGGCAGAGGCGCTGTTTTGAAGCGCTTTTCGGAGGTTTATGATAGTACATTAGCCAAAAAGACAATTGTCCCTCCCCCCCCCCTTTTGTCCAGGCTAGAGTTGTCCAATGACAATTAAAACGTTTAGGGTACATATATTATTTCACGACAGGGGGCTCATACTACACAGATCAGAGAGATTGGTGAGATGAAATTACATTTGGCCATTTACAGGATATATTTAAAATTTAAATCTAACTTTGTCAGATATAGAAATATTGGAAAATCCAACAACGAATACACAAAATATCACCTATACATATGCTGAGTAAATCTCATACTTTGGATGCTCATAACTCTGTTTATAATACACAAGCCAGGACCACCATTATTTATATATTTGACATGCTATTTTCTTAACAAATCAAGGAAATTAATCAAACTGCTATTTTATACATGAAATTGCCAATGTAGCGGCCCTTGCCTGCAATGACTGCATTAATAATGATTATTATGTACATTTCCACATAGTGGCCTGCTTGGGTATCAGGTCGGTTTTCGGACGTTTTGACTTGTATTCCCTGTTTGCATGATAGCGCCTTCACACAAAAGGGGGAGGATTAAATGAATTAAAGGCATTACAAAAATACAAATTCACTGCCCATTAAGTCATATAAAATTGCCCTGTTTATAAAACTTAATGTAAATACCGAGCTAAACAGCCCCCTCTGAGGCAAATAATAGAACCATTACTGCCAGCCAGTAGTATTAATTAACTTTCCACCAATATTTGTGTAAGATATTTATCACTGAAAGTCAAATTGTTTTCTTCAGGCCTTTGAGCTGGTTGGACATACATCTCCACCAACACAAAAGATATTTTCCCCCCAAAAAAAAAAAAAAATTGTGGAAATTATTAAATATGCTATTATCTCAGTATCTGCCAAGTTAGCATTTTGATATCGGCCTGGCAACAGCCAATGTTGGTCTGATGTTGACATGCCTCTCGTCTGGAGCAATGCTTCAGAGTCTCACATATTCCTGCAGATCAGTTAGTACAGGCTTTCTGTGCAATAAACAAAATTGCTTACTTTCAAAAAGATAAGTCAGGTGAATTCATCAATTTAATGTGGACTTTATTACAATGGATACAAATATATTTGAATAAAATTTTCTTATTTTGTAATCTTAAGATAAAATTGCAAAAAGACAAAATATAGGGTGTTTCATGAACAATATTGGTAAAGTTATAAGACACTTATTTACAGAATACCTTTTACGTGCTTAAGATGCGAGTCTCTACAAAGTACTTTTTCTCAGTGTGAGGAAGTGGAAAAGTTTTGCACAATAGATAGATATCCTACTTCAAAAAAATCTGTTCAAATAACAAAAGATTGAAATAACCATGCTAGAGCAGTCTAATTAGCTAACTTTTACTTCCTTATCAAATGAACAGGCAAACATCAGGGCAAGCACCACAAGTGTCAAGTGAACAATACTAGAGAAGTCGTTTTTGAAGCATACCAAAGCACTGGATACTTTTTGTTTACAATGATATGTACAGAATTTCAATGACCGAACGTCGACAATTTGGATCAATCAAATCACAGAGATTTAAACAAAAATATAATGGTGAGATCCTCATGACATCCAGATAATCATTGGATCTCTTTTTATTATCAGTAAGAAATACTAATTTATTCACATTTTCTAATCCAGGAAAAACAGATCGAGTAGCTGAAGGCATAATACAGGGGCGGATCCAGGAATTTCGGTAGGGGGGGGGGGGGGGGGGGGCAGTCATATGACATTGACAAAGCTAGTTAACCACTGCATGAATATCGTATAAAAATGTTTTGCTCAACTGTTAAGGGGGGGGGGGGCGCACGCCTGGTCCGCCCCCTCTGTATCCGCCCCCTCTGTATCCGCCCCCTCTGTATCCGCCCCCTCTGTATCCGACCCTGTAATAAATATTCATTGTATACCCAAAGGATTTCTTATAATGAAGTGTTTATTTCTTTAAATTCAAGTGCCATTTTTGTGGATACACATTACCATGCTGAATACGGAATGGCTCTATAAAAATAGCAATACAGGGTGTCTCAAAAGTTCTTTGCTCTCATGCATAGGTCACTGTCATTGGAGTCATGTTTTCCATACTAGATTGTTTTGATTACTGAGGTTCCACTTCATTGATTAACTTATCCCTTTGTCTGGTTTGAGACCATACATTATACGTTGAGTGATCAACGCAGAAAATTTGTCATTTAAGTCTTTTGAGTAAAGTGAATGCCAAAATGTCAAAGACCAAATCCGGAAGAGGCAACTTTCTGAGTCTCAGCACTGTGCCCAAGCTGTAGCCAGAAAGCAGGGAAAACTCAACAGGAGGTAGCCAAGACATTGGGCAGGAGATGGGTAAGGAAGTGGTGCCAGCGCTTTAAAGACAACAAGGGCCTTTCTGACATGCCCCGCTCAGGATGACCACATGCCCTCAGCATCAGAGCCAAAGACCTTATCAGGAAGAGTAAAGGTAAAAGACATCAGTCCTGCCGCAGACTGAGTTACAAACTTAGGAATCTGGGGAGAACACGGCCGCTCTTCAGAAGGAAAAGTGACTTGTATTTGCCAAGAAATGTCAACATCTGACGAAGGAAGAATTGGGAAACTGGATTTGTTCTGATGAGTGTCCTTTTTATTTGTGTCCAGCACCTAACAGTCAAAATGACAGAATTTATGATCGTACTCCAGAAAATGGCACGCCCTCTGAGTAAGTTTTAAGTTCAGTATGGTGTGGGGAGATATGTCGATCAGTATCTGGGCTCACTGATCTTCATGTAGTGCCACAGGGCACCACAATTTATTCCCAATATTATATCAGACGGATCCAAAGGAGGGCACCGTGTGCGACCGCCGTTTAGCGCCGATTTTACATTGCAATAATAGCATCAGTCAAGGACAGGCACCCCCCCCCCCCCCCCCGCCCCCCACCGCGGTCCGAAATTTTCTGGATCTGCCGCTGTATATTAACAAGATTAACAACATTCCTGATGCCACACTCCAGTTCTGAGTAGAGACAAGAAGTCTGGCACTGTAACTGAAAGATTTTCCACTGACGCTCGGAAATGGTATTCAATGGTCGACCCCCAATTCTCCAGACTTGAACCCAATTTAAAACCTTTGTGGATCAGTGTAACCCATAGTCCATCTCCTACCAGCATGAAGCAGCTGAATTCCAGAATCCAAAGAGAGTGGCGCAACATCAAGCCTGTACAGTTCTGAAGAACCTTAAAGTTATTCATATGAAGCCGGCATTGAGTGGATATTGAATTTCTTGTATTTGAAAAATTTTCTGTAAATAAACTTATGTTTTGTAAGAGGAACAAACTTTGAGACACCCTGTACATATATTTCACCGAATAATTAACATTATCCACACATCAACAATATAAGAAGAATGAGCTTCAAATTGGTAAAATGCTGGAAAGCTCATATATATAATGCTTCCATCAGTTCTCTTTCACGGGATTACACACATAATATGGACATTGTTCCAAAAACTGAAAATTAAAAAATTTCCCTAAATTTTCCATGACTTGTTTTTAATTTTTCCATATTTCTCTGACCTATCTCAAAATTCCTGACTTTTTCATGACTTTTCTCTGACCGCAGGACACCCATACAGAATTTTATAGAAATAAAGTGGATTTATATTTAATTATACGTATGTTTCGAAAATTTATAACTTCGTTGTCATATTCTTGTACGCGCATGGTCGTGGGTTCAAACCCAGGCATGGCATGGATGAACTGAGCAGATTCCCCTTCAACCACTGCTTCACTCCACCCAGGTGTAAATATGGGGAGGTTGGCTATAGGCTGAGATGGAATTGGATTGCTAAGTGATGGCACAGCATGATGCGACAGCTGTATGCTCCTCAGGGAGTTGATAAAGTTCCAGAGAGAACAGAGCCTGTCAACCAAAGGTACCGCGTGAAGTCGGCTGAGATCTATATGCATCTTACAGGCTGATAGTAGACTATAAACCCCCACCTTTACCTTTATAGCCTTGAAGATGTCAAAATCACGGTCCTAACACTTTAAAAACTTTACTAAACACCACTAGTACCACAAATAAACCATAGATGGCAGTAGCTGTACCATGGTATCCATTCTAATTAGTGAATACCTATAGATACAGTACAAACCAAAATAAGGTTTGAGTAAAGAAGAATCAGTCACCGCTATTCCCTTTCTGAATATTAGGCCAGCTAAATCACTTCCTTCCTTTAAATTCACTACTTTTGAGAACATTTTGACAGTAAGTGCATTGCAAAATTACATTGCAGTACATTTTTTGTTTTGCCCCCCCCCCCCCATTTAATAACTTCAGAGTCTATAATAAAACTTTCACACTTGTTTTAATTTTCTTAGATTTGCTGAGGGTATGTTGCTGCAGCAGCCTGTTTTATTTAATCCACTTTTTTTTTTTAACTCAAAATTCTGGGACCCCACCAGAAATGTTGCAGCGGGCAATAAGAAAACCTGCGGTCTGAAAAGGTTGGTTGCAATGGCTTCGCACTGTTCATTGGGCGCGTATTTGATGAATTGAAATGTCTGATTGGCTACGCGGCCGTGAAAATAATTATTGATTTCATAGTTGTGCTAGTAAAAAATAAAATAAAGCTAAACCCTCAGCGAATCCCACATAGCACACTGGCATCATTAAAATTGTTATGTGTTCGTCCGATAGGCAGGAGGGCGGGCCTTACACTTTTATTTCCAGAGCAGAACTCAAACACACACTTTCATTTCTAGAGCTGAATTCTAACACTAATGCACTTACCCTAATGAAATTTTATAGTAACACTCTATATGGCCTAGTGGTGCCTTGTGATAGCACTGACATATATTCCCTATGTTTTACAAAAATATTATTTCTTACTGTTTATATAGTGTGTGCGATGAGCCGAAACAATTGCCACTTGGCCTACATAGCCTGTTATGCAATGCTAATTAGAGTCCAAGATATCCATTTGTATACAGTGTTCCCATAGGTTATAAAAAGTCTGAAAAAGTCTTACTAATTAAGGCCTGTATTAAGTCTTACTTTTGTCCAAGTCTTACATTGTCCTATTTTGATTATGAACTTGCTTTAACAGAAGAACTGCTTTTATTTTATTGCTTAATAGCCAATACCCTGGTTTTTCTTTTGATGATGAAATTAAATATATTGGTGTATATAACTATATTAGTGGTCTAATTTTTCATGTGCGCATGATATTATGATGTCCTACAAATATCTTACGTCTTACGAAGGTAAACCTGCAGGAACCCTGTATTAACACCAATCCATTATGTTCAGAGCCCTCCCGCCAAGTGAGCATAAAAACTATTCTCTATTCTTTTCTTGCCATTTAATTGTTCTGTTTTAAGATTTTATGCACAATAAGGAGTATTGAGTTCACTAGAAATATCAACACAATAGCATGTTCCCTTAACTAATCTACAACTAAGATTAGAAACCAAAATATATAAAAGTAGAGTAGAAAAACAAAATATATAAAAGCTCATGCATGACCTAAATTACACTAAAATTATTGATAGCTATGAATTTGGTAAAGGTGACAGCTGAATTAGTTACAGGGTGAAGAAATTGCCCTAGATATTTAAAACATATTGCCATCCAAAGCCCCACTGCCAGGTACATCAGTGGCCTGTTAGGATGACCTGAATAGAGTGTGTGATTTATTGATGTAGATGCACCAAGATGTGATTCGTTTGTGATTCATTTGTGATATGTTATTCAAAAGTGATATATATATATATATGTGTGTGTGTTATTACGATACCGTGTAGTAGTTCATTCATGTACGTTAGAGAAATACTCCTGTAAATATATGCTTAAACTTACCTCATAGCAAATACTGTATATTTGCGAATGTGCTTATACAAATGCTTATATGCTATATAGATGTACCTATCGAATGTGCTCCCTTCTTTTCTACTTTTTACTCCTTTTATATTTCTTCCATTAATGTACAAAATGTACAAAATATGCTATAGAAACTAGGAAAATACTGATTGGTGCTACAGTTAGTAAAACCTATGGTGCTGGGAAATTTTTAGATTGTAGACTACAAATTGTATTTTGTCTTAATATGTACTCCTCAAAACTGTATAATTACTCTGTATAACATTTTGAATTTGTGACATATGTATCAAACTTTGATATCTGAAATGTCTATATATAGTCATATATGGGCTATGGCAGTGATCCTAAGGAATATATATGAAATTCAGCAATAATGTTATGCCACATAAAAAAGTTTTTTGCGCTGGAACACCTGTGACACATGCTTACTTCTACAATGTAAAAGCTACGTACTCACCTCAGAACTACAAGTCCAACACTGACCACCAATACAAAAGTTCCACGTAGGTCCGTCATCATGAAGAGTTTGTTCCACATTTTACCTAGGCGACTAATGTTCGCTTTTATATGCAGGTGGCGCCATGGTTCAGCCTCCTAGCGGAATTTACGTGATTAAAGAATTGAGACTTCCGGCGTGATAAATAACTTTGCCAGCGTTGTAGGAGTTTCTCACTGTTTCTGTCTCAAAATGTTTCCCAAAAAGATGCCCGGGGAAGACTTTATCCATTCATGGTATCCTATTATGTTTGCGATAACATGTGGATTGTTGTATGCTATACGGTAAGGAAATGCTGGCAAGACTGCAATTGAATTAACATGCTCATGTGCTGCATGTAGAAATTATCATGACTAAGGCAGTAAGGGGGCCGGGCAAGGGGTGTGTCAACTGGAAAGTGTCAGGGCATTCAGAACTAGACTAGACCCCCTTCCAGGAATTTCAGACTACACGGGGAGCAACAATCCTAGTGTGGTTGGGGGGATTACGCGTATAGATAAAGTGTTTCATAACCATGATTATATAATTAAAGTCCATAAATTGGCATAATAATAACAAATTCAATACAAAGCTCTATAGCTATACTTCATAAACGACTCATTTTGGTGTGAGTTTAAACAACTTCTTTCTTTGTTGTCGTTATAGTTAAAAACTAACGGGGTTCAGGGTTCACTCTAGCATTAGCCACGTAGCATTATGATAATCCAACAGTCGGGGCTAATCTGATTTTGTACTTTATCATTTGTGGCTAATTTTTCAGATGACCATTTACTATACAATCTGCCCAACCGTGGCTAATCATTTTCAAAGTTGGGAGAGATCCCTGTCAGCAGCAGCAGTGGCGGCGCTACAAAAACGTACAATGGGGGGCAGGGTTCCCACAGTCATTGCGATAGCATGTGGATGATTGTTGTAGGATTGTCTCAAGAGAGAGAGAGACCACCTTTGCCCCCCACCCACCCTCCCCATTTGAACCTGTCAATTGTTGTTTTTGACTGTTATATCTATGTACAGGGGGGTACTCTGTATGGATCTCTTGCCCTCAGTTGGCAACCTGGATCATAGTTTTACAAAAGGTAAATGTCTTAGGTGACTAAAAAGTTTCTTCAAATATATTTACAGAAGTTACTTTAAAGGGCCTCCCTGTCCAAGTAAAGCACTTATAAAAGATAAGACGGTGGTCGTCACAGGATCCAACAGTGGCATCGGAAAGGAAATTGCAAGAGATCTTGCAGAGAGAGGTAAAAAAATTTAATTGTTAAGAGTGCACTTTATCGCTGTATTATATGAGCGAACAGCCAGTAAAAAGTTTGTTGGGGAAAGAAAGTTGTGTCAAATACATACTATATTATATTCCAGCAACTTTACTTGCAGTCATCGTATCTTTTGTAACTTAATGGTAATTCTTGAATTATTGCAGGAGCCAAAGTTATTATGGCATGTCGGTCAGAAGAAAAATTCAAGGTGGCAGTAGATTATATTTGCCAAGTTGCAAAGTTGAAAGCAGATCGTTTTACATTCATGAAACTTGACCTGGACAACTTTAAATCCATCAGGGAATTTGCCAAAGAATTCAACCAGAGTAAGTGTGAATACTATCTAGTACTAGTGGTATAGTACAATGTAATTTAATAGCCAAACCTGTTATAATTGGTACAGCTGTACATACATTTTACAAATCCTTTAGTAGGTATAATCAGCCTAAAATTAGCAATTATTTTGGTGAAGAGCAGTACTATGAAAGTACAGCACTATCATCAGCCTAAAATTAGGCTAAATTAGCAATTATTTTGGTGAAGAGCAGTTCTATGAAAATACCGCACTGTATGCTCATAGAAATTTCATACATAATACATAAGCTCAATGAGTGATCCTCAATAAGTGAGTGATCTTTTAACTGTTAAACTGTTACATTTGTGTGCAGTATTATTTGTATCAATGACTTTACTAAAATGACAAGGCATTTTCTTGCAGAGCATGACAAACTGGATGTCCTTGTCAATAATGCTGGTGTCATAAGCCATCCACAGGGCAAGACTGAAGATGGATTTGAAATTAATTACCAGTCTAATTATCTAGGTACAGTATGCTCCTACTAGCCTCCTAGCTTGCTAATTTATCCTGTGTCCGGTAAACATGTGGTGGACGGTCGTTTGGTTTGATAACTTGGCAACTAGAAGGTGTGGAAGACGATTGAACTGCTCATTTTGTCCTTACCTCAAATCAGATCAGTCTATTCTATCATTGTAGTTGTTGTACATTATTTTTTAGTGTTCAGAAATTGTCCATAGGATTTACAATGACACTGCAATTTGTTTATCCGCTGGCTGCTTTGATGACGCAATAAAATTTTAACTACTAGAATTGCGTCAATGACTATTATGTTTGATTGTGAAATCACAAAGTCAAAAAGCCTCCCATTTGGAAAATACAGGGGAACCACTGTTTTTGTGTCCGCATGGTCCACTACAGACTGTAATTGTTTTCAGGACACTTTCTTCTCACTCATCTACTTCTGGAGAAACTGAAAGCAGCCCCATCTGCAAGAATTATCACCACCACTGCTTTAGCTTATAAACTGGGTGAGATGAACTTGGAGGACTTGAACTCCGAGAATGGGGAATTCAAACCTGCTGAAGCTTATGCACAGAGTAAATTGGCTGTCGTGCTATTTACCAAACAGCTTGCAAAGGAATTAGAAGGTAAGCTGATTCAATTGGTTTTAAATTTGTCTGTATGGACTACTATAATTTTATTTTTAAGGGGTATGCACATTGGTAAGCTTACGCACATCCCTCACAATACAATGAATACAATGAATACAATGTACTATGATAAAATGTACTGTATTTATAAATCTATTGAATGTACTTTATATTGTGCAAAATCTTTATCCCTATATATCATAGACAAATATTTAATTATAGTTTACATGATATAATAACATATAGATACATTAGCCTTCTTTAGTTACAAAATCAAATAAATTGTAATTGTACAGAAATTCCGTGACTAGGAAGATGTTTCATATCTAGTTTTTAGAAAAATACATTGTGTGTGGCTCTTTTTTAGGATCAAATGTGACAGTGAATGTTGTGCATCCTGGAGTTGTCAACAGTCCTGGGTTGAAACACATGCCTTTCAAGCAATCCAAGTTCCTGTCATTCACGATGGGTCCACTCTTGTGGTTCCTCATGAAGACAAGCAAAGATGGAGCCCAGACTTCCATTTATTGTGCTGTGGCCAAGGAAGAGGAGAAAGTTAGCGGCAAATATTACAAGTAAGTCGACCGGGTCCTAACAATATCCTACGAAAATGGGAACACTCCAATTACGGATTGCCAGTATGATCAGTAATAAAAGCGTTCTTCAGATCAGTATAAATGTATGTGGCACAACGTGTTTATAGCTAGCTGGAATGACCATAGTCAAAAGCTAATTAATTCCACAAAATGAAAAAGAATGTGAGTCGATGACGTGACTTTAATGGGGTAGGAGATTGTAAAATTGCTAAATAGTTCAGTAATGATGCTTTAACAGTGGTGTATACCACTTTCATTGGTTACTTTTCTGGCTATTATGAGTGGAAATTGCCCTTTGTATTTTCTTTAGTAATGTTATATAAAAAACGTGCCACATACTGGGCAAGCCAGCAACAGCAACTGAATTGTCTACTACAATGATCAAGCTGACAGAAGTCAAGTTAACATGATGCAAAGCTAAATCACAAAGCATTTCTTTCACTTTCTGGCCATTTATGTTGCAGAGACTGTCGGATGAATGAAATTGAAGAGCCTGGAAATGATGATGAAGTTGCTCAGAAACTGTGGGATCTCAGTATGAAAATGACAGGACTGACAAAATAGGGTGTGGTGATTGTTAGAGGTTTGTTACAGCATTCAGAAATTTGGTTCTGAGGGTCCCAATTGTGATAACCCAAATTACCATTAAATGTCACAGGCTATTAGATATAACACCTTCGTTTCATAGATTTTTAACGTACAACACATGTCAGTCATACAACACATGTCAATCATATAAATAAATTTACTAAATAATATTTGAACATTAATTAATTGTAGAGGCAATATTATAGAGGATATAGTCAGATATGTCATGCTTTTGTATATTGCAGCATAATAATATATTGAGCATTTTGAGTTGCAAGATGCATGTGAGAATATTTTATTGTTTATAGTAAATAGGCCCTAAAGGATACTAAGTACAGTGTTTTGTAAAAATGTAATGTTGCGTGTTGAGTTAGAAAGGTATTTATAGTCTTCCAATTATGTTCAAACTGTGAATTAAAGAAGGCTGTGAAAGATGAATTTGAATGTGATAAATCATCCAAATTGTTAACTGTGTAGTCTGTAAAATTCAGTGATGATATTTCAATAATGGTAAAGTTGCATATTTTTTATATTTTTGTTAGTTCATTGTATGTGTAATGCACTTATGAGTGAGGCTCTTAAACCTCTTTATTGTCAAGCACTAGACAGTGTGGTTTGTGGTTAACCAGGATGTGTAACTGAGATGTATGTGCAAGGACAGTAATATGTGACAATTTTATAGATATTTCCTTTGGCTCTATGACTTACTAGTTTGCAACAGTTGAGTACATAATACTACATTTGTGCATATATTGTTCTCAACAATAATTTGTATTTTTATATCATCTTTTTATTTCTCTTTTTCTTGTTCAAACTTGTGTGACCTACAAAAATCAGGTTATAATAATTATTGTATGCACTACTGTCGGCATGTTTCAGTTACTTGTACATTAAAAAATGTATATGCGTAAGGTCATTTATTGCGAATGCATGTGGGAAAACCTTGAACTTAAAGGCTTTTTCAAAATACTCATAATCTAAATGTGCATTGCAATGTGAAAATTGTTTACTATGTTTTGTGTTAGTAACACATACAGTGCTTGCAAATATGTTTCACAAGTATACATGCATGCCAGTCATGTAAATAAATTTGTACATTATTTTGTTGTTGTCAAGCCATTTGTGCATTAATTCGTTTTTAATGGAGCTAACACTTTCATTTAATTTACTGAGAGAAAAAAATCATGTGTAACAACTAGGCTAGCTAGTATTTTTCCTTTTAATATAATTTCAAGTCCTGAAATCCTTTGAATTATTATATTCTTGCCATGATTAAGATTAATTAAGTTTCTGTAGGTAGTAATTAAATAATGCCATTATTGAAATAAATCTACCCATATTTTTTAATTTTGACTCTGTGTTTTCGTTTTACTTTCTTTGGTATTAAACTAAGAGAATTGCCTAGTATTTTTAATTGATATTTTAAATTGAGAGTTGTAATTGCACCAGTGCCAATCAAATGCTCTGGTGCGGTTGCACTACATTGGCTTAGTCATGCGAGAAAAAAGGGGACACGACTTACGTTGAGTAAATAGTCGTAATTTACAAGTTTCCAGCCAAAGAATGGCAACAGGAGTTGCAACGGTTCCATAAAATTGCCTATTGCATTTTTTAGTGCCTGGTCAGCAGATGCTTTAAAGAATTTTTAGCAATATATCGTGAATATCTCCCCAAAAAAATTATCAGTACATAATTTTAAATCCTTCGATACATCTACGCAATCAGACCAAAGAATTAACTAAGTTTTGTGTGGGCGGAGCGGACTTATCTGAGTGTGACCAGCCGGCGTCTATCTACCACGTGAGCCGAGCTGTGTAAACATGGCAGGACTTTGGTCGGTCGACAACAAAATTGCCATAGGAGTGGGGATCGGTGTGGCTGTAGGGACAGGAGTGATAGCTGCAGCTGCATTATCGTACAAGATGTCTACAAACTCAGACGAAAATGACAATCTTTATGAGACACAGAATCTGCTGCACGAATACCTCGTCTTTCACTATGGCTTGGCTAAAGATAATCTGCGGTTCGACTTTGGGCCCAAGGACTCCGTCGATTTTCCCAAAAGATGTGCTGATCTGTGTTTGAAATACTACAAAGCTGGTGTAAGTATTTATTGTAGGGTATTCTAGCCGATCCAGTTGTTAAATTAGTGGATAACAGCGGCTTATCATTTGTGCTTATCTCCAAACAAATGCACGAGAATGAATGGACAAGGTCAAGGCCAAGGGCGTAGAATTGCGCGAGTATGGAGGGGGTGGTATTTCTCCAGTTGCAAAGAAATTTCATTAATGATATATAATTTATACGCATAGATATTGAAAATTGCATTGTCGTTTCAAATATTTACAATAGCTATTTAATTTTAGGCCTTTGAAAAAATCGAATGTAGCTGTACATTAAGTGACCCAGTATGTTATGTACTTCGTGTCAATGTGTGACACCAAAAAGTTTTAAAGTGGACCACATACATAAATTAAAAAATTGCGGAACTGGCATCATTGATGTAGGCCAATCATCAATTGGCATTGCACTTGACTTATATGTTATGATGAAATTTTGTGTTAAAAAAAATTAAATCTTTTATAAAAGAAACTTATACATAGGATTGATTTTAGGACAGTTCTTTAAAAAAGAAATTATGATATGATTATCGTATTTGAATGACGTGATAATCAGCACCTAATTAGACCGATTCATCGATCAGTCTCTACCTACATTAAAAATGTAATAAAGACTTGATATTTTATACACTAATCTTGTACGACATTGTTAGTTTCATGTAGTTTTTCATCATTATTATTGTTGGAGTCCTCACTGGGTCATTGCATACACTATACAGTAATGCATGGTTGGTTAATTGATGCAAAAATAGAAAAGGACATCAAAGTGTGTTAATGTTGCACATTTAATTGTAATTTTTTTAAAGAGGCCTACATCTAACTTCGTCCTAAAGTTCAGATCTTTGACCTTTGTCATTGGGCTTTGTAACCTGAACTGTAGTCAACCTTGTCATATTTACATTATGCCAATTGTTTGCTTTTGTTATTTGAGCCACATCAAAGTTTGATTGATCATCTTAATTCAAATAATACGAGAGATGTTAAAAGAGATTAACAAGGGCACTAACCAGTTAAGTACCGAACTTCTGCATGTACTAAAAGGCAGTCGGTTAATAAACTCAAGCCATGTAACCTCATTTTTGTGTACTACAGTTGTGAAGGTTACAAGTTGAAGTTGTCGTCAAAGAAGGCTTTTATCATCTTTTTTTTCTTTCATGGTTTGAATGAATCAAGATGACAAGGCAAAAATATGTTAAGGTCTGAAGGCTGGGAATATAAGGCAAAATATCTGACTGACTGTCAGAGTGACTGTGAGTTTAGCCTGATAGGGATAGCAGTTCGAAGTTGATAAAACCTGGTAAAAACCATTTGTGTCAAGTATTTGTCACATGCTAGTTAATCTTTAACAATGAGTGTGTTGGCACTAACTTTCTAGTACATATGTAACAAATCATTATAAGGATCTATACTATACCTAGATTAAATGCACATATAAACGTAATTCATGCTTGTAAAATTAATACAGCCTATTTGATTGGACAATATCAAGTTGCAACAGAAAAATACAGTGGTATGATAATAAACTTAACATATAATTATTTTTCTCTTTACAGCCAAGCATACCAAATAGAGCACTTGACATAGGCTGTGCTGTTGGACGGACTTCGTTTGAACTGACACGAGGTTTTGAAGAAGTCCTAGGAATTGATTACAGCAAATCTTTCGTTAATGCCTGCAATACTTTGAAAGACCATGGAAGAATGGTGTATTTCGTCACGACAGAGGGAGATCTTGTTCAAAACTTGGAAGCTAAAGTCAGCCCTGACTTGGTAAGAAAATACTAGTGCAAATTTGCATTTCTTTGCACAATTGCAATCTTCATTCACTATTCAGGGCACAGTTGTGCCATGGTCTCACCGTTTGTATTCTGGGTTTTCTGGAGGCCTGTTTTGAGGTGTGCTGTCTGTAAGTTTGAGCACAATAATAAATTACTCCTTGTAGTAAACTTGTCTTTCAAAATTACGAAGAGTTCTTAAATTGTGGCAATTTATTTATGTGTATTGCTATTATCCACACTTTTTTTCTCTCGCTATTTTAGTGCATAAATGAGTATGAGAATCACTGACATCAGTACTGTATATTGAATTAATTGTGTATTGAACTTATTAGTGTCAGCCAGATGGAATGAAATTTAATGAAATTTAATGAAATTTAATTTTATCAGGCAAGAAGCCGAGCATCATTTCAACAGGGCGATGCTTGTAATCTGCCGCTGGACCTTGGTCAGTTTGGTTGTGTTGTAGCAGCTAACTTGATTTGTCGCTTACCAAGCCCAAAAACTTTCTTGGGAAGGACGGCTAGTTTAGTTGCGCCTGGTGGAATATTGGTCATCACCTCCCCGTACACCTTCCTAACAGAATACACTGCTAAGGTAAGACTTGTTATTGAGGAGAGAAACAAATAATTAAATCTGACAGCGAGCGTTTTTTTTTAAAAGTTAACTATAATTTAATCTGCCATCCAGCGTTTTTTTAAAAAGTTAACTTAAGGACTATTCTGTACCTGCTATCTAGAAATGTTCTTTTGAAATTGGTTCAATTCAATTCAAATTTTTATTTTACAAAAAAAGTAGGATGTTCATGTAGAATGTGAATACAATAATCATGATAATGAGGCTCTCATTCACTTTTATTTCAAGAAAAACTTTTACATTTGCACATGGTGTTGTGTGCCCAAGAAATTGTAACTTTCAACTGAGAAGAGTGATAACAATTCTTATTGATCAATGGTTACTATATGAATATTACAGATGTACATGTAAAATGTATTTTTTTTATTACCATTTACCAAAATTTTGAAAACTTATTGCAGGAAAATATGATAGGAGGATTCAGAGAAAAAGACGGAAAGGAGATAACAGGCTTCGATGGACTGAAGCGAGAACTAGGAGATAGCTTTGAATTAGTCTCTGAAGAAAACATGCCATTTTTGATTCGTGAAACTGCTAGAAAACATCAATGGACTGTTGCTCATGCAACTATATGGAGGCGTAAATAAACTAGTACTGAAATTTATTTATTAATAATGCAGAGATTATCAAAGAGTAAATGTGATACAAGAGCTTTACTTTGTTTGCTATTCTAGGATATTATTCATTTGTGATATTGGCTAGGTTAGGAAGATGTAAGTATTTGCCACTCCCACTTGGTATGTGGTGTTAAAGTGATCTGATATTTCTTTAACATGGAATTTGTGAACATTGTCAAAGTCAAACCTGGACTTTTTTTGCGTAATAAGAAAGTTGACTATAATTTGCTTTTTACAACCCTTTCTCTCAGATCATTTGGGGGGACGAAACTTTTTATTAAAACGTGATCGACACATTAAAATGTGGGCATTGGCTCAAAGAATTTTGTCATCCTGAAATATGACATATTTTAAAAATAGGCATTAGCTTAAAGTAATTTTTGTTACTATTAATTAATGTAACTTAAGACAGTTCAGTATCATTACATCCCTATGATATCTTGTAAATCAAATTTTTTGTGATGCTGGTAAGCATATCAACTTTAAATTGGAAATCAATTATTTACACAACATTCGAAGGTTAGTGCCGTCAGTGAGGATGATCAAATTAAGCCGAAACTTTTAGCAGAATGCAATTAAGATGAAAAGGCATCTAGCCAATCTAGCACTTCATATTTGTAGAGCTGAGGCAATTTTATCAGTGAGTTATATGTATGGTTGTATTTGGACGATAATCAGTGTTCCAGCTAGGCCATTTGAGCATAGCAACGCCCCCTGCCTGATTTTGTGAGCGCCATACTCGAAATTAAGTGGAGAGTTTTGTTTTTTTTGCTTATCAACTAGCTGGGTGCCCTATATGAGTCGGTCTAGGTGCCCTAATATCCTTGTGCACCATGCCCAATTCAAATCCAAGCTGGAACACTGATAATTATGTTCATCTGACAGTTTCTGTGGCATTATTTATTACCTGTCATGAATGTGTTCCAAAAATACTGTAATTGCTTCAGTAAATCCAGGATAATTTTAAGTATTAAATGTTAGAGACTAGTTCAGTGTGTGCGAGTCTAATTAGAATTTTGGATTATAAATATGCATCGGAAATTCCAAACTTAATGAAAGATTTCTTGAAGATTTTTTTTTTAAAACATTGCTTCATATTAATTGAAGTCAGTGTTAGAACTTATAATTTGAGTCATTAAGTACAGGGTATGCTGAATGAATTGTTGAAGACCTCTGCGCAGATTGTGAAATCAGTGCTGTATATATATTAAAGCCTGTGAATGTAAAATGCTAAATTGACAAAAACCTCAAGGCTAGGGGACCTTCCCTGAGCCCAATTTACACACAACATAGAAGATTATAAGTTATCTTGCCACTACCTTTATTATACTTAAACAATGCTGTGTTCATTAATGATTGAAAGCATGCAAGGTTACAATAATTGAAGTGTGTACATCGAAAAGTATATATCATGAATCAACCGTGTTTTTAGCACCATTTGTTTCAATGTTACATGTAGAACATATCATTACTGTTTTGTTTGCTTTATATACAGCAAAAATTAATTGAAATTAAACAAATAAAATGCTATCCAAATATCAACTATTTGTTACTTTGTACAAGCGTTAAAAAAACAACCAGAATTCTACCGGTTTTTAGATACATCATGCATGAACATTGCCGTGTTTAATAAACTTAACAATAGCTTTAATAAACAAACTAAACAATACTTTTTAGTTCTTCAATCAGTTGAGATGAAAATGTCAGATACATATCATATAGAGTTTATGATTTACCAGTGCTATCTGGAAGCAGTCCGATGTTCCGCTTTCCTTTGGAAACAAGCCAGTTTGTCGCGGAATTCGTTGATGAAATTAAATTGCTGGGGAAAGATGGCATGAACAGTTTTTTCAGGAAATGTTTTTATCCAAAGAGAGGATGATAAAAAATTACTTAATTAGTACTTTCGAATTACTTCTGTATATGATATCAATTTTTTCTTACCTTAACCGTTTGAATTGCTCGTGGCCCCCTCAAATGACGTAACTTTTCAATGGCTGAGGCTGATGTCTCATTCGTGTCAAGCATCAGCAGAAGGCAAACTGCAACTGGACGATAAAATAAAACTTCATGCAGTGAGGAATTTTCTCTTCTTAAATCATGGTATTGGATAGCCTAAATTCATTGCACAACATTACGATGATTACAAATTCTCTGACTTGGCCGGAAATGGGGTTTAAATTATAAATGTATTTTGCATACCTAAACAGGATCTTCCCAATCCTCCAAAACAACTGAAAAGAAAAGCAATAATACAAAATTAGTCATCGGAAGTACTAACGAATTTGATAATGTTAATTCAACACCATCGTACATAGTACAGTTGGACCCTTTCGTAACGAGCATCCAGGGTTACAACAATGCCTGGTTGTAATATGAGGGAACTGTTCTGGTATTGTTATATTTCACCTGCCTTTCACACAAGACCCACATGTAAAGAAATGGTTACAACATGATACTTTTGAGAGTAATAAATAGTTTGTTATATTAAATCGAAGTGTGACTTTACTCTCTGCGGTTCATCACAGGCATAAGCTGGGGAATTTAATCATTGAAATACGCAGTGTACAAAAATACAAAGGCAGTACACTCCACAAGACTCGGCTGCGTAGGAAAAGGCCTTCTCTTTTTATTAGCATTATGATCAGTGTGCATGTATGCTATATGGCGTACTTTGAAATCGCCGGTTGAAGCCTGTTGGTTCATTGAAACACTTACTGTACAAGTGACGCTGCACCATTCATCAAGTTAACTTTGATTCTATCTAACATCTCAAGAAGGGTGTCCATTGCAGGAGTGTTGCCATCTTGGAAAGGGTGGTGGTGAAGAACAAGACCCGCGGATGTTATATCATCCAGTAAACTGGGAACTCTGTATTTCTGAAGTTCTCCCTTGGTACACAAAACGAACACTTCTTTTATGTTGGCAGAATTGATGCAACCTGCAATATTGAAAATAGTACATATAAAGGTTTATGATAATTTAATATATTAGATAAGGAAACTCACTTTCTATTTAGAGTGCACTAGTTTGTATCACTTCAATTTCTTGTCAATTTTGGTCATGGAGCTATTACAGGAGTTACCTCTGGCCAAGCAAGCATGGCCCTCATTTGCTTCCAGGATTGCAGAATAAGGGGCCATGCAGCAGTCTTAATATTTTTATTATATGTGCATGCAGTTTTACAGCTTATCTATCTACCTTAATCTATTTTATACTGATAAATAATGAGTGCACATACTATTACTAATTTTGACATGGTGTTATTTTTTCACAATTATCATTTTCATGCAATGCAATTTCACTTCTGCTTCTTAAAAATTGTTAATGTTATCACTGAATGACTTAGTCATTGCCAATAAAAACATAATTACTAATTTTTCCATGATATGCACTGATAATGGTTGGCGTTGATTCGTGTATACTATCCAGACAATATTTATTCAACCTGTTGCAAAATACCACAAAAAAGTACACAACTGCTGCCAGGTTACCTCCATGTTCTGACAAAGTGGAAATACTCACCAAGATCGTGTTTTATGTCCCTCCAAGTATCCTTAAATTTACAGCCTGTAAAATCAACATTTCATGATAATTAATAATGCACGATGGGGTTTACAGGCCGATCTGAATAATAAATTGGCCTACGCATGTAGGGACTATTGTAAATACTATTATGGTTTGATTTAGTATAAATGAGATTCAGGACTTCTCCAAATGTATACATATATATATATATATATATATATATATATATTGTGCACTTATATAAAGAGGCCTGTGTTGCTGAATCTTTCTTTCGGAGACTTGCAGGAGGAAAACATTTGTATATTTGTACATAAGACAGAATAATATTTTTTAATTAGCTAAAATCATTTAGACAGATTTGCAAGTTTGAGTTTCAACTTCATGTTTCATGACACACACCTGGTAGAGCAGATATCGATAAGCCTTCACTGGAGCCATAAGCATTGAGGTCAAGTCTGGAATAATAGATAAAAAGTAATGTAGACTAGTTCACTTTACAGTACTCGTTATAAATTGTATACATATGATACAAATTACAATGTAAAAACTTGGGAAATCGTTGGGGAAACTTGCTTGTCGATTTCAAAGGGGTTCAGTTCCACGTCCCCAGTTTCTTCGTCTGAAGAATCAAACATCGTTTTTATTTACAGTGATCAGTGCCAGAACAATCACAAATGCCCCAGAAACCTTGTCTTTCTCACTCCAACTTGTTTTGAAATGCCGGGCTGCCCCTTGACCTGGTTTAGATTTCTACCTCCCGATTGGCTGAATAGTTTGACGTAGTTTATATTCTTGAAATATGATTGGCTAAAAGTTTTTCAGGAATAGTTAGCAAGATAACCACTAGGAGGTGAGTAGCTGACGCGCCACCTGTAGGATATGGCAGTCATGCCTGGAGACAGAATGGTTAGTGTAAACAGTTATTGACAAAGGATCAATAATGTGTCATTAATAGACATGACAAGTGATATGAAATACGGGGAAATGGAGTAAGTGAACTTTGTGAGCTAACATTATTTGTATGAGCAGCATAATGTAATTTGCTGCATATATATTGTGGTACTTGAGTTTGAGTGGTCAGTCAATATTTGCATTTCTCCATAGTACAGTGCAGAGACCTCAGGCCTGTGTAGTATGTTGATTGTTATTTTTCATAATTCATTGCCTCAATATAACTTTAGTCTTTTTAGTTCTAATATTCCACTTAGTTAAACAAATTGATTAAACATTTGTTGAAGAAAAAATATAATAAACTGAAAAAAGGGAAAACAAATTTAAAGGGAAAAGAAAAAGCAAAAGAAAGAAAAAGCATCAATAAAAGTATTGAGGATCGAGACAACCATTGCATTGTTGCAATTATAGCAATACTGAATAGCAACTGGGACCATGACAATTATGTATATATATATGTAGTTGTATGAACTGAAAGAATATTTAGTCCCTATATTTATTTTCTATGACATATATCTCATTGAAAAATGTCAATAAAAAAAATGTCAATAAAAATAATATATATAATAGGAAAATTATAATGCTATTACACCTGTATATTATATATTATAAGTTCTGTAAAAATGTATTCTAGTGAAACCATTGAAAGTTATACTCACATATTATATAATTAATGAAAGGGAGTACTACAGTTAATTAAATTGAGGCTTAGGTTAAAGCCCAATACACACGGACGAGTTTCTGGTGACTGGGTCACTGGCAACGCAGTCCTTACCCCTTTCTACCACTCAGTTGCCCTGTGTGAACTGGCCAGCAACTGGAATTTTATGACTTGCAACTCAGTTGCTGAATATCAAGCACTGCTTGATATTGGGCGACTGGGTTGACTAGCAACTGAGTTGGGATCTGACCAATAGGCTATGAAGAAAATGACCTGACCCCATCTGTATAATAAGATAAACATTGCACATGGCTACATACTGCAGCAGGGGTAACTCACTTGCCAAAGACCTGTAGGGTCAGTGATATGGCTTTGTAAGGGGGGGGGTCATGACCCCACAAAAACTGCACCATAGTGGTGTTTACTGAATGCTGTCAAGTGACTGATGAGCCCAATGAAAAGTTATTTATAGAAAATAAAGGGATTTAAAATTTGAACTTCACTAATTGATTTATTAATTTGAAATTTTAGACAAATCATGGGCTTCAAGTAATGAGAGGACAGTACAAAATATACATTATTAAAAGACAGCTGGATCATGACTTCATCCATCTCAGATTTAGAAAAGGCAAGAGACCTTGCTCTGAGGCCCCATGGATGGCAGTATAGCACAATTTCCATTCCAACGTACATCTCCAGCCTCACAAATGATGGTTCACATGCAGAGATTGGCACAGGTCACAACTTCCAGAAACTCTCGGATAAAATAAGTGAATGGTTTGCTGCTTGGCAGCCATGGCAACAACGTCAGCTTCTGTGTGGCATTACAAACAGGTAAAGAGGATGATGTTGAAAAAATTATTCTACTAAGTACTGTTACGAAGATACAAATCTAATTTCATTTAATAATGCATCAAGCAATCATCAAGCTATCGTTCCGTTTTCAGGTGTGCGACATCCCAGCTGGAGTATCTAGCCACTACTCTAGAACCGGTCTTGCACAGGGATTTCATTACTACTCTGAAAAAGAGATACCCAACTGCTCCTTTCAGAGAGATGAAAAGACGCTTAGAAGCAAAAGCCAAGGCGAAAGCCCTGAAGAATTTTGAAGCAAGCGTTCGCCCTAGGTCAACATTGTCTATGAAGTCAGAAGGACCGCTTTCGTTAAAAACATGTGAAGATAACAAGCAAAGAGAAAGAGCGGTTTCTCTTGCAAATAACGTCTTGAACACTTATCCAGAACTATTGATTGAACCAGTTATAGAGAGTAAGGCAATGGAAAGAGTTGAAGATTTTGATTCAAAGCTGGAACGATTTGCTAAAAGAATATCTGGTGCAATTTTAGCTGGTGCTTACAAAAATCTCGGTTTAGACATTAGTGAAAATGAGGATGAAACAGAAATTTTCTTTCTTGGTGACAAAAAATTAGATGGTCCTGCCGTTAATATTGTGGGAAGTATTGACTTGGATGAGCAAATTTGTGAAAAAGGTGAGCAAATCGTCGAAGTATTTGTTCAAGAAGTCAATGATCAAATAGAGACAGAAGGTCTGTCTGATCCGCACAAGGTGGATATTTTTGGGAATATTGTATTAACTGGAAATGAGACTGAACATAAAATCAAAGTCACCTTTCGTGAGAACAAAGATTGGTTTACCTCAAAATCTTTAAATGATGAAAACAATGTCGTTCATGACAAGAATAATTCTAACATCCCTGCAAAACATGCGCCAAAAATGCTGCAAGCCAGATCGAGGGCAAGATCCAGACCATCGCTCATAATATCGAGGCCTATTATCCAGCAGTCTTTGCCCAATCCCTTGGCCAAACATCACATCACAGTGCGGAAGAGGGTCGAACTCCTGAAGTCCTATCCTGCGTCTTCAAGGGCGTCCAGTGGGGCACGCAGTCATCGTCACTATAGTGCCAGGGATGAACAACACATGCCCACCCAGTTTTTTGCTGAAAATAGTTTCAATAAACTTGGTAAGTGGTGCAGAGGCATTAACGGAACTAACAATGATTAAGTACAACATAGTATACAATGTCTTGCCTGATTTCAATGCTGACATAAAATTTATTGTTATTTTCTTTGCAATTTAGGCTGATTAAAAAGACCTTGTGATGTTCTGTTAGATATAAAAACCAATGCAACGTACATTACATTAGTAGAAACTTTTGTCCTCATCCTCAGCGGACTTTTTTTTTTAGTATGGAACGCTGGTATGTTGCAGGTTCTATGCAGATGGAATTAAGGACTGGTCTTGTGAACAAACCAACTGGATTGTCAGATATCTACATTCCAATTCAGCGCATGTACAAAAATTCAAAATGGTGGAACCAGCCCATGCAACCTGGCAAGAAATATGCACAGCCGAATCTGAGTAATTTGTTTTCTCAGTATAAGGCTCAAATCAAGCAGATATGGGATGTGAGTATTTTTTGCTTTGCACTATATGTCAATACAATGTTATGTATGTTGTTGTATTCTAGGGCTGTTCCAGTTCAAAAAGTGGGGGATGGACAGGAATTTTTTTAGCTCAAACCTTTTTTTTAGGCATCAATATTTACAAGAAATTTTCCAAGGAATTTTAACAATTTTAAATGGAACAGGCCTTAGCTTATTAACCAGAGAAAGCATATGATATAAAGATAAAATCAGAGACTATACCCATATTAACTGCATTGCATGATCACCTCACAGTGAAAAAGTTTGATCCCAACAATATTTCTATCGCTGTAAATGGGTTGAATTATGACATTTTGCAGGAATGATATACATATAACCAGAGACTATATAACAGGCTTTCATTTTATAAAAATATACAGGGCGCGGCCTAAAAACTTGCGCCAGGCATCTCCTCTTTCGGGATAGCTCTAGGTTACTCAGGTGCTTATGAAGTCTTTACAAGTTTTGCCACATTTAGTTAGGGGGGTCATTGTGATATTTTTGATCTTATAATGTCAGACAATATCAGTATCTGAATTACTGAGAGGGTTTATGCTGCAGGGCTTGTTCTGAGTGACACACATCACAGAAGTCAAATTTCTGTCTGCTTGCATGGTGTCTCTAGTTGCAGAAAGTTTACAAATTAGAGATTTCCTAGTTACTACAGCTTTGAAGCCTCAGAAAAAATAATATTTGCACAGAATCCTCCTTTAAAGTTTCTTTTATATGCGCATATATATAACATGGTATTAGATGATAAGAAGGTTGGTTCCAGTTTTGATTCAGCAAGGCCATGAAATTAAAATGGAGAAATATAATGGCATTCCAGAGGGACTTTTGGAATCTACAACTAATCTGAAAAAAATCACCCGAAGGTGTGATAAGTGTGCTGTATTTAGATCCATATTATCTCTAATTCTTGAGGAAAGAATATTTATAAAAATAATTTAGGACTATTATTACCTTCGAGTGTATAATTGCAGCTGCATGCGATCACTATCAATTGAGGCAATAACAAAAGAGGTAGCAGTAGCTGCTGGTGCAAGTTTTTATGCCGCACCCTGTAGTAAGAATAAGAAGGGAACCTTACAATGATTGTTATATTGTAACCAGCGGCCAGTTTTTATATGATAATGATATAAAGAATAAAACCATTTCATCAATCCTAGGATATAATTTGATTGCTCATCAAGTGGAGACTGGAATGTTAATTCTTTTTGGATTAATCTGTTAATGGTTTGTTACAATATTTCTCTTATTCACCTCCAGTGGATCACAGAGTGGCATGACCATGAGAAGTTGACTGTGTTGGTGAATGTCATCAAACTTTGTGACTCGGAGCTGATTAGTTATCTGACACAGTGTCTGGCTGAGAGGTTTGTACACTGCATTATAATTTTATGAATACTGGCCATTTTTATATCTTAAAAAAAAAAAGGAAATGAAGACAAAACTGATCTACTTAATTAATCATCTATTGAACTGTTAATAGCATCAGTTGTAAACATATTAACAATGTTTGATGACAATGAAGTGGCCAACTGTGGGCCGACCTGACGCTGGGCAGACAACATTGGACTGACCTGACAATCAGCCGACATGATATTTAGCCCAACAATGGGCCAGCCTGACATTGCATCAACAGGGGGCCAACATTTGACCAACCAGACTGTTGACCAGACTGGCCAGTGGGCTGACACAACAATGGGCCAACACAACATTGGGCCAACACAACATTGGGCCAAAAGTGGGCCAATCTGGACTGTCAACAATAGGCTGACATGCCAATGGACTGACAGTGGGCTGACCGGACACAAAAATGGGCTCAACCTTTAGCCAACTCAACATTGGGCCAACAGTGATCCAGCCTGGCAGTGATTAAATTGATGTTGGCCAACCCCACAATAATTGTACAGTATTTACATTTGACCAAAAGTGGGCTGAAATAGAACCAACAGTGCATATTTTGGGTTGGCAGACGGTGCTTCAAGTGGGCCTAGATGGAGATTTGCATTCTCCGAGTGCCTTCTTCTTGTTAACATTTTATTGTTGATGCTTATTGCTGTTGTCATTTCAGGTTGCAAGCAAGATTAGATATCAGCTGGCTTCCAGATCATATTCTGCTCAAAGTGTTTTCTACTTTGAATCCGAATGACCTTGAGTCTTGCTCAAAGGTAAACCGTCAAATATTAACTTCTTAAAATGCGACTGAACTTATTGGCATCCACTTGTTTAGAGTATGATATTATTATACATTTATTGTACATTGTTACTAAGTGTTATGATGCTTTGTAACAGGTCTGCAGGAGATGGAAGTATTTGACATCTACCGATGACTTGTGGATGATTAAATGTCATGAATTAGGTAGGATTTCACCTGAAACATATTGCGACTGCTTGAAAATTTCTTGAGAGTTTATAATGACCAATGATTGATCCAAAACACATGCAAAACTCTTCTAAAGTTGATGGTTAAACTTGTGCTTTTCAGGACTTGAGCAAGGAATTCTGGACATAACAAGGATGGTGAGACTTTCTCGTAAACCGAAGGAGAGCATTGATTGGAGGGCTGCATTTGAAGAATTGATACTGATCACACAAGATGCTCGGACTTCCTTGATGATCCCTCTGGATGCTACAGGTCTGGAAGTTTGAAAAAATATGAGTTGCAAATATTATACAGTGTAGGCCTTCTGGATGATGCATTATCATTTGCTAGACTTTTTAGCTTGAATTAATGTTGGTTTATGATAATATCATTAATATGTCTTTTTCAGAATCTTTAGCAGGTGGTTCCTCATTTCAAGATGATAAAACATCGGTGATCAGTTATGCAGAAAGGAGAGCATCTGTGCTGACTCAAGGCTTGAATAACGGTGAGTTTCCTAGTTGCATAAAAGAATAAATCCGCTCGAGTACAATTGAAAATCAAGTTTCAACCTTCAAAATGATAAGATTCATTATGTTTATGTTCTCTCTTTAATTTTCTATCAACCAAGATGATGGACTGTTGAAAGTGCCAACAAGTTTAGACAGGAGGACATCATCTCTTCAAGGTGCAGAGAGAAGATCATCAATCCAGGGTACGGTATATAGTTTGAATTTGATCATATGTACAATTTATTGTCTAATTAGATATGCAATACAATATAAGCTAAAATATGCCTCTTGTGTTATTGGGTCATTCCATATGAAATCGACCAGAGGCTCCCAAGTCTCCCTCTCAGAATTGTGAAATAATTCAGAGGTGGACATCTACTAGACTAATGGGCAAATCTCAAATTGAAGGTAGACTTAATTAGACTCAATTCATAGGTTCTATGGGAAAAGATAGCCCTAGAAACTCAATTTCAAACTTCTACATGCAATAGCAGTGAAGTAATGAGTGTGCAAAGTTTGACGAAAATGCATTTGCAAAAAAAAACGCAAAAAATTAAATTAAATTTCAAAGAGCTGTATTTCAAAAACGGTTGCAGATATGGACCTAAAATTTGAGATTTGCACATTAGTCTAGTAGATGTCCACATCTGAATTTTTTCAGACAATTCTGAGAGGGTGACCTGGGAAATCCTGAAAAATTGGTTGATTTCATATGGAATGACCCTATTGCAATTTATGGCGATAATAATTTTTGAATGAAAGACTGTTAATTGGATTAATACTCTATTTAATTATGTTACATTTCAGGAAGTCTTGTGTCAACCAAAGAAGTTCCAAGTGCTAAGGAAAACCGCCTGAAACTAGGTATTTTACGATACGTTCATTTTGCTGTTTATCACATCAATCCAATAAAATGCCCCTGTCCTTTTCTGCAATGCTGCAATTTCCTCACATATGATTCATCTTATATCTTTGGCCCGAGAAATGTTGTGAGTTTAGTGATACACCATTTCGAACATCCGTTGCACATGATACAAATTGTGAGTGTATTTTTTGTTGGTGAATGATTAGAAACCTGTCTGTGTGTTTGTGTTGCTATGGTAGCCATGAATGCAAATGTTTTAAATTACATGCGGTTCATGCACATGCCAAAGTTTTACTTATCCTAAAAAGAAATTGTCCATACTTTTCAGGAACATTGTCAAAATACCTTCTGAAATTGCGAGAATTAGGAGCAGCGGTGAAGGAAAAGGATGAAGATGAGGACGGTGAAAGTAGCCAAAAGACTGAGACTGAGACTGCCAGTAATTCTGAGGAAGGTGTGTATTGCTGTATACATCTGCAAATCTGACATCTGACAATAGTTCTCAGGGCTGTTCCATTTAAAAATATGGTGGGGGAGGGGGCTGGACAGGAAAATTTTCTCCACCGCTTTTGTTTTTTGGCAGACCCCCTCCCCCCCACCTCTTTTTTTTTACATTAAGATATTAAGAAAATACTGTCCACCCCCGCCCTACACTGTTATATAGAACAGCCCTCACTATCTCTCTATCTTGTAGTTTGGCGTGCCCAAAAGTTTACATACACTTCACAGCAAAGTGTGAACAATCCAGTGAAAAGAAAGGTTGCCAGTTCAGTTGTAGTTGCTATATAGCCGTTATTAGAGATCAAAGAAATATGGTCAAATTGTTATTGGAATATAAATGGGGAGCCTGACTTAAGTCAATAAAGTGCCTGGGAATGGATCACATGACATCTCACAAGCGATCCATGTGTGAAAACGTTAGAGCCTGACTTAAGTCAATAAAGTGCCTGGGAATGGATCACAGGACATCTCACAAGCGATCCATGTGTGAAAACGTTAGAGCCTGACTTAAGTCAATAAAGTGCCTGGGAATGGATCACATGACATCTCACAAGCGATCCATGTGTGAAAACGTTAGAGCCTGACTTAAGTCAATAAAGTGCCTGGGAATGGATCACAGGACATCTCACAAGCGATCCATTCCCAGGTACTTTACTGACTAAAGTCAGGCTCAAACGTTTTCATAAATTTGAGCGGAACATATTTACATTATACCATCTCTGGTTCCCTGAGTGAAGAAACACTTAAGTTGGGTCGGCGAATTCTGTGATCTGATTGGTAACATTGATATAGATCTTGCATCTGCCCATTGTGACTTCACTCTCCGATTAACAGACCCGACCTGTCTCCTTACTTGAGACGGGAACTAGTAAACATTATACGCAGAGGACAGCCTCTGGAAATAAATAATCTGTGATGCATTACTGATATTTGCTGATGTTCGCGTTTGCTCTTGCTTCAGATGCTTCAGATGCTTTTGAGCGACTGAGAACTGAGCTCCTACAGGGTCTACCACAACGTCCTGTTGGACCTGAAGAAGTTGAAGGACTATCAGAAGAAGAGAGAGTTAGAAAGAAGAGCACAGCGCAGACAGCCGTCACTATGGATTTCTCCAAGTTTGGTCAATCGACTTTAGAAAGCAGGTGATTTCTGATGGCAGTTGCAGCTTTTAGTATACACTCTGTGATGCACAAAAGAGAAAAACATTAGCTAATTCTGTTTCTGAATTGCTGTAAGACACTGTTTTGTCTATAAATTTTGGGTGCAGCAACGGGTGGTAATTTGAGTGTGTCAATCACAGACATAAATGACCAAAGGTTTTAAATTCACTTGTTGATGGCTTAAATTGATTACAATATTGTGAGGACAATAGCTTCTCCCATTTGTGGCCTAGGAGTATAGATCTGTGTATAATACTGTGTTCATATGAAGAAGCAGAAAAATTAATGTCTCATGAGTTGTGTTGCTGTATGGCATGTTTATGTAATTGAGATGTCCCTATAGCCCTTCCGAGCCATAATGCAGCCAATTAGCTGAGATTAGCATTGAACTGCGTGGGACTGAAAGACCCTATGGAATTGTTGTGTAGATATTATATATATGGCTTTTATTGACATTGATTCATATCAGAAAAGATACATTTGTCACATATAACTACAGCTCTACTCACTAAATCTAACTAAAGCTACGCCGGTCTACAGAAATATGCTATACAGGTTCTCATTATTTCATACATAAATCATAATATGCTAAATATAGCTAAAAATTCAAGGTAATAATATACTTACAGTAGGATTTACATAAAACATAGAGTAAGATTTACATAAAACATAAATCACATATCAACCAGTGAAGCATTTAACAAAAATACTGATATTGATCCTTTAACAAAGATATCCACAATGTAACACGTTAAATAGAGTTTAACAGTTTTTCTTCTTCAATTTGTTGATTATGCAATGGTAATGTGAATATGAATATTATATTCTTAAGAATGGAAAGAATGAGACGACTTAGGAAAAACACTGCTGATGAAGGCGAAGAAGCCATTGATGTTAGGCCAGAACTCCTCCAAGCCAGAGATTTAAAGGTATATATCGGGTCAATTATGTGGCTTTAAAGTCTTCTTTAGTGCTATTGTTGTTTGATATGATATGTACAATTTGAATCAGGTTTTTTATATTTATTGAAAGGGTCTTTTCCATAGGAAAAGTTCTAATTATTACGCTGAGTTTTTCTCATTTCATGACCCCTGTAGACAATCTCAGAGTCGTCCAGTGACCCTCGTAAGTTGTTCATCATTCCTGATAAACATGCTCGTGCAAGATTGGAGAGGCAGGCTGCGTTTGTGAAGTCAGTGAAACAAGTTCGCAAGTTGCAGGTTGGTGTTTTTTGGTGTTCTGGATGCTGCCTTTTGTATTTTAGCTATGTATTTGCAATCGGTATGGTGAAGCCACTATATTTGCCGATACAGCTGTAATATGATTTAATTTAAAAAGGATTTTTGTAGTTGAATTTAATTCAATTATTCATTGAAACACACTTAAAAGTTTGCATGACATAGTGCATAATTTGTTCGATGTAACCAGTGTGCCGATGGCATATTTTGTTGATTATAACTTATATCATATAAATGATGAACCCGTTCATACATTGTAAGTTGCAAAATATCAAGAGAAACCAATGAGTAATTACTGTACTCGTAATATGGCACGAGCACTGAGTACATGGGATTACATGGGATGTACTTGAAATTGTGTACTCGGGTACGTGTTTACTCGTGCAAAAATATAGTGGAGTAAAAATATAGTGGAAAAAAGAGAAACCACCAATTGTCTAAATTACAAGTGAAGAGAAGGAATCGAGAAAGTAGTAGATTGTAGATTTTGAGAGCACTGTTGCAGTCCTACTTTGGCGACCTATCCAGTTACAAATGTCTTTCATATTACATCACAGTTTACCCTTTCATACTGAGCTGCATGTCCTGTGATATTTCAGGCCCATATGGATTCCGTACTTTGTCTTGAAATGGACAGGAGAAGGCTCATCTCTGGCAGTATGGATCGCACAATCAGGATCTGGGACATTCGTAGTGGACGCAGCGTTCACAAACTGTATGGCCATAAGGTACGTAATATGAGAAAACGAGACAAAAAAGTTGCCCATTATTAGTTAACAAACCTTGACCTATTTTGAGGTCACAGAGGTCAAAATTATTTTGAACTTTGTTAAAATGATAAATCTCGATCTACATATTTAATCGTTGATGCTGGGTTTATGCACCAACATGAGGGATTATTCCTTATATTATTAGGGAAAACCTTGCATGAGTTCGAAGGTTGGTGACCTTGACCCATATTTGAGGTCAGAGGGGTCAAATTATTCTGAGCCTTGTAGAAATGGTAGAGCTCTTCAGATATGTTGATGCTATGGGTGGGTGACCCTGACCTAATTTGGAGGTCACATGGGTTAAATACGTGCCAGACTTGGTAGAAACAATAACTTCAGATAAATGTTGTTGCTATTATCATACACCAACAGGAATTATGCCTTGTTGATTAACTTTGATCATGTGAGAGTGATGCGTAGGATGTCATGGGAAACCGCAAGTAAACTCTGCTTGGCAGGCTGAGGGTTTCACGCGCTTTGTACAATATATTTTCTACTTTTGCTTTGTTGTAGGGAGGTGTTTGTTGCATAGACTTTGATAATGAAATGATGGTCTCTGGTTCTTGGGATTCCAGTGTACAGGTTAGTACGTGGAATGACTTATTGTTGTCAAATTCCTTTTCTATAGCTGATTGTTTTTTTGTCTTGATGTCATATGTTGCTTGTTTTTCTTTTTTTCTTTCTTATTTTAGTTGTTAATTTTAGTTTGATTTGTTTTGAAGGTTTGGGATATGGCTCAGTTCGAAAGAAAGGCCGTACTTTTAGGTCACTCCAGCACTGTTTCTGCAGTTAAAAAGAGCACTGACTTGGTGTATGTTGATTGTTATTCTGTTGTGACAATTGTGTCTTATTAAATTTCACACAGTTAATTTAGCTTTTCTTATACTTTTGTTGTCTCACAAAGTTTTCATTCTGATATTTTAATAGGGTATCAGCCTCACATGATGGTACACTGAGACTTTGGTGTCTATCAACCTATAACTGCCTGGCCGTTCATCAAGTAACCAAAATGCACATTTTATGCATTGCTGTAGATGAAGGGCTTATTCTCACAGGATCCAGTGACAAGTACATACTTTTAAACAAAATATGTATTTTAGGGCTTATATTATATGTTAGATTTGTACTTCGTAATTTGCATACTTGGCGTGTCAAGTTTGATATTTTTTTGTTTTGTGTATTTTAGGTCAATGAAACTTGTTGATTTGGCAACTGGGAATGTTGTGCAACGCTTCCAAGGACATTCGAATCCCGTTTCAAAAGTTTTGGTTAGTGGAACCTTGTATGACCTTAATTAAATTGGCTGTCAAACAGAAGTGCTGGAGTCTTCTTTGTCATTTACACATCTAATATATATTCAGTAAAAATATAAGATGTTTAAAGATTATCTGCAGTAAAATTATGAAATGTTGGACGATTTAGATAAATATGCACTCTGTATAGGGCTGGTCAGTTCTTGTGTGACCTTTGTACCCGAAAATACTAATACAATGCATGACATCACCAATATACAATACTAGATGACGTCATCAACAATTGAGCAGTGGTGACGTCATGCATTGTAAATTAGTATATTTCTGGGTACAAGGTCACACAAGAACTCCCAGTCCTATAATATACAATTTAATTTCAGCTGTCTGGAAATCTCATTCTGACTGGAACTGCAAGAGGACAGTTATATTTTTGGAGCAAAGACACGGGGAAACTGGAAGGTGTCATTCAGGCTCATGAAGGACCCATTCTCAGCATACGCCTGCACAATGGTCACTTTTACACTTCATCAGGGTATGTATGCTCACAAATGTGACATTGGTTTGGTGTGGTCATAATTTTACAATAAAAGTACAATGTCCATCTAGGCCAACATGTGGTCATAATTCAGTGAATTTACATAGATATCCATATTTCCTGTAGTGATCATGGCAATGCACAGGTAAAAATGACAGTAACACCAGGTGGCAACACTAGTTAATGTATTTCAACACTAGAGGGCAGCATTTGTGTTGTTCTTTCAGTGACATGACCATCAAGGAGTGGGACCTTGCTACCATGAGTTGTGTTAGGATCCTGGAGGGTCACAAGGGCCCAGTGAACGACTTCAAGGTGACAGAAAAAACTTGAAATAAATTTGTTGCTCTCAGACACTGATTAGGGAAAAATTGGATTACTTCAATTTGTTTAAATGATAACTGATATTGCCTCATATAAATGTGAATGTGGCCAAGAAAGCTGAAATTAAAAACCATCATATATAATAATAATAATCAAAATTTAAAGATGCACTCATAAAATTAATTAATACCAATTTAAGAGTCTGAAATAAAGTTTATAATAATATGTCCATTTCAATAATTATTGATGACTTGAATTTTTTGTCATGTATGATGACATCATTGATACACAAAATTTACTTAATGTTTTGCTTTATATGTATGATGGTAAATAAGAGCAATACAAAAATCGTTTCAGGTGTCGGAGAAATACATGGTCAGCTGCAGCACTGATGGTTTGATCCGAGTGTGGGACATGATGCTACCCGCTCGAAAACATGGCGAGGTTGTTGACAAGATACCACTCAAGGTGGTAAATAAACACACTGGCAATTATTCAAAAGAGAAATCAATGCAGTGAAGCTCTTTTTAAGTGTGCAGTTTGGTGCAGATTTTCATGTCAAAAATGGAATTGGCCATTGCTAACCGTGATATTTTGTAAGATTTTTAAAAATATTGATAAAATGTGCTTATTTCGTTGTTATTTATGTGCTATGTACATGAAGGCACCCTGTGACTTTTGTGTAAGCTCTCTGTGATACTTTGTATCATGATATGAGCCTTTTTTTTACATGTTATATATTCTACTACATAAATAAAAGCATGCTGTCATATTCTATGCAAGTCACATTTTTGAAGTTTTACAGGAAATCAAAATCTATATTAGAAGTTATATACAAGTTTACATTGTTTCATATCAATGTTATAGATCTGTGATTTTGTCGCCTAGTCTTTAGGCATGTGTGATAAGAAAATCTAATTTATTGCTGAAAGTCATGCTTAATCAAAATCTTATTGCACAATTTTTTACTCTGTTTTGCAGTTGTATTTTTTTATGAGCTCTAAAATCTATCCCATTTTTATCTTTCATTGAATTTGCAGCCAATGTGCATCACAAGTTGGATGAATTTGTGACTTACTGTTGTTTTATTATAGATACGTTGGTGATTTAGCTCATAAATGCTTGGAAATATTTGTGTAGAAACAGTAAATTTAAATCTACAAGAAATGAGTTTGAGGTAGTTGTTATGGTTCTATATCTCATTGCTTTGTACACACCTTGTTATTTTCTGGGATGCTTATACTTGCTTTGTTTTTTTATTAGATTTCACTCTAGCAACAAGGAAAAGCTCGAACTCAGTTGAAAAAGATCACCATATATCCTGTTTTATTGGTTTATTTCTTACAGCAGTTTGGGCATTTGAATAGATTAATTATGCCAAAAAAAATTTGAATTTGATTTATTATGGATTTCGTTTGGATGAGAAGTTAAATTGGCAGTCCCTTGTACTCGGTGTCTATGCTGAGGCAAGTATAAGACCCCTCCTATGTAGTAAATGTGTTACACGGTTTGACTTGCTCACCTCATCAATCAACCCTCAATAGTGGCAAAAACTTGTCTTAGAGGGCTGCACTTTCCTTATCTATATATCTATCTATCTATCTATCTATCTATCTATCTATCAAATTTGAATAATTTCAAAGTTGGAAACTACAATTTGTCATGTGAAGAATTTGTTTGTTGCATAGATTTTAGTCCTCATTCTGTTGAAACAAATTGTGTCATGTACTTGAATTCAATGTTATTTTTTTTTGATAATTGTTTTAATAATTGATATTGTTGGTGTAAATAGAACTAGGATTTATTTATGAATGTTTGAGAAAATTTAAGGTAAGCACACAACTGTATGTATCATTGTATTCAAGTATGATTTGAACAGAGTTAATTAGTCCCCATTTTGTCAGGACAGTTCTTAACAGCGAACTTCAATTCATTGTTATATTACTGATATTTTAATAATAGGTGATATTGGTGCGAATGTTATTTCCAAAAGGTAGAATTTATTATTATTTTCATTGAGGCATGTTAAGGTCTATACACAACTGTATCGTGTATTATGTATTGAAGTGTGACTTGTATTTGACTCTAACATCAATAATATACAGCAAGACTTGCAACACTGGTGTTCTTTTGCCTGCATAAAAATAAGCCAGAGATAAAGTGGGGAGGTGGGTGGGGATGGCATTCGAGCCTAACCGCCCGCTGTGGGACCTGGTCCTTTGGAAGGACCCCATGCTGCCTTTAATGATGCTCGGCCTAAGGATGAGTGGTGTAACTCTGCATGGATCCATGCTCACCTGCCTCCCTCAACCGTTGATGAATCGCTGTTATCTGGGTGGCAATGGGATGCGATAAACTCCGGGTCACACCTGCTTCGGCTGCATCATAAGCGGCAGCAGCATCATCATCAGTAGCCCCACCTGGTCCTGCGCATCAGTTGCAGGATGCTCCTCTGGTCATATTCTCCTCCTCATCATTTCTCATCCCCTGGCATCATACCCACTCTGATTGACAGTCTTATCTCTGATATGAGTTATTCTTTGTATGTTAGCAAACATCAGCCAAGAATGTTGGACAGCTGGGGTTGATTTCCTTCTAATTGCGGACATGACCTTCCAGGCCCACAACTATGAGGTTGATAGCGATGTCTTTCATGTTTAGGTCCAGTATTATTTAGTAAATAGGTACTAAATCCCAGGCATGATTTGTTTGCAGTACTTCTACCAGAAAGTATGGATCCACATATGTTATGGAAGAATTTGTACCATCTATCACACTAAACTGAAGGTATGCTGCCTAATTTTAAGAACTGTGTCCAGCAGGGAAAACAGCATGTTGCATTGTGAACAATTAGGTGTGTATAAACGTATTTGATTTTAGTTATCATCCTTAGTTTTCATCTGTTCTGATCTTGACAATTTGTTAGGAATTACGAATTTTGTAATATTTCTCAAAAGATCAAGTCCAGCGATCTGTGAATTTCATCAAAGTGTCATTTTTAACTGTCTTAGAATTGATTTCAATATCTTACTTAATATGCCATAGAATATACAATGTTTTATTAGATTGGCCAAGTGGATAAGGAAAGGGCTTGTTGTCTGATTGTTCTGGGTTCAATTTCCAGTCTTGGCACTGGGTGAGCAGTTCTCTCAGTTGATGAATTGTCAATTCTGAGGCAAGTAAGAAATCCCACCCATGTGGTGTGTGGACCGCTTCTTCATCCCATAAGTTTAAATCTTTCGAGGGGCAGGAACTTGCATATAGTGGGCTGCACATATTTTAATTCTTATCCCTAGCTGTATTTGTGCATGAAAAGGTCTATCTTCACTATGCACTGTTTGGTGGATGCAGTTGGAAGGTGAAGGAGAATGGGTGTTTGAAGTTGGAATCCTATTTTCTGAATTTCTTTTTTTTTTGCCACAGGCTAACTCAGCTGGGCCTGGACGTTGAGACATTGACTTGGTGGTGCCTTGCACTGGTGTCTATGCTGGGGCAAGTTAAAGACCCCACCCTGGGGGTAAATGGGTAACATGGTGTGGACTCCAAGCCTTATCTCATTACGTCTGCCTCTGACAGCTGGTCATATAAGCTGACTTAGCTTCAGACTCAGTAGCACAGAGAAAATATAATACAAATTGCAGCGATTTATGTATATATAATAGTTAGACATCCGTGGAGATTCGTACGACAAAAACACATTTATAGTAATTTACTTGATGCTTGTGGTACTGCAGTCAATGTATGGGGTTATATAAACTAATATCTTCTCACAATGAAGGTCAGTGACACATTAGGTCAAGATACAGGCAACTATAAGTCCGCTTTAGAGGCAACCAGGGGCCAGGGCAGGATGCCCCAGGATGCTCAGCTGCTGATGAGAGGCCAAGGGGTGCACAATAGTGGAAGTTGCAGAAGCAAGAGTCGAAGAGTGGCAAACATGATAGTGTAATTGACAAGCCATGTCCAGCATCTTTCCTCCTTCTCTGGTGTGTCTGGTCTCTCTGATCTTCTTAAGTTCAGTCACAAAAACTGAAGCACTTCACATCACTGACACGCAGCCTTTGCAGCAGCTATTTGTGCCTCTCTGATTTAATGCACATACACACAAGAGTGCGAAAAAGTGGGAGGTATTATTTCAACTCAGCAGAGCTGCCCTGCTTAGTACTTATAAATCAAAAAGTCCTCTAGCTCTCAGGCTCACATCATTCTGGTGGCTCCACACTGTGTGTCGTCACCTCACAGCCCAGCGACCTAATTATGGACATTATTTGCTAGTTTACATATTTAAACGAAATGATTGGTTAAACTATGTAGCCTATAGGCTGAGTATAGACTAAGAAATTTTCTCTTAAAAATACAAGAGAAATGGATTCATCTTTTTTTAGTTCAGGCAATTTTTCTGAATTGCTTGCTTGTCAGAACAAGAATTGCGTAAACTCAGCATATGAACATCTAATTATTCTGTAATTTCATTGTTTGACCTTTAATACTATAAGTTAGCCTATAAGATGAATTGATTAATTTACTTTAGATGAGTAAACGAGCAAAACATGTACATAATTAGGTCGCTGGGCTGTGAGGTGACGACACAGTGTCCATGCTCATAGCAATAACTGGAGTCTGATCATAATCTGATGTACATTGTGGTGTCAATAAATGTAATATTACAGTGGTGTAGGAGAATAATACTAATTCCACGTTGTAATGGTTTATCACACTGCAATATCGATCCCATCTGAAACTTCTTAAGAAATGAAGAATACACAATACAGACACTCTATGCAAATCATATTCAAACATATCCATAAGCACAAAAGCTTTGGATTGAGACTTTTTTTTCCCCGATTCATCAATTACACATGTTCACCAGCACTTGCTTTTGGCCTTAGAATTACCTTAAATCTTATTGCACACAAGTACATAATTCTAGGAAAGTGCAACTGCTGCATGACTATAGCTAGTGCTTATGGGGGAAAAAAATGTTGCGAACAGTTTGTCATAAATTGGTAACTCAGTTGAAGTACTTCTATAGAAGTTGCATTTGCAGCTCAAAGTTGGCAATTCTTAAAAGTGTGTGTCTAGCCCCAGAAGATATTCTCGAACACACGTTCAACTGTTCATCCGTACACAAACCATCTGCATTTTGTGTTGCAAAAATTTTCTGACGAATGTCCTTTAAATTTGTGTGCATTGATTTATTTCTTGTGGCAATACAATCATAAATAGCAGGACCTTTCTGTTCCTGAGCAAATTGTTCATCAATAAAGGCTTGTTTAGAGACTGAGGTTCATCAGCTGTAGACCCAGTGGACAAGTGAGGTCACAATGAGGTCACTTCAGCCTCACAGGTATGACATCACGTTTGTGGTCTTACAGTGAACTCGCACTGACTTCATAGTTGTGACCTATGTGATGTCAGTGTAATATGAATGAGATCGAAGTGATGTCATTGTGGCCCTCGAAGGTCCTGGGCCTCCACGCGGCGAGGGTAGAAACACTTGGGGTGAAGTCCTCTATCCCCAGTGACTAAAACAGGACTGCGCATTGCACAAGCTGCTCCAGCTATCCAACACAGACAATTATTGATTTTTTACATGCTTCTGGTTTCTACTACCAACTATAGATAATCAATCTTACCCTAGAGAGCCTCTACATAGCCCACTCAGGTGCTGATGAGGCGTTAAACAATAACACTAACTAACTAACTGATGTCATTGTGATGTCAGTGTAATATGAATGAGATCGAAGTGATGTCGTTGTGATGTCAGTGTAATATGAATGATATCGAAGTGATGTCATTGTCACTGGGACCTCATGCTTGTGAGCTAACATGCATACTACCAGTGATCTGTGAGGTTTGAGTTATGACTCCTCTAGTATGAGGTCTCTAAAAAAATACCTCAAATGAATTAGATCATAGTGTCATGTATTAATATTTCAATTTTATAGATCATGTTTCATAGTTACTTGTGTGTGAATTTAGTCCTTCTTTGTTTGGTATATATTCCATTGTCTAGCCAGTGCACCTGCATCATTTGCATAATTAATGAGGGTGCAACTGGTCCCCATAATCCTTTGTTTGAATTGACTATATAGCAAGGTCACACTGGACCTCAGTCAGTTTGGGTGTTTCCACCACAATAAACACTTCTCTCAACCTTTACCCCTGGACTTATTCTGTTCTCTATTCTGTTCTCCATACATCAAAATAGCAATGCTACAGAGACCTCGTACTTGTAACATCCATGAGGTCTGAATGACCTCGCTGTCATTTTTGTCAGAACAATGATGTTGAGCTGGAGTCTCACAGATTACTCGCACACACATCATAGTTGTGAGCTCCCCAGTATGCTGTCACTGTGACATCAGTGAACTCAAAAAGAATACACAGATACCTCATGCTTGTGCAATGACAGCAGAATTGAACTCTTAACACATAGATATTATATTCGTGATAATCCAATGATTGTTTATCGCACAAAAACTAAGGCATGCATAGAAAATTCCTGTAATATCACAAATACTGGTGGTTTATATTGTTCTTCAGTTAAAATTATAGAAGCAACTGCTGAAACAGTTTTTTCCTTGTGAAGTTGGAATAACAATCCTGCACATTATTAGTTTAGGACAAGATTTTGTCGTTATCAAGTGGCCACCATGGATGGAAGAGGAATGCCTGCATGCACAACCCTCTCAGACAGTGTGAGGGATGCTACTGCATGCTTCCATTAAATTTCACTAAAAGAAAAACAATTAAAAAAAATTAAAAAAACCTAAATTGTCTACTAAAAATAAATATATATATAATACCAACATATGCATAACTGAATGAAAAAAGATTTTAGATTCTATTGCATATGTAACAATTTACAATCAAGCATTCACTGGGGTAAGAATGAATAATTTTTTTCTTTACATATAATTTATAGCCAATCAGAGAGTGCGAATATATCTTTTCTTTAATTTTAGATTTCATACTATTGAAAAAAAATTGAATTTTGTAACTGACAGATTGTTTAGCAAATTCATGTCTTACCATTGGTAAAGTGTAAATATTATTATATCGAAAATTATAATCATGAACTTGAGTTGAAATTTCCATGGTGAGACATCTGTGATTTTGCGCTATGAGACTGCAATGACCTCACGACTAACCAGTAGCTAACTCTGTGAGCTCATTGTAACCCCACACTGAAACTGCAGTGACCTCACAGTGGTATCACAGTTAGCTCATAATGAGCTCATGATGACTGCACACCGTGACCTCACAATATGAGCTCACATTGAGGCATCCGTGATGTTAGTGTCATGCTTGGATCATTGTAATATTGAACTTTTTAAAATGTTATCCTACCACTGCAATATGAGATCGCAAGGACCTCACATAGAACCTCACTCTGTGAGATCCTGTGAGCTCACCATGACCTCTAAGGGCGGGGGCCTAGCTCAGAGGTAGTACTCTGGGCTTCCAACCGCTGGGTCCCAGGTTTGATTCCCGGTCGAGCCTAAGTTGGATGGCTGTTTCATCCTTCATCTCATTGCCATGGTCTCTGCCTGTCCTAATTAGCCCAACTGGCGCAGAAATACAGGACATAAAGCCCTAATCACACACACATACACTCACAGTGAGATTACAACATTGTCCACTGAGGAAGTAGATGGGCATATGGAACTCCAGCAGCTTCATCCTCACTCTCAGAGATGTGAGTTTTAATCACGTTTTCTTCATGTATGAAGTCCTCGGCCATCTTCATAGTTCGAATCAGAGACAATGTTTTAAATTTTTTTTGCAAATTTTTGTTTAATCCCCCTATACCTGCCGTTATTACTTCCAAAGGTTGCTGCATTCTGCTAAATATTGAGACTCATCATTGGGAGTTGAAACCACATGCCCAGTAAGCTGAACTATCTCCCCACTGAGTCCCCAGTTGGGTTTTATCACCGCAGGTTCAGTTGAAATTGGGTTGATCGGAAAAAAGAGCATTACTAGCCAGAATAATTCGCTGCTGCTGTCCAGCCTTGCATTACCAAGATCCAAGTATAATAGTACATGAATGATGATCTTAGACGCTATGTGGGGTAGTTTCTGTAGTGGTGTCGTATGGAACACTAAGAAAACTTGCTGGTCTAAAAAAGTTGTTGCAACACCTTCGCGCCATTCAGCAGGCACTTCTTTTGAAGTATCGCCATGTCTGATTGGCTGAACAGCCGTGAAATAAATATTTTTTGATTCCGTGCCTTGACCACTTTTGGTTCGATTCCCGGTCGAGCCTAAGTTGGATGGCTGTTTCATCCTTCGTCTCATTGCCATGGTCTCAGCCTGTCCTAATTAGCCCAACTGGTGCAGAAATACAGGACGTAAAGCCCTAATTACCCACCCACCCCACCTTGACCACTTTCATAGTTGTGAACAAGTTCTTATACAACAAAAGAAAATTTTTGGTCATAGTATGGAAGAGGTCCAGCCACGGATATGATTTCAGGTAAAGTTTTCTTAGTGTGGCAAGATGGCGCCACCAAAAGTATATTATGATGTAATACATCAACATGCATTTTTCCACTACAAAGACATCGTGCCATTGTTAGAATTTTCGCATATAAATCGGTCAAACAATGCAAAATGTCTGCTGAAACAGTACTACAGTGATAAACAATAAACTAAGGATTGGACATTGCTCTCTTCTTGACATTAGCCAATCAGATCATTTCTTACAGTTGTGGTCAAAAATTTGCATACAGTTGAACAGAAAACAGATATCCATTATTAAAGTGCACCTAATAAGTCGCTACAATGATAATTTTTGTCAGACATTACTAAAGACCTAAATTATTGAAAAGTGTTTCAGTGAAATGCATGAATACTTTTGAGAAAATGCACGGTCTTTTTCTTTCAAATGTAAAACATTTAATGGGTCAAAAGTGTGAATAGACTCAACTTGTACTAGTGGTGACCCTATCAGAATGCCCTGAAAAAAATTCATATGTGCTTATCTACCCATAGTATGAAAAACTGCCAATTATTAGGTCTATATCTCAATTAGTTTTTGTTTTACATCCCTTTGAAATTTAATTAATTTTTTCGCCAATGCTTTTTCGGGAAACTTTGGCAGCTTATAGGCTGCACTTTAAATGCTAGTGTAAGGCTGAAATTTGCTACTAATATTTGGCAGTTTTTCACACGGAATAATCCTAATACTATCGTATTTCTTAGTATGTGATATAATATGTTTATAGATTCTCTATATAGGATGATTAAACAGTCATCGCTTGTGATCTCAATATAAAACCTTATCCAAATCAGTTTCATTTCAGCTAAAGGAAATAGCAAACCCTTAAAAAGCAGAGCAATAACTTACTTACAGATGACCAGTCATTGGAAGACATTGCAACACAATTGACATGTCTACATATTCTGCATCAAGCGTTATAAGACCATTCAAAATGCACTATGTCACCTGTTTTTTTTTTACTAATATTGGGGAAAAGTCAGAAACTATCACAAGCAAAGCGCACTATCACGAGTAGAGAGAGGAGTGTCCACGGAAATCAAAGGCAGAATTTATTTGCTCACTCGTGGTCAATCGGGAGGCATGTAAGTTATTTCGACGAGCGTTCACGGGAAGTCCATCAACTGCTCAGCGGAAGTCCAGGCGCTCCGTGGAAGAATGACGAGCGGGTCCCGGAGAAGCCACCGTGACGGTTGATGGTTGAAGAGCATTCCCTGGGCATCCGCTGAGCATTCCACGTGCTAACACGAGCGGTCCATGAGCTGTACAAGAGAGAAAACTAGTGGATGGCGAGTATACATGAATATACAGCCTCCCCTGTGTACCCGCGAGTGAGCACGAGTGGCCGCGAGGGGCTGAAAATGGCCACAGATGTCCGTAGCTCACTAACCAACCACTCGCCAACCGCTCGCCAAGTGATTCCCATAAAAAGGTAAACAATTTTAGTCGTCGAACGTCCGACAAATTTTTAAACATGTTTAAAAAATGTTGCCCTCTCCACGGATATTCATGAGTGATCTGGAGGGACTATGAGCATTCTTTGGATTAGCACGACTGTCCATACATCTCTTGGCCAGTGAATTACGTCTGAACAAGGATAAGCACGATTAACAATTTTTCGTCATCCGGCTCACTCACCATCGTGACGGCGTGAACACCCCCCTTAAGAGAAAAGTTTGGTAGAATAGTGAAGATAAACTTCAGAACAACCAAAAAATGACCTGAAGTGCTTGCACATGCTGCAAAAAGATGGACTACGGGGCTAGCAAGTATAAGAAAAGTGCCACTATTGCAGAAACGCCATGGAAAAATCTTGTCTGCAGTTTACTGAGACATACATGTAAAAGGGTGTGACTTTGGAATTAAGTTTAATGGAGTGATGGGCAAAAATTAGGTTATCATCCACAGTGACGCCACTGACGGTCAGTATGTTTGGACTGAATATGGTCAGGCCTTCATTACGAGTGAGGAAAAACTATGTAAGAATTCTGATAGAAGGCCTCAGTTAGAAAATTTAAGCCAAGTCAAAACTGGGTGCATCAGCATTGCAATGCCACAGACTGTGCTTCAAAACTGGTTTTAGAATGGCTGAAAAAAACATAATTAAGTTTTTGGAGTTTTGACGTAAACCCAACTAAAAATGTGTGGTCATAAAATGTCAATGAGAAATGATCAAAAGTATCTCCTTACACATGGCAGAAACTTGTGTTGAGTTATGAGAACAGATTTATTGCTGTCTCACTTTTGACCCATCAAATATTTGCTTTTTGCAAAAAAGACCCTGCATTTTGTCAAACACATTCAATGAATCTAGCTCAAACGATGTTTTCAATGAATTAGGTCTATAGTGATATGCCTGACATATTATCTGTGCAGTGACAGATTAAGTGCACTTTATTAATGGATATCTATTTTCTGTTCAGGTGTATGCACATTTTTGACTGCAACTGTACATTAAAGATCACTCGCCAATCAGAGATGATCTTCTTGTGATAAAATAACTGGTCTTGATTTTGTTGCCATGGTTCTGCCTAGATTCTGTCTAGATTATAGAAGCTACCCAGTTATTGACAATATTCGTTCTTGACCAATATGAGAAAAATGACATGCAGAACCTTCAGGACATAGAAATGATGCTGAGGATGTCTGACTTTCTCAAGCCACATGTCATTTGGGATGTGTCTCTTAAGCCTGAAAGAGCAGTGAAAAAAGCTTTTTTTTTTCAGGACTTCATGAGATTCAGATCATGTCAGCACAGTCGTGTCAGGGGAACACCCCACGGGACTGGGTGGGTGTGGGTGGATTAGGGCTTTACATCTGGCTATAGCTGGCTACTCGAAGCCATATCTTAAAGTTATGCATAAGTTGAGAGTTACGCATATTTGAGATTTTGTGTTGAAAAGATGCATGTTTATTGCACATACATATTTATGATATGTTACATAAATTTCTCAAATTTACAAAGGTAGGTGTACACTGACTATATAATAGTATAAACTAGGAGTGGGTTGGTGGCTGAGTGGATTAGATCTTCACATCCTGTATTTCTGCACCTGATGGGCTTGGTTGGGCTCCGGCCTAACTGAAGTAATAGGCCGTTACACGCCAATCTACAGGTCGGAATCCTGACCTTTACCGGAAATATGTCATACCTGCGCACTGGCTGTTTTCTCCGTTCAGCACTTGCAGTGCGCAGGAGGGCGGGGCTAGAAGCAAAGGGTCTTCCAGAAATTTAATTTTAACCAGCCGAAGGGGGAGCATGAACAATTGGAATGTACCGGTGCCTTGTGCTTGACACAGGTGTGGGAACCAGTGAACTAATTAGGACAGGCAGGGACCATGGCAATGAGAGGAAGGATCAAACAGCCATCCAACTTTAGGCTCAACCAGGAATTGAACCTGGGTCCCAGTGGTTGGAAGCCCAGTGCACTACCACGGAGCTAGGTTCGATTTCTTAAAGCCACTGTGGGTGTAGTTTGTATAATATTATGGTGGTTCCTTGATAATGTCTCTTCCACTGCAACCTCCACTATGCCCAATATGCCGTTTTTTGGGTTGTGTAACCCAGTGGGTACCATGGTCTGCTTATTTTGACAATGTCTCTGAGTGTGTGGATTCAAACTTGGTCCTTACATGTTTTGATTTATAAGTAACATCTTTGTCCCAATGCCAACGCTTTGGATGTGTGCCTACTCCTCACCTTCTGATCCTTAACCAAAAAGGTATTCTCTGATGCAATGAAGTGTTCCAGTACTGTCCAACAGCTGATTGCATGAGGCCTAATTCTGTTGGAACCTTACCTCAGACACACTCAACATTGTTTCATAAGTGTTTACGTGTTTATTGCCTAACTGGGAGACTGGTTGCATGGTCAGTCATGCAAGACAATTTGTGATGTGATGAACAGTACTATATTAGAGTTTGATTTCTAGGCTCAAAGGTCTCATTTTACAACTCACCAGGAAGGGCGGGGACCTAGCTCAGAGGTAGCGCTCTGGGCTTCCAACCGCTTGGTCCTGGGTTCGATTCCCGGTTGAGCCTAACTTGGACGGCTGTTTCATCCTTCGTCTCATTTGCCATGGTCTCTGCCTGTCCTAATTAGCCCAACTGGTGCAGAAATACAGGACGTAAAGCCCTAATCACACACACACACAGGCACTCACACACACACACACACCAGGAGCTTTCGTCCATCTCTCATGGGCTTCTTCGGGTGTCTGAACATGTTCAGTTGGTCACATGACTGCCCATCTAATGAACTTCCAAAGGTCAGGCCTAAACCTTTATGGTTGGAACACTACCACAGCTTAATGCACAAACGGCATTGCACTGGATCACTCCTCCACCTCAGGCAATAACCGTTGTCAGATTAGTTATGAGCCATGTGGTCTTATGAGGTAATTATATACATAGCTTTTATTGACACTTTTTCATATCAGAAAAGATACATATGTCACATATCTACTCACTACGTCTATCTAAAACTACACCTACAGAAATATGATATACAAGTGCTCATTATTTTATACATAATATACAGCTTAACGTTCAAGGTCCCAGTTGCCATAATTTGATGTTTTCTGGGGAGTCCTTGTAATTGTAGGGACTGTGCAAAGTCCAAGCAAAGTCCAAGCCAATACACATATAAGTACATAATATGTTAAGATATCATTGGTGCATAATCATATGGAACTAATAAAAAAAATCTTCGAAGTTTTTAAATGTTTACGTAATCTTTAAATTATTACATGTGGTGGAGAGGCTCAAATGTGCATGGCACCTGTAATTGCCATAATTACATGTCGAAATTATGATTCTTACATAACTGCTAGACTTTCTTTTTAATGTTATACAATATTCTAATTGGTGTTGAACTACCTGCCAAATGGGACTGTCTAATTGCCCTGGGGTGGTGGGGAAAAACAGGTCCTTGTGTAAATCCTACAAAGTTATGACTCGGGGCTGTGCACCTGTGTACCTTAAAGCTACAAGATGTGACCCTCTTCATGACCCACCCTCCTTACCCCCTCCCGACTCAGGTCATTTTACCAAATTTCGAAGTTTGTGCCCCTTGCATCGTGTAAGAATAATGGTTACTTTTCATGACATCCGTGTCCAAACTTCCATGTTTACAACAGCTGTAATGATTTTTGTACGATAATCATAATTGATCATGAAATGTAAGAAACTGTGGTTGTAGTGATGACCAACCAAATTCATAGTTACTGACATCACCTATTCAATTAACTAACTTTATAATTTGTTTAAGGGGTAAGACTGACACCCCCTTAAGTTTAGAAACTGTATAGACACCCAGTCTTGGACAGTACGTTGTATACCTTGATATGGGCTATGTACAGCTCATCAATATTTTGATATGGTTCATTTGTTTTGATAGACCTGTCATGGTGTGCATAATTACAGTATTGATATAAGTTGTCTCTGACTTAACTTGTATACACCAATATAAATGACACTGTGTTTGGTAAACTTCTTTTCTGTTGAAGTGACCCAGTATGTCAATGAGGATGACAGTAATTTGGTCATGTTGAGATGTAAAATGTATCTGGATAATTACAATTAAAAAATGCATTTTACTGCGCAGTTTTGTCTGTTGTTGATGTTGTGGTTTTGTTTTGTTGCTGTTGTTGTCTTATTGAACGTGTTGACAGTTTTGTTGTTGTCTACCAGTAGCTTTCATGCCAAAGCATGAGAGTAACTCCCCCTGGCTTTTAACAAATTACCCAGTCACTTCGCAGATTGAAAAGTTGTCGTAAATACCATGTAAGGAAAACAGAGTTTGCAAGTCTTGTCTTTTAGTGTCCCCTCACAGGTGTGCGTAAGAGGCCAGTAAATTACATGTTGAATTATGAGGAGAATTGAGACGTGTTCGAGTGACAGAAAAGTGATTCGAGACGGAGGCCAAACCACTAGTGATCAAACCGCGCACAAAGGTTTGTGACAGAGCGTGGAATCTTCACCCCGGGGCTGACAAATCACCCCCAAGTTCCAAGTTGATACCCCTAATTTCACTTTCCATGATAGTCTTTAATCTGTGCACACGGGGGCAGGGTGACAGTGCACTGACAATGGCCTGCCAGCTGTGAGGTGATTTCGTCTTGCAGGTGTTCATGGCTACTCCTGCTCGTCACGCCACCTAGAGGATAATGCAATTAAAAAAGGAACGAAAAAAGAGCCGAAAAGGAAAAAAGCTGGTGGGCAAAGAAATGCAGAGAAAAGAAAAGCCTCTTAAATACGACTTGTCATAGCTACACATTCTGTTAATATTTGATTGGCAGTCACTAAACATTCAAAGTGAAAAAAAGAAATCAGGATTTATTTGACAATCCTGCCATATGTGGTCACATATTGAGTTGGTATACACCAGCCTCGCGTAGTTACTCAACATGGTTTTACGAGCTTTAACAATTTGAGGCATATCTCACGCCTGAGATCATGATAACTCCCCCCAAGTATACTAACCCAAGTAGGAAAACAGCTGAAAAATGACTGTCGGGAGCTGAAGGCTGTCTTCGTGGGGGCTTTGATTACAGGTCAAGCTCACGGTTACCTGTGCAGGTGTTGGCCGTCTGCAGGTGTTCAGAAATTCGATCCTCCAGCCAAGAAAGCCTACACCACTCCCATTCCTCAAGGCCCTAGCCGCCACAATGAGGTCTTCACATCAGCCCTTTCAACCCCCCTCTATCAAAACTGCCCCTTTATAGGCTTGTCATTAGCATTTGATGTTTTGTAAATAGATGCAGGGGACCTCAGTAGTTCATAAAAATTTGAGCCTTCGTTCACAGCTGAAATAGCTGCAGTGCATACAAGTAATGTCCCAGTGTTGTCCCACGGTCCTGGCTCGATTCTAAAGCAATTTGAACTGGCTTTTTCAAGTTTTAGGAGACAGAGGAAGGAATTTAAAGAAGCAATGCTTATAATAGACCTACCTACAGAGAATACTATACTAGTGAATGACATTTTTATTTATCATTCGCTACTGCCATTGATTCCTTGTGTTGTTATATAGATGATCTTGGGCCTATATTTATATTCAGCTATCCTGATTTGTTAGTCCTACACCTGAGGACCAATTAGTATTCTGGGGAGAGTGCAGGTGCTTCATATGGATTCCCGAGTGTGACAGGTACTATAGAAATTGGCGCACTTAATTCTCTGTGACTTTTTAAGCATGGGAGCAAATAAAATGCTACAGTGACACAGGAACTTTTGATACAGGAGCACGGGCCATTCAACCGCAGTCATATTTGTATTATGAGCGTGCAAACACAAGGACGTGTTTAAAGACATAGAAGCACGTCATATGCACAGCTGACTTTACGCCATGGGCTCCGTAAGACGCAAGAAACGGCAGAATGACGCGGCGTAGGACGTGACGGTGGGCCCGGAGAAGCCATTCGTGGCACACCTGTGTGTGGATAACCTTACAGGACGGCGGAGTGATTTCACACTGGCGATTCGCCTGATTACTGTGCAACACTGGGACACTCAGTGCTCTCACCTTTCCAGTGACAATCCTTCAATTGCCAGGCCAACTACACGCATGCAGCTGCTATGTAAGGCATAGCCCAGTGCTTTGTGAGGCTTAGCTCAGTGCTGTTTCTCAGCGCTGTGTAAAAGGCATAGCCCAGTGCTGTGTGAGGCATAGCCAAGTGCTGTAAGGCATTGCTCAGTGCTGTGTGAGGCATAGCTCAGTGCTGTGTAAGGCATAACTCAGTGCTGTATAAGGCATAGCTCAGTTTGTGTGCCCACTTCAAAACTTGTCAATATAAGTATACACTCACAGCCAAATATATAGCTAGACTAATTACTTGCAAGACCTAGTGCACTGCATCTTGCTCCTATACTGAGTCAAGGAAAAGACCCCACTCTTATGGTAAACGAACAACTCCTATAGCCTTTTCATAAGTGAAATACCTCCATGCAAACTGTAACTTTGTAGAGTATCTTATAAATACTTCATAAAGTTTATTTGATTAAAAGTTAAGTTTGTTGTGGCCTGATACTTTAAGATTAATTGGATTCTTGTTTTAGGTCAAAATTAACCATAGTGAATGAAATAAAGATCAATTACACTGGGATACTATATATAGTATACATGGTGTACAATCCAGAGCAATGCTACAGAATGTGAGTAAGTTGGGAGAGAAGTTTCAGTTCTTTTTATTGAAGTATAGGATTTATGCCCATAGCCCAGAGCAATACCTTCATCATACTTACAGTAACTTACTAGTATACTAAGCTTGGAGGATCTGAGCTCCTGAAGCTTTTGGTAGCATTGGTTGCCTGGGGCACTTGCCCTCACCCTCTGCCCTCCATACTGTAACCTCAGTTATCTCAGTTGGTGGGCCTAGCGAAAGGGCCTCAACTGCCCTCAACAAGGGCCTGTGTGACACCCTACCCCACCACCCCCTGTGAAGCCCTGTGGAAGACTACACAAAAACACAACCCGCGCAAAACACACACCACCCAACATAATGGAATCGCTTATGAGGTCCAGGGTCTGAAATCGCCTTCCACACACCAGTAGGCAATGGGCAGGGCACGTTTTTCACCTGCAATAACTTTGTCATTTGACCTCTGACAATACTTTGATATTGAGCATTGATCGCACGATGTTGAATTGGAAGTCGAACTGTGATGTGTATTATCATCTATTACACATTTAGCATTTAAATATAATTTTGTACATTTTAGCAGTTTCACCTTGAGGGCATACATATATATTTATTATTTTTAATTTTACAATACGTCTAGAGTTTTTAATCTATATCAGCCGTGTGATTTAATCATTTCATGTAGATCATTACATATTTGGTGAGCTATCAGAACCACATATAATGATGGGATTGATGGATAATACTCAGTACTTCCTGTATATATATGCTGTATATGTTTCCTTGTATGATTATCTATATAGATATTTACTTAATGTATTTCTGGTTTTGACATACATATTTGTATTTGCCCAAATTGAAGGCTGGGAGACTAGCTGATATCTGATTGGAGACATTGAAAATAAACATTTCACAACATTATATACTTTTTGTCAATGTCTGGCTACTAAAGTTTGAAGTTGTAATGAAGTAATTGGGATAGCTATTGTATCATTGTTTTTTTTGTTGCTTTGAAGTTCCATACATTGTCCCATGGTACCATATTTGGAATGAAATGTTGAATCTGGAATTTAAGAATCATTGAAATGAGAGACTCTGATTAAGGCCAATGAAGACATTAGAAAAGTCAGTTTTGAGAGAGTGATGCATTGTGGGCCACATCATACACCCACGTGTCGTATATTTAGATGAAACGGGATGTAAATCGTCTTAAGCATTCTTTTGATCTCATAACACTTGAGGTGAAAACGAGGCAGTGATGTGCAGGACAGATGGCGCTCAAGTGCATGTTTATACCCCCTTCTCAGGTGAGCTGTGTCACAGACGGAAGCGAACTGCCAAACTGTCAGATCTCGTCTGCTTCAGCATCGTTCGTTCTCAAGGGCCTCTCAAGGGTGGCTCTTTGTCCCTGCCACAGCATGGCCCCGAGTGTCCGGCACCTAAGGCCTGACGTGGGGTTCGTGAGAAACATTGAGAAACAAGAGGGCAGGATCTGAGAAGATCAGAGACCACCACCAAACGATTCTCGTCACTTCCCTCTCAAACATCTCGCTCACGTGACACCTGACCACGTTGCTACCGAGAACTTGACGAGAACTGTACCTCATGGCGGCCTGATCAAAGTTGGGACCAGTCAAAATAGCCTGAGCCCTCTTCAAGTCAGGCCACCCTTACAGGACACCTGGCCGAATAACTCTACCTACTAGCAAACATGTACCCCAATCTTGATGGGTAAATTCTCTGACTTCGCAAACATAGCCTTGTTTGTCCAAGAGGACCAGTGTCCGTCCTGTTGGAATGGCCTGTATACAGCCCCCTAGGTCTGTTGGTCTTTCTGTTGGTGTCCACATTGGTTCCAATATTGACTTCATTGTTTTCTTGATTGCCTAAGTGTCAATCCTTACCCCTTGTACAAATGACTTGTCTATCAACCCCAGGTCTCCAAACATTTTGTCCTTGACCTTGAGGCTTATCACGGGCTTTGTGTTAGCTACACTGATATGCCTGTCTCTCTCGGGTTTCTCATTAAATTCATAGGAGACAGGTTGGATTGATGGCTGGTGGGCTGCAGGTATCCCTTTGTGAAGTACATGCACTGAGCCCGACTGAGGTGTCACTCTTTTGTGCAACCTTTTTTTTCTGTGTTCCTGTTTTTCTGACATGGGTTCATTTGTCTGTAGTTCGGTCATCTCTATTTGTCCTAGGATGACCTAGAGATCCATCCAAGATTTGTCCATCTGCTTTCACGATTATTATACTTTGAATTGTTTCAATAGAAGATCATCAAGAGGGCATGGAATTAACATGGCTGAATCTATAACAGTATACTCTACAGCAAATGTAAAACACAGACCCATATAGCTCACTACAGTTAGTTTCATAAATATGGTCGACTCTATACAGCTGTAGCAACCTATTCCTGGCTGTAGCTATAATTTGCTAAAGCCAGCCGCTTCTGTCTACTTCTAGCGTATAGTAAGCTTACACCAAAAAATATTAACCTTGGTAGATGCATGAAATTTATCTGATATGGTGCTGCATGTACTTTCAGATCTAGCTTTGAGTAGCCAGCTATAGCCAGCCAATTCTGTTTAGTGGCAGGTAGCATCGCATAGCAGAAGTTGTCTAGCTTTGTCTAGGTTCAATTTGAAAGGCCGTTTTTAATGAAACTATATAACTAAGTTTGTCTTGACCAGGAATTGAATACTGGAATTTTCAGTTGATTAGCCAGCATATAAACACTGGAATTGCTGGTGGGGTAGCAGTGAAGATAGGCCCTACTTAAAGTTAGCTTCTCTGAAGGTCCTTGGTTCCACTTCCGGCCTAGGCACTCAGTATTATTAAAAGCTGGATTGTCACTAAATATGACCGTGGCCCAAATCTATTGCATTCACTTCTTAATACTGATTACCCACCATCCAGAGCCTTGCTGGGTTCACTGTTTCTCTATAAAATAAATAAACTTTGCCTATAGTATTTAAATTTTCATGCCATCAGCAATGGGTGATGATGCCATTTCCATTGTATTGCCAATGTTTTGGTCTTGATTTCTTTCAATTTATCATTTATTTTTCTTTCAATTTATCATTTATTTTTTTGTAATTAATGCCTGATTGATTCATTAGCTTTCATGTTGCAATCGTTTCACGAAGTTTTAGAAAATAGTAATTTTGACAGACAGTGGAGCTTTAATTGGTGGGTTCTTGTCGGTGTCTGTGCTGGGGTCAGTAAAGGACTTATCACATGATCATTACGTCTGCCTGTGTGTCAGACCAGCATTTTGAGGTAATACTTTGCATCACAATTAAGCTTCCCTCACAGACTTTGTGAAAAATACTTTTTCCTCTTTTGGATTCTTGCTTCTGCTGTCATTTTCTCTCCAACCTAGGCTTACTCGACGTTTGTGCCTAGTCCGAGAAACTGCTCTATCGCAGCTTGCAGATGACAGCAATGTTTCGGTTTAGATTGTGCCATGTATTCTGTGGTGATACCATATATATGTCCATGGTCTTCACCTGGATTAAACTAGTCCAAGGTCTTCCCTACTCTGCTTCCTTTCTGTGGTCTTCAATTCTATTTGCTTTTAATTGAATGAAGTAAAAGTCTACTTGATACACGATACACACATTGCTGACAAGATCAAAATGAGCTTTAGTGTGAAAGGCTTATGAGCTGGTGTTGTTGATATGGCCTTTGTCAGCTGCATAAAGTCTTAAGAGGGAGAGAGCTCGAGGAATGTTCACTTAAACATTGCACAAAGAGATGTTATCTGTGTGATTGGTCCTTCCCTGTCTGCAGCCATTATTCGTCATTATGACGTCAACAAGTGTGTTGTCAATTCGCGCCATTGTGACGGTCTGCCAGGCACCGCGAGCAATTCACGAGGGGGCAAAACAAATAGTTAAGAAGAGGTGAAAAGTGGAATCTTATAATGGGGCAATTAGGGGATCTAAATTACGGGGGGAGAACAATGCCCCCCATCCCCATCTGACACGGCTAATAGCTTGGCTTATGTCAACAAAAAGCTACACAGACTTCAGCCAAGCGAGATGATGTATCTTTAGCTAGCTATTTGGCCAGTTTTGCAGGCTTTGGAGAAGTTAAGCTCCCATTACCGGATCCCGGCTATTTAGCTTACATAATGAGATTTCACGGTCAGACCTTTGATCTCAGCTGTAGGTCCGGGTCTCACTTGTGCCAGCAGAAAATCACTGGGTCCATTGTCAAGAAGTCTTTTAAGAATGTTTTCTAAGTTTTGCCTTCATTCAAGCTTTGTGACAAAGAGACCATCATTATCACTGCTACCGTGTAAGCTGGTCATGAATGGGGGAAAAGAGTAACATAGGTGGCCATCTTGGACGCCATCTTGTATAAGTTTGACACCTTTAATGGATAGAAGTTGTTACCCTTGTTACATTAAATTCAATGCAAAGTTCGTGGAATGCAGTATGGAAATTAATTGTGCTCACATTTTTGATTAATTTGCATTTTCCTGCTGACCTCATCATGGTCTTAACTTCATGTTATTGAAAAGGGTCATGCAGGTTCGGCCGTGACGTCAAGGGTTATTTTTCTTATCAGTTGGGCATTTTTGCCATGACTGGAGAAAAGCACCTCATTTGCCAGTTGCAGCTTGTGCTGAGTGTGACTCTGTTCTGCAGCCATCTGGTTTGGCCCAATCTGGGTGGCCCGCCATTTTTTACCGCCATTTCTTTCGTAAATTTATATCCTGCATAAAGACCGCATTGGCCAGTGCTGATATCTGATATAAACACTTCATATACTGGGATAATCTTGCTTATTTCAAGCAGATATGAAGTGAGGTGAAAAATGGGGGTAAAAAGCGCAACCTCCACTGGAAACCCCTAGACGGGGTTATCTGCGCCCATGCAGCGACCTCTGTCGTACGAATTTCTGAGCACTCCGATCGTCTGCTGAATTCTGGGGAATCATTGCCTGAAGGAAAATAAGCAAAAGTGAAAATTTGAGTGAGAAATGCAGTGCTATCACTGTGATGTCTTGACGACTACTGGGTTTTGGTCGGGGGGAGGGGCTGGCAGGACGTCATGCATGAGTTGCCCCAGCCGTGTGCGCAGCCAGGGGAAGATTCGTAGCTTTGTGCACCACAAAGCCGCTTGGGGCACTGCAGTGGGGAGCCAACTCTGTCCTGATGCAGACGATTCCTGATACCATCTTAGTTGTTGGTCCGGTCACATCAAATCTATGACAGCCTGCGGTGGCATATTGAATACGAGTGCATGGTCAGGAGTGTTTTCCAATCTGTAGCTGCGGCAAATGTTGGATTGTATCTTTGCATCAAAGCATATTGGATTGGTATACTGCTTTCATTCTGTTTGAAGGAAACTTGATGTCAGCTGGTGGACTTGGTGTCCCCCTGTGATAATGCATCTCTGATCGGCTGGCAGACCTTTACTGAGTGAGGCAGCACTCCGGTGCCGCGTGTGTCTTGTTATGGTGCCGACGCTGCTGGTGCCGCCGACCTACGCAAGAAACTCACGTTCTGGGGGCCGCTGCTAGGGACTGTTATGTCATCATGCAAATTGGATTATCCCACGTTCCGTTTTACCTGGGCAGTATATAGGATGGAGTGCTGGGTCTTGCCGGCACTTCTTTCGCGGACGTACTGACCAGAGCAACTGCGAGAGAAGGAGCTGGGTGACGACGCCCGCCGTCATGTCACCCGTCCTAGGCGATACCTGAAGCGCCGTATCGGGATTCCCGTACGTACCTGCTTAATTTACCTTATCTTACATTATCTTACCTTATCTAACCTTATCTAAACTTATCTAATCTCACATCATTTTTTATTTTATCGTCATCATTTTTATCAAGACAGTTTGATCCATCTTTGATCCAATATAGTCAGGACATTGCAGTTTGCTTAATTTCGCTTGATAGGCCTATACAGCTATTCATTATTACTATTATTTCCAGCCAGCAAGAATCTGTACATATTCCTACAGGCAGGTTTAACTTTTCATCCGATTTTACAACTTGCAGATATCTTTATTTTGTATACACGAAATTAATGTATAGACCATCCCATGGGTTTCACAGGTAGATAACATGCCATTGACTTAAATTAGTGATTTATGCTTCTGTGCTGTTTCCCCATACTTTTCTACATTTGTAGCTAGCTGGTCCACGTGCAACTAGCTATTTATTAGTAGTGAGACGTCTGTTATATTTCTTCTCCATGACAGTTCGGCCCTGTGTTTGTGTTTCTTGTAATGTGACCCCAGCACAGATGACAATCTACGAAAGGTTTTGGCATTAATGCCATCGCAGCAGTTTACCTAAGGCCTAGTCTGTTGGTATAGCATGGCAATAATGCGAAGCTCAATCAGACTGACATGGTTTTATAGTCAACAGCCAGTCAGCAAAGAATGTAAACTCGTTTGGGTGATCTGTGTAAAACGTTTATCTGCATTTGTGGAGTCTTTTTTCCAAACATTTGTGGCATTGCTGGATCGTAGTATATTTTTACCGAGGTTAATTTGCACAGGAAACTCTCTGCATTCACCAACATGCTATAATAAGAAGTTATTAATCCAAAGTTTAGGTGTGGAATGGACCTGACACCTTATCTTTTGGGGTATATATAATGCTGTTTGAGCTCCCAAGCCACAGTGCTAGTAATATATTCCACGTTTTATATAGTGCATGGGGGAATTTAACATTGAACAGATAGGACATAACTTGCTATGGCATGATCTTTTGAAACCTAGATGTAAAAAAAAGAGCCCTGATGCTATATACTGATATGTGTAAGGTCGCCTAAACTTTAGATTGTAGAGTTAAGCTTGTGGAGAGACATTCGCTTGGATTTTATGGGGTATAATAGATTGTAGACATATATCTTTTTCAGTTTAGTTGCACAAGTCTATAACAGTAATGTTAAATGTGTTATAAAAGTAAAAAAAGAGAAACACGCGAAACTATAGAATGTTGCCACGGTGAAAATGAAATAAATTAACTTCGCATGGGCACTCAGGCTGTTTGTGTATATCAATGTCCTGCTTGTGTTTATGACATATTTTCCTTTGTTTTGAATAGTACATGGAAGGTGGGCAAGTTAATGGACAGGTGCATTGGCAGTAATTCTCTGCAGAAGTTTTACCAACGTTTACCTGTGGTGGCCATGTGGTCTGTTTGCTGATGGAGAGAAATTCTTACTCGATTAAAAGCCTGGGTAACTGATATTTAAGAGCTTTCCTCAGACCCGGCTTCTATTCGAGATGTAGTTTCATCGGAATTTGTGACGTCTTTATTCCATTGCATCAATGCATGGAGTGTATAATTTTCCTAGATCTGTATATATTATATAATTGCTAGCTATAATAGCTTGTTATAAAATACCTATTGCTTATTCAGAAGATTTGAAATACATTTTTCCCAATAAATCTAACATTTCTTGTTCAGGATAATCAGTGTCCACAATTAAATACTTCAATACCTCAAAACTGTACAGATTTGACACTTTCTTGGCTTCGCAGTCATTATCCACAATGTCTTGGTTTAATTTGATTTCATTGACTGATTGCATCAAGCCTCTAAACATATACTGAAACACTAACTTTTAGCTAACTTGATACAGTGCATAGGTCCCTTCCCCATGGGTGTCCATTGTTGAGTAAAACATAATGACTGTTTTCAAGGTGGGCGGTTCTGTTGGGAGCCGATTCGACTTAAGATGCAGGTGTGCACCTCTTATCTCTACCATCTCCCTAATGTGTGCCCATTTGACCAGCATTGTCAGGCCCACATAGGAGCTGCGTATAGTTTACTATTCTGTGAGTCGATTCGTCTTATGTTGCTAGTTGAACGTTCAACTTAGTTGGCAGAGAATGAACTGGCGTAGTTAGTAGATGTCTATAGTGTATTTGTGTTTTTCTACTTTTGGCAGTCTGATGCAAATTCTTATCGTGGTAGTTGCTAGATATGGCCAATGTTATACCAGACCTTGATATAGTCACAGTTTTATTGAAATGTACATTGCAGACGTATTTGAGTGGTGGCTTTGATACATTTTTAACTCTTGATTGGCAACTTTGAGGTGTTAATTCTTGTGCTCAGCCTTAGTTATCATTGCCAAGGAATTCAAACTTCTTGACAGTGCAACATGCAGCGAATCAGTCAGTGATTATTTAGAAGCGAGGATTATTTAGAAGGGACAATATGTAGGCAGTGTCTGTCATGCTGCAGTAAGTATATAATGGCCCCTTCCATCTGTCTAAATCATGCCTTGTCAGTGGTAGCTCAGGGCTGTTCATTGGTAGTCTCCTCAAACTTCCAGAGGTCTCACAGGTGACCCGCTAGCTCTGCTAAACAAACTCCCCAACGCTATATTCATATCGAAAGGCCCTAGAAAGACATTTCAATCCCCTATGACTTTGAACAGTTGACGTTTTGGCCCAGCTTCTCTGTTGAACCAGCATTCTGAGCTGATCATGCCTGTTATTGCAAAAACACATGCTAGGTGTTTAGAATGGTTAACACGGATTATTGGCTGGGGTGAGGAAACATACACAAAACAAAGTGCATTATGCCTAAAGCTTTGAGTTGTGAGACCCGTCATACAGAATCATACCCTCTTCTTAGTGGCGGCCTACAAGGGTTCACGGGGGTTATATAAGTGCACTTTTCTTATTCTTCTTACCCCAACAAATAAACAAACTTGGACATATGCAATGAGCTTGTACCCCTTGCATGGTAAAAATGCATGTGATGTAATATTTTTGATTTCGACAGCTTACCTGACACCTCCACATTTTTGTGTGTAAATTTATGTTATTATTCTGATGGTATCTGAACATTTGCATGATGTAGCAAACCAAACCAATATTATTAAAGGATGTTAATCATGCCTCAACTTTTGAATTTTTCAAAATGCATGTACACCTCGATTTTAGTCCATGTTTCATGCTTACGTGGAGATAGAAAATGAGAAATAAGATAAGAAATAATGCTGAGAGACAAGTTTAAAGTCACAAATGATAGAAAATTAGAAATAAGTTTAGAAATAATGCTGAGAGACAAGTTTAAAGCTTGGATGAACTTTCATCCAAGTATAAAGTCATAGAAGATAAAAAATTTGAAATAAGATTAGAAACAATTCTGAAAGACAAGTTTAAAGTCACAGAAAAGTTAGTTAAGTCTCAGTGGGACGTAACTTTCAGACAGGCAGGTTCACTGATCGCTCGGTGGTCCAGTTGCCTGCAAAGTGTGTGTACATCGTTGGAGCTGTTGCCACCCTATGGCATGTCCTTGGATATCACGCAAAGGAGAGGAGGAAAAAAAAAAAACAAGTCTTTTACTGAGTGGAACAGCTTAATTGAGGAGAGAGGTATGCCAGCCCTTTTTAGCAACTAAACAATAGATTGTTTTGGAAATTGGCTGAGATAAAAAGGCTGCGTGCATAAACAGTGTCCCATAAACGTTCCAGCGGCACTCGTTTTGAATTAAGCTGCAGCAATTAGAGGAGATGCTCAGAGAAGAGATGAGTGCCAGGAATTCTCTTCATGCAGGATGTGTATGCGGAGATGCACTTAGTAAAAATAAGAAGCAGATACTGGCAGGGCAGGAGATAGGATAAAAGTAATTGACTGGCTGCATGGCATACCACTTTGCTTTCTGTTTATGCTCGTGGAGCTACTGTTTCCTCAGTTGTGGACATGATCCCGCTGTGCCCCACGAATGTGAATGACTTTAATGACCCCAGAATGTCAACAGAGCTTAATAGATAACAGATTCCCTGTTACTAGCAGCAGCAGCAGCAACAGCAGCCAGCATTTGCTGCTGCACTCCCCTCATTAACTGGCTGCTGTTGGAGCATGCTGTAGCATGCTGTAGCAACAGTCCATGGGGCCACGAACAGCCCAACGCCACAGCATATTGGCCAGTTTACCCCACCCTCCTTCTCTGCTGCTAGCTCATTCTGTTTTGTTCTGTGTACTGGCAAAATGCTGCTGCTTCTGCTGCTAAACTTCACAAGAATTTCAGAGCATTTTTCACCACCAAGCAGCCACAGGTTAACTCTCCTCCTTCAACCATGCTTTTCTAACAACTTTCTCAGTCTGAATGAAGATGTCAGCTCTCCAATTCTTCAGTTGTAATGGCCTTTTAAGCTCTCAACGGTTAGTTAGCAAGTTTTTCCAACTTTTTGTGGCCTCCTAGCTAGCTGTGTGGGACATCTACTACGAATGTGACACGTTACAATGTCAGAGTAACACCCTTTAGTGTGATGCGAAATGCCTCGTTTGTGGTTCTCTGTATTCTAGTTTGGTCTCGAGTGGAAAGAATAGAAAAGAAGAATAGAAGAATCTTCATTTAAGGTCGACATAAGACAAAAATAAGATTAGCTCAAAGAGGCATTGATCGACTGCATATGTGCAGAAATAAAAAGTGCAGATAAAAATAACAGTTAAATTGTAATAAAACCATAATAGAAATGTCTGAAACATATAAAAAAATACAAACATTGCAGCAATAGTGTGGACCTTCCCATTTCGATAGCAATTTTTTAAAACCATTAAAATCTAAAGCTACTTTAAAATTAGAAATGTTATTTTTTATCAATTACTTGTCAAAGTGATGTAAGTCGTAAGATGTCTCATGTCAGGCATGTCAGTCATGGCAATGTGAACTAGAATATTGAAGGACACATCAACTAGCATATTTACTTTTGTATACTTTTTCCTCCTAATTGCATTAGTTGTGTGAATGTTGCATTTCCATAAAGACCATTGTGACAGTTTGGCAGTAATAACAACATATGGAAGTCGAAAGTACTATTGATTATTGATAGAACAAGAGTAAACTAAATTGATATTACTAAATACCCCCCCCCCCCCCCTCAGTGAAAAACGTAAGTTGGGAGTAAGTAAGAAAGTATGCATACATGACATTTAATGTTGTTATCAAATGATAAGATATTATTTTTGATCAGTCTTATAAAACTACAGATGATTTAATGCTGAACCAGAATTTAAAAAAAAAAGACTTTGTGGGCTTCATCTCTTCTCCGCATCTTTTCTGCATCATCAGCTGCTGCTGCAGGCTATCTCCTGGCCCCTTGTCTTATACTTGAGCTTCTCACAATGACTGTTAAGCTTAAAACCCCTTCATGACGCTCTTGTGGGGGTTTTTCACACCTCCCAGGGCTAGTACCCCAAAGACCAGGAGCTTGTGGTCCTCAAGATGGATGGAGAGGGTAACTGCATGCAGACTTCGATGTCTCGGTCATTCCTAGCTAGTATATATACAAGTGTGATTTTGAGGAAACTTCGCCTTGTTGAAATATTATATAGCTCATATGCATGAAAATTAGTGGTGATGACTTTGACTGACGGACTGACGGACTGACTGACTATCCACTACAGTCATTCAGTCAGTCAGTCAGTCAGTCAGTCCGTCAGTCCGTCAGTCCGTCAGTCAGTCAGTCAGTCAGTCAGTCAGTTGGTGGTTGTCATTTAGTAATTTGTACTTGTATCGACACATTTCGTTGGAAAAAAAGTTAGAAATAAAATCTAGATCAAAATGATTGAACCTCACTATTAAAACCTATTGATGACTAAAATGGCTTGAAAGTAGTTTTTTTTCGGGATGGTCTTAATAATAGGTGCCATGGGGTTCCCTTGTATATATATGCAGTTCTATGTTTCATAACAGATCCTACTTTAAGTGCTCCCTCCCAGCCCTGTAGCCTACTATGAATACCATGTGCATAATAAGTGAATTGCATATCTTGGTGTCTGTTTCAACTCAATCTGGCTAATGCATTTCATGTGCGTAGTCATTCACTACGAACGTACGATTTCATGAATGGAGTAACTCATGAACTCTAAACATAATGCAATCCTCACCCTGGGATTTTGTAGACTGCTTTTTGTGGAGTCTATCATCTTCTTTTTTGTGGTTTAATAGGATTACATGAAGCTCAGAATGACACTAAGCATTCCTTAGAGATATTTACTGAAGACCTTGTATTAATAGACTATAGGGTGACAGGGGAAACCCAGCTATTTAGTATCTACCCCCTTTTTTCACCTGGCTTGTGTTTGATAAGGGGGTTTATTTCAGGGGTGACTGTTTATATTGAGTGGGGTGGGTATGACAGGAGATTAATCGTCTTCATTTGATCATTGTGGCCTTTTTTGTCTACTGAAAATTATCTATCAATGTAGGTTTTGTCTTGACCTGGAGAACACATGATTAAATTCATCTGCCTGTATTTTTTTGTCAAATTTCTTTCCATGCATGAGTTTTAGACTGGGATATATGCTGCAGTAGGTTTATGGGTTCTTGAGACTGAAATAAAATAAAATAAGTACGCAGGGCAAAAATATAACTTTGAAAGTACATAGGAATCGTTGAAGAAGTATGATAAAAAATGTCTAATTATATAGTTCTTAAATGGTGCTCACATTCCTAGGACCGAGAGAATTTTGTTTTCTTGAGAGGTGCACAATTAATTTACGTGGTCATTATTGAGTAGTTTTATGCACTGTACTTCATATTATCTTGGATAAACTTCTGTTATTTATCCAAGATATTACTATACTTATTTCTTTATTCTTTATCAAAGCAAACTAATTTTGCTCATAAAAAATGTTGATTGCCTTGTGATTCTAAAGTAGCCCATCAATTTGTGTCATCTTTAACCAACCCCGAACCATGGCGATGCCATGGCAGCCTGATATCATGGAATTAATGCATTTTCTGTGAAATAGGACATGGAGAAAAGTTGTTGGATAGCAGCAGCAGCAGCAAAATGTGTGGATGGAGCTCAGGGGAGGCAAGCTGTTTAGGTTTGTGGGGGATCAGCTGTTGTGGGGTCTGGCAAATGTCAACCTATATTCACCTCCCCTGGCTGGTCCTACTGGGTGCAGATGCTGCTGCTGCTGCTGCTGCTGCCTCATCAGAGATGCTGACATCTTCTGAGTGCCACCAGGTCATCATCATGCAAAGAAATTCAATCACATCTTTCTATTGGTGGATGTTTTACTGCAATTTTTGCACGATTGTCAACATTTTTATTGCTCGTTCAGTTGTTTCCGGTCTTCTTACAGAGATAAACACCGGTTAAGCTGATTTACCACTGGGATTTTGGCCGTAAAAAGTGCTACAAAAATTAAGCATCCCCCCAGTATAGTTTCCAGTTAATTTGGAGACCTGCAACCTCTCAAAATGTAGAGCTTTTGAGTACACTGAAGTTCAGAATTTGTCATGAGAAGAATTCTGAATAATGCCATTGAGAAATGCTTGCAAATTTGGCAACGAATAATTGTAACTTAAAAATAAAATTAAATGAACTCGTGTCAGACTATCAGATATACAGAAATATACCTTGTTCTGCCATGTGTAAAATATGGGGTCTGTTTTTGCCTTCAAGTTAAGTGTTGTATAATTGGACCCTTGGAGTCTCTTAGCAGCAGAATCAGATGCTATACATAAATGCAAATTTCATGGAATGTATGAAGAACTGTTGCATATGAGAGACCTCTCAGATTATGATAAACATGAAATATGCATGTTTATTGGATGAATACAATGTGCTTTAAAATCCATATTCCACGTGTATGTGTTGGGGGCATATCACAGATGTGTCCTTGCCCAAGTTCTTGTCATGCCATAGGGCCAGCTGCAGGCAGGTTGTGACTTGGCATAATTCATTGGGGTTAAACGCAGAGTGGGAAGGGGTAGTTACCCGGCCAGCTCCGTGTGATATGAGGGCCAGAGAAGCGGATTATTTTGTCGGCGGAATTTTACACCACTTTCCCTGGCAGCAGGGTGAAGTGCATCTACGAATTCCTGCGCGCCCTTCTTTCTCCCACGTGCACATGTGAGAACTGCTCGAAGTTTTTCTGGATATTTTTGCTTTTATTTCTACTAATTTTTATCAAAAGACAGGGCCTTTGTTATGAGAGGGGCATGTAAATGAAACAGGCCTCAATACGAAACAAGCCTCTGTATTTTCAAGTGATATATGCGTCACGCATATGCCATTTCATCCCCATTTTGCATGAATTCGAAGAAAACACCAGAATATTTTGAACATAAACTCACTATAATTAAACTTGTTTTTATGTTGTATGAACTGTTCATGAGCTACATCCAAGCTGGAGGATAGCATAAAATTAAAATGTCGTTAAATTGGAGGTGCCTTGTACTCGGTGTCTATACTGAGGAAAGTAAAAGACCACCACTCATGGGGTGAATATGCAACATGTTGTGGACTCCAAGCAGCCTTATCATCTCATCATTACGTCTACCTCTGGTAGCTGGTCATATAAGCCGACTAACCTTCAGAGCCAGTAGCATTGAGACATAACGTAGAGTCGTTATAATTATTGTTGTTATAAGCATAAAGAATGTAGTTGAATTTAATAATTTTTTGCAATAAATTAGGGCATTATTGAGCATTTAATTCTGACATTTTGCTTGTATTTGATCATGCGATAGAATTAAGATGTGGCTATTGTTTGGTGTATAAAAAAGATATATCTAAAAGATGATTTGTATTTTATTTATTTATTTACATATATATTTTACAACGGTAACATGCTCAGTTAGTAAAACAGTTTTTCAGCAGTGCCCTTTAAATATTCACAAAGATACAAAAATCATAAAAATAAATATTCATCATTAAAATAACATGTACAGTGAACTGATTAAATGATTGATCATTGTAAGGAATTTTTGTTTATAACTTGTTTATTTATTGTGGATCCCGGTCAATGCTTCTTGGTTTTTCCCTCTATACCTACACACTATATATATATATTGTTTGTATACGGCGATGCACTGTAATTACATGGACTTATTCATGTGTTATGGGAGCTTACTGGGGAAGGAAGTCATTCGGTGAGATCAAGTTCAAGATAAACTCGAATAAATGTAATAGACGTCGTTTGTGTGGGTCTCGTATGGTAAAATAGACTTCACCTTTCAGACTTCTTTCTTTGGGGAGTTTTTAGGAGTATATTAGAGCCATTTAAGTGAAATTTAGACTGGAAATGTCTTTGAGAATGTGAGGAGTTAAGTGAGCATTGTCGGCCATTGAGATGAGAGCGAGCGAGGGGCCATTAGTTAAGCTGGACATCGGAGTACAAAGAACAGTCATTTAGATCACCCCGTAAGATAAGATCCCACCTGAATGGCAGTGAATGCGACGGAGTGGTCGCAGAGGAGAAGTCTTTCCTTCACGACTTGATTCTAACTAAGATAAGCTCCTAAAAGCACTCTCCAAATAATATATGACTAATTTCTAATGCATTGTGCGCCGTCGTTGCGTTTAAGATGCATGCCCCGATAAGGACCGGTAAAAGCGTTCCGACAACTCTTTGGGTCGCGCAGTAATTGCCCCCGAGTCGCCCCCTTCTCACCCCCCCCCCCCTCTCTTGATACTTTTCGATCTTTATCACCCCAATCATTTAGAAAACAGGATATTTAGCGTTTTTATACTTATTAACCAGGAACCACATGTTTGACATGTCAGGTGTGGAATCGGCCTTCTCCATACACGACACTTTTCGACTCTTCAAAGGATTGTAGCCGAATCGTTTTGGGGGCGAGTTGACTAGTCTAAAATTCAAGGAAGCACGAGACCTCAAAAATGTCTGATCTTATCAGTCCCTGTGTAAGCAAGAGGCCGTCTGCTTTATTGGCCTTGTGTATAGTATATATTTACTTCTAGACTACACTGCCTATACAGCAGTTTGCCATGTGGGACTTTTATGCAATTTGATGTTGATGTATTTTGAAAATAAATGAGAAATTGTTTTGCTTGTAAACGATAAACCATATAAAGTTAATAGTCATGATGTAATCAGCAAAATATCACAATTAATATTATGCAGAGTATTTTGAAGAATTGATCAATCATTCTTATCTAGAAAACCTTATCTTATCTTATTTTATCCTCAACATAAAACCTTATCTTATTTTATCCTCAGCATAAAATCTTGTCTTATCTTATCTTATCTTATGCTGTTTGCTTGTTAAACTTCATTGAAAAAGTATGTACACCATTTTTGCTGCATAATAATCCACAACCTGATAAAATGATGTAATTATTACAAATACAGATATTTCGTGCGATTCATTTTCTTTGTGAAGCGTTTATGTTAAAGATAATTGCCTTTATATTTGATTTATTATAATTTTTTTTTTTGTGTAGAAAAGTTATGGCGGATTATAATATTTGGCTGACCCCAAGCTCAGGAGTCATGAGATTATACAGAACTCTGGCATCTGGGGCTGTATACACTGAGCTGGTCATTATTCTCTGTGATTTATGGGCAAAAGAAATGAATGTTGTTTGCAGGAGTGTCACCTCAGGCTGTGTTGACATGACTTCCTCTTTCATCCGGGACCTCTTGAGAAACGCCACTCATTGGTTGAATAGGTGACCCCTGACCTCACGTGATCTGGTTTCACTTTCGCCTTTAACACATGCCCTGCTTGACCCGATTCAGCAGATGGGGGCTTCATATTATTATATCAAGTTATTCCGTCATGATAAAATATATCATATTTACACTTGGTTTTTCAGTAAGTGCTAGTCGGAGCAAAATAAAGGATTTAACTCCATGTCTGTAACTTAGCTTATGATATGACCAGCTGCCAGAGGCAGACGTAATGATGAGGTAAGGCTTGGAGTTCCACACCATGTTAAGTATTTACCACATGGGTGGTTTTTTTTACTTGCTTCAGCATATAAACAGAGTACAACCCCAATTGAACTCGTCAAATTGAGCCTAGCCAAAGCTGTCATTGCTGGCTACTCAAAAACGGATCTAAAAGTTAATATTTATGATATATTAATTTCTTACATTTGCCAATGTTTACACTTTTCTGGTGATAAATGTAAGCCGACTATTAGCTATAGAAGTGGACAGAAGCAGCTGGCTTTAGCATGCTTAGATCACAGTCAGGTATAGGTCGCTATACAGCCGTCTAGAGTCAACCGTTTTTCTATGAAACTATCTTCATATTCAGTTCAGAAGAAATCAGTTATGTTCAAAACAATAAACATCTGCTTATACAGCTGTGGTGTGGTGATATATAGAATTTTATAGATAAATAATGTTTTAAATTTACTGAACTAGCCTATTAATCTATGAGCTGTTTAGTCTCTGCTGACTTGATTAATTATGATATTATATTTAATTGACATCCTCAATATTTAAGACTTTCTTGGTCAATAATAAATCATTCTTTATCCGGGACATGCTCTGTTGCTCTACAGCCAGTCGTAGGAGGGGTGAAAATCCACACAGATAAGATCTTACCCCATGTTATGCAATTTGGGTGTCAGTGTGCTTTGCTTGTTTACACATGTCTCAAATGCTTAATCTGTGATTAGATCATCGATCACAATCGATTAGCAAACTAGAAGATCGATTATCAGCTCAGTTACATAATCAACACACGTGACAAGTCATTCTTTCATACTGTCACATGGTTAACGAAGAATTTCGTTGCTATAGAAACGCGTTTAGGGTGGAAAAATATTGGATCAGGGTCCTAATCAGAAGTGACAAGTGTATGGCCAACATGTGGAGTTTATTAAAGGAGAGTGTAAAGTTTTGGGTAACAAGTGCGTTTATAGCTTTGGGGGAAATGTTACTTTGTATAATATACATGTTGAATGACAGATCGACGAAGTCTCTTGTGCTAAACTGCTAAGTTTCATGGCATTAAAAGATTGTCTTTGGGTCCTGAGTTCTGACCTCAGACCTAGCTCATGCTATATCTGATTCGGTTTAGCTTGGACTACTTGGAGGAAATCTTTATATTAAGGACATTGTCTATCACTTTTAGGTAATACTTTGATACTTTGAAACTGTAATAATGTTATACCGTTAAACGGCATGCTCAGCATGTCAACAGTGGGTGTCTTCTGTAACGTCCGCGACCGTAGAGTGTTCCCCTGCAAAGATATCTGCAGTATAATCCAACATAAATGTCCTTGATTATTGGTCTAATTTTTACATATATGTCTTGGAGAAGCACACAATAGATATAGATGTTACCAAAAAGTCAAATCCCAACTTTCTAACCCATAAAAATTCCAAATTAACATCAAGTTTCCCATCTTTGCAGTTATTATTTTTTGCCACTTTTTCATAATTATAGCCATTTGTTACAGTCACAAAGAAGCTGCAGAACTTACATTGGAGAATATAATAATAATAGCAAAATTCAAGTTATTTCTTTCCCAGAAGTATTTTTATTGGGACTTGAACTGTTGCGAACATTTCTGACCATTTTGTGCATGATCAATGCCATGTGTGTGGGGCAAAACATGCCAAAAAAAAAAGAAGAAAAAAGTGGATATTGATTTTGGATCCTAGTATAGTGCGCTACATTCCTATTATTTTATATTCTGCCTAGTTCAATTATTAAAATAACCATCTGCCTGTGACACACTTAAAACGAACAGTGCTGCAGATGTCCATGTGAGCTTAATAATGATATTGGGTATGCTGGTCTAGAATGATGGATTAATAATACATGATAAGAAAAACCTTTAGATACAGTTAGTTTCATAAAATGCGGTCGACTCTAGACAGCTGTAGCAACCTATTCCTATAACTGGCTAAAGCCGACTGCTTCTATCTACTCCTAGCTTAAACAGGGTGGGGGCCCAGCTCAGTGGTAGTGCGCTGGGCTTCCAACCACTGGGACCCGGGTTTGACTCCGGGTCGAGCCTAATAAGTTGGATGGTTGTTTCATCCATCATCTCATTGCCATGGTCCCTGCCTGTCCTAATTAGCCCATCAGGTGCAGAAGTACAAGATGTAAAGATCTATCCACTCAGCCACCCACCCACTCCTAGTTTATACTATTATTTAGTCAGTGCACACCTACCTTTGCAAATGTGAGAAATGTATGTAACATATCATAAATATGTATGTGCAATAAACATACATCTTTTCAACACAAAATGTCAAATATGCGTAACTCTCAACTTATGCATAACTTTTAGATCTGCCTTAGAGTAGCCAGCTATAGTCAGGCAGTTCTGTTTAGTGGCAGGTAGCATCGTATAGCAGAAGTTGTCTAGCTTTGTCTAGGTTCAATTTGACAGGCCGGTTTTAATTAAAATAACTGTATCATATTATGATCCAGATTTAGAAAGCTTTTTAGTCTGCTTTCTTTAGTTCCTCATGTTGGACATATATAAGCCCCCTATTGACACAATTGAGTCAGTTTGGTACAGTCCAGTACACTTGTGTGGGAGGGATGTTTAAACTTCTTTGCTTGTGAACAAGTTTTCTGTCTGAGCTCCGATGTTACAGGATTGATCCTCACAAACCTTTTCTGCGTAGAATTTCTGGTCTTACACAGTGTTGAGTTGACTGTTGCCAGACAGACAGAGCCGCAGAGCAGAGACAGAGATAGGATGAGACAAACAGATGTTGTGTGTACAGTGACCATGGGTTTTTAGAATAATCAATTATTTGGAGCGTCATACTTATCTTGCCTTGAATGTGTGAGGACGAATGAAGTGTCAATAATTTGCTTAATAATACATAATCGATTTTTTTAATATTTTGTTTCGATAACTATTATAGTGGCATGGGTTCATGGGCGTAAATCCTGGGGGGGGGGGGAATGGATGGGATACAACACCCTCCCCCCCCCCCCTTACAATTTTATATTTTCTTCATTTTGATAAATTTTTGATTTGGCTCCGAGAGGGTTCACACCCCCCCCCTCACAGAAAAATTGCAAAGCTGAACCACTGCATAAGTTCGAACCTATAATCTCTATAAGCAGGCTTATACCGGAACCACTGACTTACATTGTACGAATCATAGCTTTAGTTCAGATAGGTAGATCTTTAATGGTTCATAGATGACGTAATCGTGATCTTTGCCTAACTCTGACGTCATTATATGTAGTCAATTTGCCCTACAAACATGTTAGTGTTTATTGAAGAGTGTTGTCCTACAGGTTTTGCGCAATCTGGTCATATAGACACAGCCGAAATGTTCACTTGGGACGATTGGCAATTGTTACTTTAAGTCGGTTTGTTCTAGAAAGACAATGATTTACTTAGGTGTTGATAGAGATAATCCACATTGCCCGAAGACCGGAGTCTCGTACATATTTTATTGGAACAATTCTTTATTCGTATCCTGATGTGGCGATGCGGGGGTCTGGGGAACACCACACAACTTTGGGGTAACAAGGGTTAATGTTTACCCCATAGAAATATATCTAATCCTTGGGCAAGTTGAGAAAATAGTCGATCCGTATTACAGACAATTTCATATACTTGGAAACGAATATTAGAGACTTGGAAGCTAAACTCCTGATGATGTCATGCGATTCCAGGACTCTCATTGGCTAAGATTAGAGTCCAGGATTCACATGACATCATCCGGAGTTTAGGTTCCACTTAAGTCTCTGATAATAGTTTCCAATTCTATGAAATTGGCTGTAATTATAAAATCTGGTGATTATCCTCCTTTCAAAGTCTCACCAGTTTACACTTATAGAATCATTTTAGATAGATAAATAGATAGATAGATAGATAGATAGATAGATAGATAGATAGACAGCTAGATAGATAGACAGATAGACAGATAGACAGATAGACAGATAGACAGATAGATAGACTGATATATCGATTGATTGATTGATAGATTGACTGATTGGCTGATTTATAATTGATTGTTTGTGTTGTACACAAGGTCAAATTTTAATTACCATAATTATACACTTTCTTGTCAACTATACTTCAAATGAACTGCTACAAATCATAAACTGCATTTCATTTGATGACTACAGTAATACATATAAGTATCGTCCTTAAAGTACAATATATAGTGCAATGGCACTATCTTTATTCCATTATTTGTGACGGTGCTGACATCCCAGTGCAATTTATAAATTTAATTTTTGTCTGATTTACGTTCATTGGAGACCTCCATCGCCATGCACAACTTCCTGATGGGTGTCATGTATGAGTGTTCATTTGTGGAGATTTCAATGTTCTTCGTGGTATCATTTTTAGCGTTCAGCAGAACAATCTAAATTGCAATTGAGCGTGAGCAATGATGAGTCAATTAAGAATGAGCTGAGTTGACAGAGTTGAGTTGAAGTGTTTGGTCTTGCAAGATTATAGAAAATAATTTTGGTGCTCTTTTTTTTTTTTTACAAAAAAAGAAGAAAGAAATAATACATATCGATATTATGATTTTTGAAACATTGTACATTTTAAATTTTAATATTTAATAGTTGCAGAATCTTGCACATTGTATTGGGCCCCTATTTTATATCGTAAGAATCTTTGTTTTTATTATTGTTGTTATTTCTTTGATTAATTGAACCATTAGCTGGGTGTATATAATGTATGTTTCTGTGGGTAGGCAGCTATAAATATTGTTTTAATGATGGTTATGCCTTGGAATAACAATTACTCCGCCCTTCTTATAGTTAAATGTCCAATTTCATTGATTGGGAAAGCTACGAAAGCTGTGACAAATTCTAATTGCAATCGGTGAGTCAAGATGAATGAGAGAGTGATTGCTCTGCCACGTAATGTCACTAGGTGTCCTCGTGTTGCTAATTGCAATTGATTGATTGCAATTATAGGTTTCGTGTTGCTAATTACAATTGATTGATTGCAATTACAGGTTTGGGGGGTTTGGTGGGGGTTCATAGAAATATGGAATGCTGGCTGGCTCCAGGTATAGTCCCAGACAGACCTTGCAGATAGACAGACATACAAATAGATTCGTTGTGGAATAATTACATTTACTCTTGGAATGCTGACAACATGAATGCGCGTCGTTGTAAGTGTAACAAATGGGATTTTAACCTTTAGTTTATGCTTGATTTTATAACTATTTACATGGTATTTTATGACAATGAAATAGTATTTCGGTCTTTGAAGAAAAAAGAAAGTATACATACGTATATAATATTTCTAAAAATTAGTTTCGGCTTTTTTTTTTTTTTCAGGCTGGATGAACACATCATGTACAGCTGGAAGTCGTTCTTTAGCGTTCTGGTCATCTGTGTCTTCTTGGTGGAAAGGCATTATTATGCAATAGCGTCATCAGCATCACCCTCCGAAGCTCGTGTCTCCCCTAATTCTCTACAAAGTTCAGACATCATCTCGTTCACCGACAATCGTCGTTCAGTCATGAAAGAAACACCCCACGATCGTCGGCCAGACCACGTCATTCGCTCTTTCGAAAACGGCCTCCTGAAAATGTTCGGCTTGTCTTCTAGGCCCCGGCCTAAGAAAAATGTCCACATCCCAGCCTATATGCTGGAACTCTACAAACAAGCTGTTCTCGCTAACCAGGAGGTTTACTCTCGCTACGACAATGATGACCTCCAGGATGACCCTGAGTCTGGTTCTCAAGGTCAAAGGTCAAACCGGAAGTTCCCCTTCACAGGGACTACAGTCAGGGGATTCTACCACCAAGGTAAATACATTGCTCATTATATCTTAATGTTTACAAATACTGCTTGCTGTCCAGAAGCAATAATATTTTTGAAGTAAGTGAACAATAATTGAGATCTTTAAAGAACATCACAAAAGTAAAGAGCGGAGCGCAATTTTTTTTGTTAGTTGTGACAATAACTGAACGATCTTAATTTAGAGAACTGTATTTCAGTGAATGAATGAATGCATGCCTCTCTAAAATAATTAAACTATTTCGCACAAAGATTTGCCTATGGGTTGTTGCTGAGCTCCATGAATTAAATATGACGATTTAGAAAATTTGTTATAAATGCCAAAATGTGCAAATTCATGAAGTTCAAATGCCAAAACAATTACTTTGCCTTTTCTATTGTATTCTGAACTGAGCTATCTGGCTCTGTTGTCATGTATACCCACAGAAGAATACATCATTTCTTTGCCCTATACTTAGAATGACAAGTTCCACGGAGCACATATTTAAGTGTAAAATTCCTTGTTGCACATGTTAATTTACAAACTTGCCGTGGAGAGTTAGGTTTCTCGCCGGCAGTAAATCAACCCCAAGTGTGCAGTCAAATTACAGACTGTTGGTTTTCTTGATTAGGATAATTTGCAAGTGAAGTCAAGAAAGATAGGATAATCACATTATGTCAGGGAAGGTGTTTGGAGAACAACAGATGCAAATTGTGTTTAGTTGAAATTGACACCATGTACAGTGTAGAAAGAGTCATTTGTCTCCACAGACAAGTTAGTTTGTTTGCACATTGGGAATAATTTGTATTGTTAAAGTCCCCAATTATTATCATAGTGTGCAATGTTTTGTAAATTTTCAAGCCTCCCATATTTTGGGTCGTCATATAGCACAAGTTCATAAACAAAAGCAATTGAACCATAATTGATTCGATTTGGCACCTTGCCTTAGTTAAATGGTCTCGCCTGTCCCCTATCTGAGCTGTCTAGACTTAAGTTTGCAGACTTGGAGAAAGTGTTCGATGCAGGGCAGTACCTTTGTTGTCAACTGCATCGAAAGCCTCATTAAAAGCACAATTTTAATTTCAATGCCACCATTGTGTCTGTATTCCATTATTAAGAAACTATCTTGTTGTACAACAATGGACCTTGTTATGTGGATGTCATAGGACTGCCCTATAACCAATGGGAGTCCTGGATTTACATGACGTCATCTAGAGTTAGGTCCCAAGTCGATGAAAGTGACTGTAAAAGTAATTTTGAGATTTTCAATATTGAGGCACACTCTGTAGTATGCATACCCACTGTTTTTCCATATAATTATTTTGAAATATATACAGTGGTAAATTCATAGACTATTGGCCTATAAGACAGTGGTTAAATTTATCAATTTCAAGTTTAATTATAAGACATTATTTAGACACACGCTTCTTCTGTGTATAGCTTATGCTCCACCTTCTTACTGTGTACAGTAACAGATAAGTAACAGGTATATATATAATAGAGCATACATGTATAATTTGCTGTACTTGTGGATAACTACTGCACATCATACCATCTTTATTTACATCTGTATTGAAGTTGACAAATACCTTGAAGTCGGCAAGTGTAGCTTTGGCACTGGGCATGTGTGTGACTTGGGCTTATTAGAAAGTCTTCCTAGCTTGAGGTTCACAAATCACTTTTCCTATGTCATAGCCTTCCTGTCCTTCCCCCCTTACTCCCTCCTTCCTTTAAATTTGATTTTTGCTAAATAGGATTCTTTGGCCCTCCGTTAAACCGCTATTAACACAACTAGTTTATTTGAAAAGAAATTGCGTGGTAAAAAGGTGATGCTAAAGTATGAATATAATATGGTTTTTGGCTAGCTAGCCTTTACTTGTTAATGTGTGGGACCTCCTGATAGGATAGGGTAGGATAGGATAGGATAGGATAGGATCATTCATCATGGCAATTCAATCAATCGATCAGTCAATCAATTTATCTATCTATGTATGTATCTATGTATCTATCTACCTACCTATCTTTCTATCTATCTATCTATCTATCTATCTATCTATCTATCTATCTATCTATCTATCTATCTATCTATCTATCTATCTATCTATCTATCTATGAATGTATCTATCTATCATCTATCAATCAATCATCTATCTATCTATCATCTTCCATCTATCTATTTATCAATTAATGTTGATACTTTTAAAGTTGTTAGACATATTTTTGACTTTTTTCTCTTTTATTGCAGACAAAGACACCAGAACAAAATCACGGAGCCACGGGAAAAGACGTGGCAAACGCAGTTTGCAATCTGTTGAGGACGACCACTCCAAAGTATTCGTGTTCAACGTCTCAAATATCGCTGCTGACGAGACTCTATTAGGAGCAGAATTACGCCTGTTCCGCCAGAACAGCAGTTTACACTCAAACCAGTCAAGAACTGATAATAACAGTGAAAAACCCTCCAAATATAGAATAGGTATTTATGAAATTACGCGACCAGCCTCGGAATTTGACGAGGCGGTATCGAGACTGATAGACACTCGTGTGGTGGACAGTTCGCGGACTAAGTGGGAATCATTCGACGTCCACACAGCCGTCCTCAGGTGGCGCCAAAAACCGCACGAGAACCACGGGCTGCACGTGAGTGTGACGTCACTGGAGTCGCACCAACCGTCAGGTGGCCACCACGTGCGCTTACGACGCTCTGTGGCCACGACGTCATTAAGTGATGAACAATGGGCTGAGCAGCAGCCCTTTCTGGTGACGTACAGCGAAGACGCTCAATCACGAGCGTCTCAACGGACTAGACGGGCTGCGCGCTCCAAACGGAAGCGATCGCGCAGCAGCCAGAGGAAGCGGAAGAAGGGCGAGTGCAGACGACATCCGCTCTATGTGGACTTTAGTGACGTGGGCTGGGACGACTGGATCGTGGCTCCCCCTGGATACCGTGCCTATTTTTGCAGCGGCGAATGTGGATTCCCACTCCCCGAGTACATTAATGCCACGAACCATGCTATTGTTCAAACTTTGGTGCATTCTGTAAATCCGGACGCTGTGCCCCGGCCATGCTGTGTGCCCACAGAACTCAGTCCCATCTCAATGTTGTATGTCGACGAACATGACAAAGTCACGCTCAAAAATTACCAGGACATGGTTGTTGAGGGCTGTGGCTGTCGGTGAAAGGACACCACCCAAACACTTAATACTCGTGACTGACCCAACCACTTAATACTCGTGACTGACCCAAACACTTAATACTCGTGACTGTGTTGTTTTCTAGCCAATGGCCGGACATATTGGAACTATTTCTATATATACCTCCATTCCCCGTATCATATCCATTTAAACCATGAAAGTGCCTTCTAAAAAGATATTTCTGTTCAATTTATATTTCCAAATTCTGACAATATTTTAGCTTTTTTTCTTTTTGACAATAGTCCTCATCTCATTTAATTACATTAACGTTTAACGCATCTAATTTCTTACCAAAATCATCATTATTATTTTGTTCATTCTTGCCAATCATTATTTTTGAATAATCCCAAACATCTGTAATGCCACTTGTTAATTTATTGGTATATATATAGGCCTAAGAATCGACAAATGTTCAGAAGGTGCACTATTTAAGTCTTTCATGTATGACTACTGCTGGCAAACTTGTAAGTACTTTTTAAATAATTGTACATATCATGTATTTGCAAGATGGTATGCAATAGTAGTTTGACAGTGTTACAAAAAAGTATTGGAATTTAAATTATTTCACATGTTTAATCAATCATAAATGTACTGTAAGATATTTTATGTTTGTTGAATGTATTGTAAATACAGCTTTTATCCTATAGAAAAACGAAATGACTACGTTTTCTTAATTGCTATATTATTTATGGCTACATGCGTCCAGCCCTCTAAGGCTAGTTCTTGCCATATATGCACTTAATGTTGCAGTGATATGTCTGGGTCTATACTACTGGGTCTGATGCCAGAGGCAGGCGTAATGATGAGTTGATAAGGCTTATTAGAGTCCCCACCATGTGACCCATTTACCCCATGGGTGGGGTCTTCGACTTGCCCCAGCATAGACACTGAGTACAAGGCACCTCCAATTGCTAGTTGGGTACTTCAGAATTATCCCAACACCACAGAAGACATTCCTTTTAACGTCTTATGCCAATGTGAATGCCACAGACAAAAAATAAATAAATTAGAGACAGAAACAGTAACAGTTCAAGTTTTTGTAACTTTTTTCTTTTGTTTTGGCAGTGGATACTAATATTTTATGAAGTATTGAGCAACTCTCAGCCAAGAACATGAAGAAATTCTGATTAGATGAAATATTTATCTCCAATTATGATATTCTAGGCCTTGCATAAAAGAAGACTATCTTATTAAATATAGTCTAAATTATTTGGAAGAGAGAAGAATCAAATCTGATTTGATAATGTTCTATAAGATGATCTCAAATATCACTTGTATTTATATGGATAATTATTATACGTTTGTTACCACATCATAACCGGCATCTGCTATGGCAGAACTGAAAAAAATATTAAAAAAACAAGAAAAATTATATTGTAATCAAAATATTGCAAATAGCACGTCTGTACAAGCAATCAAAGGAAAGTTGAAAATGATGCAATATATTGGCAGGGGGAGTATTTATGTACCTTAACCTTACCACCCAATGTTTTTTTATTGTGACATGTTTTTTTAGCATCAATAAATAATCGCATAGAATACTCCACCATTAAAAGTTAAATCAAAGCAGTCTTAATATTGAGCTTTCCTCAATTGCAGGTTAAAGTATTTTGGGACAAGGAGAAATTGACTCGAAATCAAGGTTGTAATTACAATACTGTTGTATAATATAGAGTGGTCGGAATTGTGAAATTTCGCTGTGCAGAATATATGGCCACCCACCTGGCAATAGACCCCTCTGTTCCTGGCACAGAATTATTTCCGAGATCGGAGTATTTTGTCATTCAGCCAGAATCAGCCCCAAGTGTGTTTTGCATGGCTTGATAGCATCGCCTCTCTCCCCATCTTAAATATTTTGTTCCAATTTTTTGCTGATCATATCCACTGAGTGCCACATACCAAATCTACGCTGGCTTCCTTCTATACGTCCACATTTTGTAACTGGATTTGTTGCTATGCCAATGGGCCGGCCAGGGAAGCTGATTTGCTTTTTTACATATGTGTATTTCCTGGTGGTAAAGACCTACAGTTATTTTAATAAAATATGGTCGACTCTAGACAGGTGTTAGTCCGACAAACTGTCTCACTGCGAGATATCGGCGAGTTTGTTAATGACAGTAATGTTTTGCTCTAGACAGCTGTAGCAACATATTCCTGGCTGTAGCCATAACTGGCTAAAGCCAACTGCTTCTGTCTACTCCTAGCTTATAGTCGGCTAAGACTCGGCTTACACCAAACAATATAAACTTGGTAAATATATGAAATTTATCTGATTTGGTGCTGCATGTATTTTTAGATCCGGCTTTGAGTAGCCAGCTATAGCCAGACAGTTCCGTTTAGTGGCAGGCAGCATCATGTAGCAGAAGTTGTCTAGCTTTGTGTAGGTTCAATTTGACAGGCATTTTTCAATGAAACTAACTTAACTGATGAAAACATATGGCTATATTTTAAGCCCGTGTATTTTGCAAAAATTGCAATGAAGGTGCTGGATACAATAGTTGCTTGGCTAGATCGATCAAAATTAATCGAACCAATACAGGTGTATGTAAGTTATTATATATACTGCAAGTTACAGTTCTGTCCAATCTCAAATGTCTGACGTTTTTTGGTGATGATTTTCATTTTCTCAAGAATAACATTGCATGGTTGTACTGCAGTTAAGAGCAAAAAGTTACAAAAGTCATTTGACCAAATCAGTATAAATAATTGTAACCTTAGATGAGATCATTTTCTGCAGTCTTATGGTCCCATGTCTTGGCCTGTTCCCTTGTAAGTTCAGGGTTTGATCCTAACCCATGAATGTTGGTTTCCTTAAATTTGTGGTGCTTTGTAATTGGTGTCTATGCTGAGGCAAGGGAAACATCTCACACATCAGGCAAATGTGTAACTTGGTGGTAATCCCCCCCCCCCTACATGTATAAATCAACTTTCATGAGTTACATACGCATATGCTGTCGCATCATATTGCACAAATATTGGATGGTGAGGAGACCAATATGCAGTTTTACTGGCTGAAGCCAGTGATATTGTGTTGGGCGAAGCAAAACTGCTCTCTATCCACCATTGGTTAAATTCTACACCCAAGTAATAAAACAGGACAATATTTCATTCATTTCTTTAATCACTCTCACATGACCAATAATGCCTATACCAATATCAAGATTTATTGGTCCTGTCATGTCCTCTGTGCATACTGATTGGCTATTAAAAGTTAGGTGTAGAATATTATATAAAGCCATCCTGGTTGTGGGTTCGAATTACAAAACACTAAACTTCCGTTATCGGGTTTCAGTATGACGAATCGTCAGCCATAACTTATATTAAGAATCAAAGTTCCGGGTCTGTCATAAACAAATGCTGGACCATGGTATTGTATTCCATTTCCACTGGAAAGCCTGGATCCACTTGTTGCCATGGTATTTTCTAGCATGAAGCTATGCTCTGAGGTGGTATAATCCATGCTGTGATCAAGGATATTATCATATGCAATGGTATGAGTATATGTCTCGATATACCTCTTATCTGTGCCCTAAATTAGCCAGCTATAGCCAGACAGTTTCATTTAGTAGCAGGTGGCATTGTATAGCATGCAGAAGTTGTCTAACTTTGTCTAAGTTTAATTTGACATGCTGTTTTTAATGAAACTAACTGTATATGATCTAAAACCAGGAGTGGAATGAAAGTGGACTGCAGCTTGTTTATTACGAAAATCTGAGCTTTTTATTACAAGAAAATACAATTAAAAATTTAAATAAAATAAAACCATTGGACAAAGATGCGGATACACAGGAAATGAAAACACTGAAATGCTGCAAGTTAAAATACACTGAACGACGCAGTTTGTTAAAAGTCAGTTAATTTTGCTGAAGTTTGCATTACCATGGCAACCAGGTGGGGTGGTCCTGTGGTTGAAATTTGGATGACTGAATTTCGTGTTTAGAATTTCGCTACTAGACTAACGGTAAGAGAAAGCAGATTGAAACATGCTTCAACTGTGGAACTCATTATCTAAGGAGTTGTCTAAGTTAAAAACTGAAGAAAAAAACAAAAAAACGATGAAAAATGTACTGAAGGGGAAACTGCAAAAGACATGATGGAAAATAGAAAGCGACATAACTAAAGAAGGTGGGATGTATGTGAGATGGACTGGAGCCAACTGTTAATGTTGGTTGCATGTCGTCACGGCAACGTTGTAAGGTTTAATAAGCAACAGCAAGAATCGCATTCTTAGCAAATTGATGTGTCTCTTGGTCACATACTGAATGCATAATGACCTTGGCTCTAGTTCAGACATTTTCATCTATTCCTCGCAGCTCCTGTGCGTCTTTATATGACCACCATTGACTGGTGCATTTGGTCACATTAAAGAAAAAGTCTGCATTCTTTCCCTGTACAACACCGTGCATAAGTAAATGAACTACTGAATAAAAAAAAGTAAAAAATCAACCAACAAATAAAACAAAACAACACTATTTTGTAATTATTCGTATGAAGGGTTATGCATATAAAAAAACAAAGAAGTATCATAACATTGGTCTACACTAACTAATCTAGTGTTCTTAAATCGTGATAGAATGTTAAAAAGCTGTGGATTTTGATAAACTATCACATTCTAGATGATTCTTTTTTGGGGTTAATTTACTTGCGCACTTTCGTCCATGGTCCTTCGTATGGAATGGCTGTGCAGCTGTGGTAACATACCGGAAGCGGATTGTTTTGTTGTGGACAGGAAGTCCCACTGTGACACCCTTCAGCTGGGTGACCGTTAAAAGTGTTTAAATGACTCGCTTTGGAATTTGTTGCACCAGTGCAGTGGGGTAGCAGCACTTCCACCCAGAGATCTACACGAATCCTGATGTAGGGCATTTATGAAAAGGGTTCAGCATGATACATAACAAACTGAAAAAGCCATCCGGCAACTCTGCAGTGTTTGTCAGATTTATGGGCTAATATATCGTAAACAAATCCCATATCAGATAACCCTACCACCAACAAGAAGTCAACTTGTATCGACATGTTACTGCCAGCAGCCTGCCACTAGAACTCGCTGAATGAACAGATGCTGTGAAATGTTATTTCAACAGTGTTTATGTATATGTTTATGCACTCCCAAAGCGATATCTAAAATCTGTCTGAAGAGAAACACTCTCTCTTGGATTTGGGGATGTTTTCATAAAGTGCTGTTATGCCTTTTCAGTGGCTGATGGTAAGAGATGGTAAGAGATGGTAAGTAAGAATTGAATAGAATAGACTAGAATAGACAAACAAAATCTTTTTTTTAAAGATTTTAAATTTTATTTTGTGGCTGGGTGAGACAGGCTTTACGTTCAATGTTTGTTGCACCAGATAGGGCTGATCAGACCAGGCAGCTGCCGAGGCAATGAGGCCAATGATGAAGCGACCTTCCAACATGGGCTGGATTCCAACCCAGGACCCAGTGGTTGGCAGCCCAGCGTGCTACCACTGAGCTAAGCCCCTGCTCTCTGTTGATTTTGTGGGACTGGTGGTGTTGGTGTATTAGGGCTTTACATCCTGTATTTCTGCACCTGATGGTCTAATTAGGACAGACAGGGACCATGGCAATGAGATGAAGGATGAAACAGCCATCCAACTTACATGTAGGGTCGACCGGGAATTGAGCTCGGGACCTAGTGGTTGGAAGCCCAGCATGCTACCACTGAGCTAGGTCCCCACCCCTTTGTGGGACTTGCACTGCAAATGAAGAATCATCAAAATGACTAGGGATAGTCAATACTAGTCGTATATATTGCACTCAAATGTTGTAAGTTATTATGAATCGTATATGACTAACCTTTAATCACTTGGCAAGCTTTTGCTTAGAGTGTGGTCTCACAATTAATCATAATATACAAGTAAACAAAACTGCCAACAATCACACCATGCCACCTACAACATAACCAGCGGTGTACCTCAGCAGCAGTACCAGGCAGAGAGGTGTCTAGCTGCTGAGCTTGGGGGATCGGATGCTGACTGCACGTGGGATGCCTCTAACCTTGCTTTGTGTTGTGACTGGTTGCATCCATTAAATATTATCATAGCAGAGGGATCAGCATCTTCCCTGAGAGTTTTGTTTACTGCAGCTGTGCTTAGGAGACACACGAGCTCCAGCTTTGTGTAGGAATTGGCTGAAGACTAGGCATTAAAACAAGTGGTGTGGTACTGGGATTTCCTTTATTCAGCTAGCACAGCACCTCTCAGCTTCACTGTGTTGCATGCATCTGCACATCACCTGTCCGTGGGACTGTTGATTTTGTATTGTGCTCTCTTGTTGACTAACCGTGAAGTTATGCTAGGTGTTTGTGAATCGCGAAGGTAACTAGTCATAGCGAAATAGGTCTGGCAGCTATGTCTCAATGCAACTGGTTTGAAGCTGCTTATAGTTTGGTTATATGACCAGCTGCAAGAGGAACGTAATGATGAGTGTGTGTGTGTGTGTGAGTTTAGGGCTTTACGTCCTGTATTTCTGCACCAGTTGGGCTGATTAGGACAGGCAGAGACCATAGCAATGAGACGAAGGAGGAAACAGCCATCCAACTTAGGCTCGACCGGGAATCGAACCCGGGACCCAGCGGTTGGAAGCCCAGAGTGCTACCTCTGAGCTAGGCCCCTGCCCTAAACGTAATGATGAGATGACAAGGCCTGGAGTGCATGCCATTATACACCACCAATTTAATATGGGATCGACATGCAGCTGAGATGTAGATCAGGAAGGTATCAGCCTTCTGTGGAGTTAGCCAATTGTTGAACTGACTGTTGCCTCAACCCATCACTAGAGTTGACTTAACCAGGGGTGGGGTCTAGCTCAGTGGTAGCGGGCTGGGCGTTCAACCACTGGGTCCCGGGTTCAATTCCCGGTTGAGCCTAAGTTGGATGGCTGTTTCATCCTTCATCTCATTGCCATGGTCCCTGCCTGTCCTAATTAGCCCATCCGGTGCAGAAATACAGAACTAAAGCCCTACTCCACTCACCACCAACCAGATGACTTAACCGCTAGGCCCATCCAGTTTCTTGAAGATTTTCAAATGCATGACATTGAACGTTAAAGCCCCACAAGGCAACCCTTGGGTTTCACCGCAGTGGCCTTATTCAGATGACATGTCATCACAATTTTGGGACTTTACCAAAGTACTGTAGTATAAATTGAGCTTGTTTTAATTATGAAGTGCCATTGTACATTTTTTCATAGAGACTGGTGGTTCGTTCAGCTAAAACCACATTCATAATCGCTTCAAATCTGTCTAAAAGAGTACAACTTTCGAATTCGTAAGTAGATCAAATTGTAGTAGAAAATAATGGGATTTATGGAGAAATATATATATATATATATAGCAAACCCAGTATCTTATATATATAAAGGAAAATGGCGGCTCTATCAATAAGATTCGTACGGAAATAGGCCAGCCAAGATGGTCCTTGCTGATTCTCATAATATTTTCAATCACGCATACAATGTATTTGATATTTTGCTGCTTTCTGTGTAGTGTATTTTGTAGTCTGTTGGATAGTATAACAACTATCTTTCTGTCTAGTTTGCCACATGTCTAGTTTATAATGTCAGCTGATCAGCATCCAGAGACAGGCAACTATATATCATTTCAAGATCAGTTCAATTAACAATATGGTTAAAAAAATTGCCATTTGAAGTGCAGAGTTTGTTTTAAGAAAATACACAGTCGATTTTATTCAAATTTCATTACATTTATCTATTTCAATTGTACTACATTTAAAAATACCACTGAGTATATTTAAAATGGGCTGCTAAATTCAATAATTATCAATTAGCAACAATTGGTGTTAAAACTCATCAATATATTCCAGAAATAACGATGAAAATTGATATAATTTGGTAGGGTAAAGTGACCATTACCATAAAAATAAATCATACGACAGGAACAGAATGGATGCCAAACATACGTAGAAGCCCTACTCAGCCCAAACTACAGATGAGCCAAACTGACTCGGAAGCTGTGCTAAACCCCAGCAGCCTGCGTCACACTGGACACTTGATGTGAACTGTTGTAAGATACTTCGCTGAAATTAGACTTTTGATTAATATTTTGTGTAACTCCGACTTCCTGTGTTTGGACTGGAAAAAATGAAGACAAAAACAAAAAGTCCCAGCAACTCTTGTTTTCATCACGTGTTTACCAAATGACCTTCATTTATACTCACCCCATACTGGCCATACATATATTCAGGGGCTTTTCTTTGCCATGTTCGTGAACTGTACTTTCAGTATTGGCCCTTCTCTAGAATTCCTCAGGTTCACTGACCTAGAGCTAAAAAAGTAACTAAATTGGCAGTAATTCAACTGGATAAAAATGATAAAATACGTACTTTTGCCTGTATGCAGTTGTATGATACTGTTAGAGTGGGAGGCAAGTACCTGGGCGAGTTCTTTCTTATATTACAATGAGTGGAATGTTAGGGTCATAATATAGTTGAGGTCATATCGTACAAGTACTTTGACATTGAAGTACTCAAGAAGTTTTTTTTCAACTATCAGAAGTAGTGCAGAATATTGAGTAAGACTGAGGAAAAATACAATTATTTTACTACATTTTTGACAACTTGGAAAACTGACTCTTAATGCTAAGTTATTGCCACTGTCAACAGCATGCAAATATGACAATGACAAAAGGTTTTTTGACCAATCACATAAAATAACACTTTAAAATTACAACGTATTTGTACACATTGTAATTTTAAAGTGTTATTTTTGTGACTGGCCTCTAAACCTTTTGTCATTGTCTTAATATTTACATTTGAATCCCTGTAGCATACTTAATGACTAAACAGTGTACAGAAAATATTATTGCCAAGTGACAAAATCTTTGCTGTATATTAGCTGTGTCCACAATGCCTTCCCCCAAGCAGTTTTTCGCTATAGTTACTCTAGTCAGCCAATTGTGGCGACTGGTGACAGAAAAATTGGAGAGGCATCAACCGATCCATTTTGGGGTGTGGGCAAATCCCTAAATGATGTTGGTGTGCTTAACAAGGACGTATGGACTGGCAATGATTTACTTGGAAAAGTTTTGATGTTACTGAGAGAACAGCTGGCATAAATGTTCACTTCAGTAAGGTTTATTTGCAAAGGCTGTTAATAATAATTAAGATATTGTTTCAAAGAACAATGTCATTGTGTGTTTAGTTAAGTTCCTTTGGTTGCAAACTCTTGAAGATTTACTTAATGATTCTTGATTTCAGACCACTAGCTTTAATATTTACATTAGTCATTTTGACAGCTATAGATTATCATATGGCACACTGATTTTGTATCAAGTAATTGTACCAGCCTCAGTGTATATATTTGTTGTGGGGTTTGAGATGCATCTTGTATTAGGGGTCAACTTTGCAAAAAACTTCAATGGATATCATTGTGGCAGTTGTCATTTTGGGAATGATGGTTTGGTTATCCATGTGGCACCTACTAATTATTTGTTGTTCCCTGCTGTTGTATCCACTTGCCATTGTTTATATTTAAATACCTTGTTTGATGTTTTGGTTCTGTTTAACCTTAAAGCAGTTAAATTGTTGAATACTGTGATAAGTGTGTTCAGTCCACTAGTCATCAGCTGTTGGCACAACAGTTTATTGACTTTTTTTTTTATATTTTTTTATCATTATTGTTTTTTAATTATGATTATTATTTTTATTTTTTTTCCTTTATGAATAATGAAACGGAAAATGCTTAAATGAGACATGAGTACCTATAGAGATTTAAACCTACTTAATTTAGTGGAACTTGATGATGTACTAACAGACAGTATTTACTTGGATATAACTGAATGTATAAGAATGCATGATAATGCATCAAGCACACTCACAGTGGGACATTTGAATATTCACAGTATCCCTAATAAACATGAGGACTTGATAGATTTATTACAAATCATGAAAGATAAAAATTTGTCACCTGATCTGGTATTGTTATGTGAAACATTTTTCAATAAAAATAATCATGATAAATTTGTATTCCCGAATTTTGAAATAGTTAGTGAATATAGGAAAAACAAATCAAGGGGAGGGGTGTCTATCCTGGTGAGATCAAATATGAAATACCATTTGAGGAGTGATTTGAATATATTCGATGAAGCCAAATTTGAATCTGTGTTCATTGAAATAGTTCGTCATAAGCATCCTAATGTAGTTGTTGGTGAAATTTATCGAGTGCCAGGTACTAATGAATTGGATTTTCTGAATAAATATAAAGAACTAATTCACAGAATAAGAAATGAAAATAAAAAAATTATAATAGGTACAGATCAAAATCTGGATTATTTGAAAATTAATACACATAGTATTCAAGACCCAATTTTAAATATGAGAGATAGAATTAATCACAATTGCTTCTTTTTTCCTACCTCTAATGTAGAAATAGAACGATTAATAAAGAATCTGAAATCAAAAAATAGTAAAGGATATGATGATATTACTAATAACATACTTAAGGCAATATATCCTGCTATAATAGATGCATTGAGAATTATCTTCAATAAATCTTTAACCAACGGGGAATTTCCTGAAAATATGAAACTTGCAATAGTTAAACCTCTTTATAAAGGAAAATGTAAATTGGAGATTAATAATTACAGACCTATTTCTCTGCTTCCGGTAATATCTAAAATCTTAGAAAAAGTAGTAAACACTCGCCTGATAAAATTCTTCAATAAACATCACATTATGTACGAAGGACAATATGGATTTCGGAAGAAAAGAAGCACTGTTGATGCCATTTTAGACTTGACTGGAAATATTATAGATGGGTTTAATAAAGGAATGTATACTATTGGAGTGTTTTTAGATATGACTAAAGCATTTGACAGCATTAAGCATGACACCCTTTTTCAAAAGTTAGAAAGTTATGGGATAAGGGGAATGGCACTTAAATGGTTAAAAAGTTACTTGAATGATAGGAATATTCAAGTACTATTCAGGAACACTTTGTCAAATAGTTATCCATTAAAGTATGGTGCTCCCCAGGGAAGTGTTCTGGGGCCATTGATTTATTCAATTCTAGCAAATGACATGCCTCGATGTTTGAAATTTACCAATAGTGTCATGTTTGCTGATGATACCACCATTTTTGTAACAGGTAAAAACCTCAAATTTTTATACAGGAAAATGAATAGTGATCTTAGCAATTTAGCGCATTGGTTTAAAAATAATTCCTTATCACTTAATATAGATAAATCAAATTACATATTGTTCAAAGCTAAAAACAAAGAACCTAATTTTAATGGAACTATATGCATTGATGGGAAACAGATTAAAAAGGTTGATAACACGAAGTTCCTTGGGGTATACATTGATGAGCATTTAAACTGGTCCATACATATTAAACATTTGTTGACAAAATTATCCTCAGGATTATATAGTTTGAACATGGCTAGGAATATATTACCTTTCAACTGTAAAAAATTACTATACTTTGCACACATACAGAGTCATTTAATTTATGGGCTAAGTGCCTGGGGGCCAATGATAAGCGCAAGTAACTTAAGAAAATTGAAGGTCCAGCAAAATAAAGCCCTCAGAGCAATGTATAATGTAAATTTAAGAACAAGACTTGAACCTTATTATAAAAAAGGAAATATACCAATGATAGAAAGTCTTATTGAATTGTCACTGTTAAAGATCTCCTTCAGATATGTAAACAATTTACTTCCACTACGTATTGTCAATCTTTTTGAAATTCCAGATCATAATTATGCCACAAGAAATAGAAATAGGCTTCAAGTACCTCACCATACCGCTCAAATCTATAATAGATGTTTCTTGGCCAGGGCACCCCATTTATGGTTAAACTTACCTGAGAATATTAAGAATAAGGATAAAATTAAAACTTTTGTTCAGAATTACTATAGATTTAAATGGTCTCAACTCAATGTGTGACAATTTGTCTGTAATTATAAGAAAAATCAAATCATATTCATTATTATATTGCTGTAATATGTACATATCACTATATAATTTATATTTTATTACATTTCCAATATTGTGTCTTTTTGCAATTAAGCATTTATATGTATGTCATAAGTTATATTTTTGAATAACTTGCTGTGGCAGTTTGTGGCACTGTAGGCACCAAGAGGGGCCAACGATGCTATTGCTGCTGTGGCATATTTTGATATTTTTCTTATATACTTTGTACTTTTTCTTTTTCTTCTTTACGGGAGCATTGTTTTGTTTCATTTATTGTTGACTGTATGTAAGTTAGGGGTGTACCTTCCTTGGAAATGGTAGTTGGACTACTCAGGTGCACTCCTGTTCAACACGTTGTCTTTTTTTTATTTATACTTGTTTTTGGTATCACATTATGTATGTACTTGTGTTGAATAAATATTTCAAATTCAAATTCAATTGGTAAATAGCAAGTACTGTTAGTTTCATAAAATATGGTCGACTCTAGACAGCTGTAGCAACCTATTCCTGGCTGTAGCTATAATTTTCTAAAGTCAGCTGCTTCTTTCCAATCCTAGCTTATATAGTCGGCTTACACCTACCACAACTGAAAAAAAAAGTTTAGGTAAATGAATGAAATGTATCTAATATATCATAAATATGTACTTTTAGATCCGGCGTTAAGTAGCCAGACGTTTAGTGGAAGGTACCGTCGTCTAGCAGTTGTTTAGCTTTGTCTAGGTTTAATTTGACAGGCCGTTTTTTAAATTAAGCTAACTGTAAGGACATGATTTTGACTAAGAAATGAGTTGTGATGACATGTTAGTAAATTAAAGCTGCTTTTGGACCAGTCATTCTAAACATTGACAAATCGTAATACTTTTTATAGCATCCAGTCACAATGATATTCAGCATAAGACATATTTCCATCAAGTAGGTGTTTAATGGTTTACTATTCATCTCTGCGAAGGTCTGTTGCCAGAAATGCCTTCTTAATAGTTTTCATAATAGAAAAAGTAGTCCTCTGTTATCGCCTGCCATGTTCAGTTTAAGGGCCATTCAATAAGCACATTAACACTTTGGCAAGAACACACTAGCATTCCTGACTAACCCAGTCATTTGAAATGGCAAAAGTAATGGCACAAAACAGAGAGTGATATACAACGGACATGTATATTTCTCAAGGGGGGCTGACAGAGCAGAACAAATGGCTCTTTGTAATGTAATAGACAGGAGTACCTGTGGCAAATTAGCAAAATCCTCAAGTTAATTTCTTAGCACTAAGCTGATGACACAGATATTCGCACCTGTAGGGTCTGATATATTGCTGGTTCAAAGTGAATTATCCACAAGTTAGGATTGCGTGAGAATTTTTTTTGCAACAGAAAAGAATAAACTTTTCCTGATGTATCATAGCAATTTTTATGCTGAATTTCACAGCATCTACTGAAGCTATTATGCCAGGCTTTGCCAGCCACATATATGTAGCATGATAACTAAGTATCTGATAAAACTGAATGCTTCGATGAAATATGTAAGATATGTGAACTGAGGCATGAGGACTGTAAAGTTTTCGTGCAAGTATTTTCTGTCAACAGTACCGTGTCTTTGAAGTTTTAAAGGCCTATAACTGTACTCTGTGTGGGACAGGTATTAGGCACATGGGTATTACACCATTTAACTATGCTCCCGTCCTCAAAATATCCACCAAGTTACCTTTTACAAAAGGACTCTCACCAATTTTATTTTAATCTTTCTGTCAAATGTTATTTGTATAATGGTCATACTTACCCACTTATGGTAAAGCATATTGTGACATTATTGTCAGTTTTTTTTTTCAGTTGAGATTGACAATGCTATGGTCATGTTCAGCAATATTTTTATGTGTCTAAATTTTCCAGTTTAAAAAGAAATGATGTCTACAGTTGAAATTCAGCCTTGTGCCACCCCATCGGTAAGTCAGCATATTAATATCATTATACCTAGATAGCATTCCAAATTGGGCTAGCATCATTTCTACATCGGCCGCCGTCGGTACAACATAGTTTCAACATTGCCGACATCGCGCCAACATTGACATAGTATGATCGGTGGTGTCTATAGTGGGATGATCATTCTAAATTTGAAAAAATTTCGAATGACGTTTTTTCATGTTATTCATAGTGTAAATAGACTTACTTTTGCATGTTTTTCTGTAGTACCTTAGTGATTAAACCTTTAGTACTTTGCCCAGTTCCAATCCCTTCATAAGGCACTGCATCTTAACAGGATTAAAATATGTACCAGCTAGTTAGAGTGCTATGACCAGTGTGGGCACAATGTAGTCCTTTACTCATTTTACAGGTGGTCACATCATATTTGTGGTATATTTGATCTATGAGATATAGTGATATTTGTGATATATGTGATATATTTGACTACACTTGGTCAATTTCACTTTTCAACGAATCGATGATAGTTTGGTCATCAGCCTACAGAGACAGCTTTTACAGCCAATTTCATAGACTTGGAAACTAATCTCATATAGACTTGCAAGCTAAACACAGAGGACTTCATGTGAGTCCAAAACTCTTATTGGTTGAGTGACTGCTTTAACCAAGGGATTCTCATGACATCATCTGGAGTTTAGCTTTCAAGTCTAGATGGCCAATTGTGCCATGCGCGTTTTCCATGCATTTGGATAAATGCATGGAAAATGAATTGTTTTTGCCTCATTGTAATTAGCTAAAAACCATGCGTTTTCCATGCGTTTATCCTTCTCATGGAAAACGCACGTGGCACATTTGGCCATGTAGGACGTAGCTTCCCAAGTCTGTGAAATTGGCTGTAAGTAGTTCGAACATTGAGGCACTATCGATATATACCATAGTGCCTCGGAGTCCACAGTTTGAAGGAGTCACAAACCAATCGTCTTCCGGATCAGCTTGAAGTCACCCAGTTGCTCCAGTCGCCATATCTAGGACTCTATCCAGGGATGCGTTAAAGACTCGGGCATCAACAAGCTCAGAGAGGGTGTTAAGTGAACTACCAGTCCTGGTCATTTATCATAGGAGGTTACTCTTCATTGGTGCCAGGTATTTACAATACTGACAAACTTTGTGCTAGGAGTGTGCAATAGTTGAAGACCATGGTAGCCAAAACGCAATTGCTTGTAGCAAAAAACCCCAATATGTTGCCACAAGTACTTATTTAGAGGTCATCCGTTTTCTTCTTTTCTTTAACATCTGTAGTCTTTAACTTATTCACGTGGGATGGTTGACAGCTTAAACTGGACAAAAGTCAGTGTTTACAGTAAGGATGATAAGGATGTAAAACAAACCAGGCTGCTGATGTGAGACTGAAAGGACGTAGGAGTGAGAATTGCATAAGTATATCTCCAACTCCTAACGTTTACCCTCACCTATGGCAGATTTTTGCTGCGTCAGCGAATCTTGTTAATTCAGGTCGGAGAAACAGGAAGAGGTTGTGGGAACCATCATTTATCACATTTAACAATACTGAAACTTCCTCCAGGCGAGAAAGCTGTTTTATGCCACCATTCTCCAATTTGGCACACAGTGCATCTTCCATAATATTTCTTAGCTCATTTCAGTGCTTTACAAGCAGTACTTATGGCAATTAATTGGGTTTTTTGCTACAAGCAATTGCGTTTTGGCTAACATGGCCTTCAACTATTGCACACTCCTAGCACAAAGTTTGTCAGTATTGGTACTAGCTCCCAGCATTAATAAATTTACTTTTGCATGTTTTTCTGTTTTTCTGTGCTACCTTAGCGATTAAACCTTTAGTACTTTACCCAGGTTCAATCTCTTCATAAGGCACTGCACCTTTCCAGTGTCACTATAAGTAGCAGCTGCTGATCAGACTGCTATTACAATGGGGTTCTGGAAAACATTTCAGGGAGGTCAGACAGCTGCATCCCATCATCATGTAGTAATTTTGCTTGCAAAATCCAATAGCAAAATCAATTAAAATGGAATTGAAATGAGGCGTATTGAAATGAAAATCTGTCTACAAGTCCACCCCTTGCGCCATCTATAGTGAGTTCAAATTGCCGAGCACAACGAGGGTCTACAGAATATAATTTTGAGTAGCTCACCAAATATCCCCCACAACTAACCCAGCCACATTTGACCAATGGTCCTTGATTCAAACTTGCTTGATATCATTCAAGGAAGAAAAATCAAAACAATTAGGATGTTTTCACTAGAGTGGTCGCCACTCAGCAATACTTTGCATTTGCATGTTGACAGGGACCCTGAAGATTCAAGGGTCCTGAGCTGAGACAGATTGGAAGTATAGTAACCCAGCAGAAGGGGTTGAGACAGAGAGAGTCTGTTGAGTTTATCCTAATCGTAGATTTGGGTATACCGTTTTTTTGTCTTTTATCTTCCTCAGTAGTCTCCATGTTCTTACTCTCTTGACTTTATCATTCTGGATTTCGTGGCTTCTGTCACGTTGTCTTCTGGACCTCTTTCAGATTCCATAAACATTGAAACAAAGAGAGGTCAAGGAGACGTAAAATAAACGTTTAAAGCACTCTTGGATATAGTCTTCCTGACCAATTATTTGGACCTTCTATATATTGCTAATTTCTGTGTGTTTTGATTTGAATTTAGTCGAGTGGTTTTTATTTTATATTGAGAAAATATTTCACAGCAGTTTCAGTGGTCTTAATTGCTAATGTTTTTACCTGTGAGATGCATTAATGTAGAATTACACTATAATTGTGAGGATAATAACAGCAGAACCAGCAATGTCCAAAGCTGTTGAAATGAAGTTTGGCTTAGTGACATTAAATGATACAGCGCTCACCAGTATTTTCATAACACCCAGACCTTAAGGGCATGTAACGGTTGACTCTGAAAAGTGGAAGATCACGGGGACTACATTTTCTGAATTGTCTGGGCACATGTCGTGCATTGTGGGGAGCAATTTGCAATTCTTAAAAAGGAAATCACTGGAGCAGGGGATGGAGGGGATCACGCCACGATCAGGACACCCACTCGGAATGAGTACAGTGTTGTCTGTGGGGTCGCCCTCTACCATTAACTAGACCAAAGTTGCCCTTTTATACAAATAAATATTTCATATTTTTTTGGAATTGACTGAACTGAACTGTATCTTACCAATACATTCAATTTCTGCTTATTTAATATTTTATCATATTTAAAAAAAAAAAATTTGTACAGAAGTTCGCAACTTTGGTTACATTGTAATCTGATAATATAAGAAATTTAGTAAATTATACACACATGTAGCAGCTTGGTTGGCTCACGTATACAAGAACAGACTTGCCTCCATGGTGGGCTTGTGGTTCAGACATCCACCAGTTATTGACTGATGTAGAGAAGTGGTCCAGGGAAATGCTGTATTGTATTGAGCTCACAGATTGACATACATGGCTGACCATCCAGCCAGCTTTCCCAGTTTCCTACAGAAGTAGGTCTCCGATAACAGAGATTGAGTTACAATTTGTAATATATGTCTGATCATGGACGAATTACACCAGTGCTACTCAAATTGAGTAGCTCCGATTACACTGTTGGACAGCATTGGAACACTTCATCGCATCAGACAATAACAGTTTGGCCACCTCCGCTAACAGTTGTGGGTTCGATGCCTGACCCCGCCGTTCTTTCATAAGCTACATCTCAGCCGGATGTTGCTGGCATGAGATGTTATTATCGATGTAAATAATTACAAAGAATTGTCTTTCAAACTTTTCTTCTTCATCCCTGACATCATGAGAGATTTAGTCAAACAAACTGTCAACTGCTAAACTGTTTTGATTAAGTCTTAGTTATGTCGGATTGGCTTTTACAATGCTAACTTGCATGGCTTTAGTATTGTTTTGTTTCTTTAGAAAATTTAATTATAGTGCAAACAGGAGAAAACTGTGACGTCATGCTCTTAGAATCAAGAGAAAATTTCAAGAGTGATCCTACTAAATTATTACAAAGATAATAAACCGGTGGTGCACCACATGTTACCGTCACTAATTCTGAACTCGTTTGGTGTGCCTTCGAGGCTTGTACTTGGTGTGGACTCCCAAGCAGTCATCATAACGTCAGCCTGTGACAGCTGATCATGCGTACTAACTCAACTACAGACCAGTTGCTTTGAGTTAATGCAATGGGGAAGAAAATTACCAACAGAGGTCACTGATGACGTCATCTATTCAGTGACGTCATCAATACAACAATGATGTAGTGACGTCATCTTATTGTCTTTTTATATGCTACCGTCCTAGTGCCCCCTGTAGGCTCTGTTACTTTTTCTCCCCATTCAATGAAATACTATTGTTCTCTCAATGTTGCTGTATAACTGGTTGTGATAACTCTTTGAGTGTTCCTGTTTCTGCAGCTGTTCTTGTAATCAGATTTTCATTGTTCAGATTTGGATGAAATAAGAAACAAGTAAAACACAACTAATATCTCTTTTTAATCTCTGTATAATTGTTCCCCTTATTATGTAACATTAACATTTTATGTATCACATATATATATGACATAATCATGGTTGACAATACAATGCAAAATGGATCATTAAAATCATACATCATAAACTAAACTTATACAAATAATTCTGCAGCAACAATGATTGTCACGCATCACAATTGTACATATCATCTTATTAATATGACAAATATGCATTCAAAATAGAGATATGCATGTATATTCACAAACAGGCACTTGCTGTTTACATTCAATACTAATGTACGTAATATATATAAATATATATATATATATATATATATATATACATATGTATTTCTCATTTATCACAAATCTCTAATATAAATACAATACATATCTATATTCACTATATACATTAAAAGCCATCACTCCATGATATGATATGACCACAACAACAAAGATACCATAACCCAAAATATAACTAAAAAATATGATTTATAAAATGTATGAAAATTAGCTACTTTAAACCACGTTAGTAAGGTACTTGGTTACGTAATAAACGAAGAGTGTCTGCTGACAAAGGGGCAAATTGGGCATTGATCACCGACTGACACCAGCCAATCAGCTCCATCTGTTTGAGACCAGCAGCCAAAAAAATCATCTGTTTGAGACCAGCAGCCATTCAGATCATCTGTTAGATGTCACCAGCCAATAAGTTCATCCGTTTGAGACCACCAGCCATTCAGATCATCTGTTTGAGCAGCCAATCAGATCATCTGGTTGAGACCAGCAGCCAATCAGATCATCTGTTTGAGACCACCAGCCAATCAGATCATCTGTTTGAGACCACCAGCCAATCAGATCATCTGTTTGAGACCACCAGCCAATCAGATCATCTGTTTGAGACCACCAGCCAATTAGATCATCTGTTTGAGACCAGCAGCCAATCAGATCATCTGTTTGAGACCACCAGACAATTAGATCATCTGTTTGAGACCACCAGCCAATCAGATCGTCTGTTTGAGACCAGCAGCCAATCAGATCATCTGTTTGAGACCACCATCCAATCAGATCATCTGTTTGAGACCACCAGCCAATCAGATCATCTGTTTGAGACCACCAGCCAATCAGATCATCTGTTTGAGACCACCAGCCAATCAGTTCATCTGTTTGAGACCACCAGCCAATCAGATCATCTGTTTGAGACCACCAGCCAATCAGATCATCTGTTTGAGACCACCAGCCAATCAGATCATCTGTTTGAGACCACCAGCCAATCAGATCATCTGTTCGTGACTACCAGCCAATATGATTATCTGTTTGAGATCACCAGCCAATCAGATCATCTGTTTGAGACCACCAGCCAATCAGATCATCTGTTTGAGACCAGCAGCCAATCAGATCATCTGTTTGAGATCACAGCTGCAGTGTCAATGACCTGTCTTGCTTTTATTGACACAGCGCTGTCTGGAACATGTTATTGACAAAGTACTTTCTCATACATGTTATATTTTGCTTTTACTGTTCTTATGGTTAATAGAAATAAAGTAGGCACTGTATTATGACAATAACATTGAAACTTTGTCAAATGAAATAATGATCATGGTGTAAGTTATATACTTTTTCAAAGCTTGAGTAATTCTTATCATAATCATTATAAATTTAAAAGTTCGCTGTACGGAAAATTTGGAAATACAACAGAATACAAAAAGGGCCACTACATAGCAATATAACTACAAAAATATAAGATTAACAATACAGCTGCCTCGACCAAAATCTTATGAACTGAAATCCTCCCTGATTGTCTAACTCGTACAATTGATCTAGGTGTTCTAATGCCTATAACTAGCAGCCTTTTAGTGATAATATTTTTACCAATGTTTTAACCAAACGAGAGAGCACTTTAGCAATTGAGACCAAGGGGAGTCAGTGCTAGACTGGCTGATATGGGCGAGGTGTTGTTTGTATGTAACAATTGTGTTTCTTTTGATACTTTGTGTGTTTGTAAAGTAAAGATGACATGATTTTGATGATGTCTTCTGTATCACCCACATAACAATTATACAACTTTCACATCAGTTCGTGTCCTATATTGGAACTGGAATAAATTATTCTTTTTGATTTTTTACATATATTTTTGCACCAGGTTGGGTTTAAACGTACACCAAGGAAAACAAGTTACAAGAACATTTTTATATATAAACACCAACATTCTACACCTCATAAAAATATATCAGTTAAAACGTAAATAAGTAGAGCGACAATTCTGCAGGCGAGCAGCCCTCACCTCTTTGTCACCTTACATTGGTAACTCTCATTAGTCTTAAAACCTACGAAGAACACAGCTGAGAAATCTCACAGTACGTCCATAAAAATAGCTCATGACTCTTTAGATCACTCGGAATGGTAAAATGTAACAACCAAATCCAATGTTGAGCAACATATTGGAAAACTTGGGAGATCATCAGAGGTTAGTTTCACCCACAGATCCCAGTGAACAGCAGTCAAGGACAAGCCCACCATCGCTCGAACTTCCCGAGCGAGGTAAAAGTTCATCGTTACTACAGGTGGACACTCGGAAGAGGTCGGCCCTTCTTCGGCTTCCTGTGGCTTTGCTGTCTGTTGAAGGCCGCAGCTGTGCTTTTGGGATGGTTACTGGTTTAGAAGTAGTGTTCGCCTCCTTTGGGTTGGTTTTGGACTGGCAACTCGGTCCATCACTAGACACACCAGAAGTTCCGCTGCTTTCGGTTGTGCTGTTGGTACTATACGACTGACCGGAAATATTTTCATCAGTCTGACTAGAGGTCATCGGAGTCCAAGAAGGTACGGTGGATATCTCAGGCATGGACACAGCACGAGCGCGAGGGAAACTCTCATTACTGTCAGAATCATCTTCTGTGATGTAATAATCGCGGTTCTCGTCAACTTCAATACTGAGATATTTGGCAGATGACATATCCTCGATCATGGTTTCGAGTTGAATGCGAAGTTCTGAGAAAGATGGTCTCTTCAAAGGAGCAGTATCCCAACAGGATGTCATCATGCTGTACCTGGAAAGATAAATGCTCATCGTAAGATATGAAACAAAACGTGGTGTATTGACTCTTATGTTGTGTGTTTACCTTTATTGTATTATATTGCATTATATTATATTGTTTTGTATTATATTTTATGGTATTATAATATATAATATATTATATTGTATTGTATTACATTGTATTATATTGTATTATATTGCATTATATTATATTGTACTGTATTATATTTTATGGTATTATAATATATAATATATTATATTGTATTATATTGCATTATATTATATTGTATTGTATTATATTGTAGTGTATTATAATATATAATATATTATATTATATTGTATTATATTGTATTATATTGTATTGTATTACATTGTATTATATTATATCATATCATGTCATGTCATATAATATATTATATTGTATTGTATTGTATTACATTGTATTATATTATATCATATCATATCATATCATGTCATATCATATTATATATTATATCATATTATTCCATGAAGTAATATCATATCATACTATATTATTACATGAAGTAAGCTAATCCGAAATTGACCCGTTTGTTGTGACGTCACATGATTTAATTATGTGGAGTTTTGTAACACTAAACTATTCTAGCTTTCACTGTCTTATTACGAGGGGATGTGGACATCAACTTATTTAACTTGTTGCAATCAAGGGCAATACAATATAATCGACGTTGTGTCAGCCTGTGTTGCTAAAAGCAAGTAAAGACAATTTTTGGGACGAGGTCAAAAAGATGAGGGGGCTGAGTTGGAGTCCCAGTGACCCGCTTGGTGTTACAATGGCCTTGTGCAATGCGGTGATGTTTCTGAGAAGGGCCAGTTGAAAGGTGAAGGGGTTTATCTCTGGAGGAAGAGGAACTAGTCTCAGCTGTTGGATGCTGGGTTAGGGAGTATAGCAAGGAGTAATGCTGTGAGCTGTGTGTGCAGCGCGGTGGGTTGTTCACGAGCTGAATTAGTGTGCATGTGTTGGCTGGATCTGGCAGACATAAGGCTATCTGCAAGTCATTCCTTCTCCTTGATAGGATCCTAATGTGACAGTGATGCGACCCCTGACCCGCTTAAATTATGTCAAACAAGCGGCAAACTACTTAATCTTTCCCAGCTATCCAATGTTTAACAGACTGTCTTACACCTGTCTGTTATTTTAGAGGAACAGTCTGTCAGCATTCTTTCAACATCTGACCATACTTGCCAATTTTGTTTGCTTTTTCTTTCAGACTTTTCCCCAAACTCATTGTATGTCGCTTCATGGGCCTTTTTTTATTGAAGAGTTTCTTCCTATTTTTTGCCAAATAATCCTTCCGAATCACTTGAATACTTGGTAATGTCATGACGTGGTCGAAGTCAGAAGTGATGAAAACAAGGCACACGAGCAGTCTGCTGATGCAGCTCCGGACAGGCCAGCAATCAAACAAGAGTTTCTTGCTAACGTTTCTCATGTTTTCTTCACGTTAAACCAACAGTTTATGTAGCCTGTCTACCACCTGTAGGCCGTCTCAGCTCATGCCCTGCCTTGTCTGACGTTAGAATGTCTTTCATCCTTACTTAACACCCTTTGCCATTCGTCCTGTCTATCAAACCCTCCTGACTAAAGACCCCTCAGCCTCCTGATTGCCCTTCCACTCGTACATAAGAAAGCTGCTGCCTCTCAGCTCCAGGTGAGGACCACTTCAAACTATCAACACAATGTTGTTTCATTTCAGTGGTATAAAGAATGCTTAACAAATGTTAAACTTCATCAACTGTTACAATGTAGATTTAGTTTATCATCCAAGCAACAAATAGGCCCAATCTAAGCACATTATCATACAAAGAATAAGCTCATGGGCTTTGGTTTTACCTCAGTTATTTGTACTTCTAAGCCTCAAATCTAGACATAAATGCAAAAGACCTATTGATGAAAGAAAATTAAAAAATTGTAATGACACCCAGCAATGTAAAATTTACAATCGATCAGGTAAAAGAGTTTCACTAAAAACTGCTGTATAAAACTAATCTTATCAGCTAGTACTTTACTGCTACTTAAGCAATTTAAACAGCTGCAAAAAGGGCAAAAAAATTATGGTTGTAATAAATGGTGCCATACTAAGGATGCTGTTTGCCTTCACGATACAGTTGTTTCATTTCATGCTTGATGCATCTGTCTAAGAGTGATGAGTTACTTTTCAAATTCAATTATAATAGTAAGAGCAGTTGATGAAGATGGTGCGAGCATCAGTGGCAGAGGAGGAGGAGGAGGAGGAAGAGGAGGAGGAGGGAGGAGGAGGAAGAGGAGGAGCCACAGGTGAGGGCTTCAAAGAGCTCTGCACATGATGGAGTCAACAACAGTAGCTGCCGCTAAAACAACAGAGCCCAGTGGGGAATGTTAGAAACGAAAACAAGAGCTGGCAAGTAACCAGCCATAGCTCGTAACATTGACGCTCCAAAGGAAATCTTCCTGTCTGATTCAGAGGCTGCTAGTGATGTCTTCATCCTATGTCAGACAGATGCTGCTGCTGCTGCTGCTACTGACGCTGCTTCAGTGAATGAGGTGATATACGAAGCGATGCAATTACCTGAAGCTTCTCGTACGTGCCAGAAAGGGTGGGGGCCTAGCTCAGTAGTAGAGCACTGGGCTTCGAACCACTGGGTCCTGGGTTCAATTCCCGTTGGAGCCTCAGTTGGATGGCTGTTTCATACTTTAACTCATTGCCATGGTCCCTGCCGGCCCTAATTAGCCCAACAGGTGCAGAAATACAGGACGTAAAGTCCCAATCCACCCCACCCACCTGTACTTGCCAGACACACACATGTTTGTAAGACTTTTTAAGACTATGACCTTAGATATCAAGTGTCACGAGGAAAAAAAAAACATAAGGTGCTTTGTCTTTGATGACATTTTTCATCAGACATTAGTGTTTTGTTGATTTACAGCATGTCAATAATAAATGTTGCCATTCCCAGAGAGTACTTTTATGATTAGAACCAAATGCTCTCCTTTTAAAATACTTCAACTCCGTCATAGATATGTTCGAACAAACTTTCACGAATTGTTTACAAGCACTGATTATACATGTATCTCAGCGAAATCAGCTGAATGTCATGTACAATAGGCAATCTGTAAGAACAGAAGAATTCTCTTGTAGGTCTTAATACACTTAAACAAATTTCTGCCTGTTAAATCAAGTTTTACAGAGAGGGAGAGAGACAGTAGACGTGTGAAACCAGCATTGTCCTTGAGACAGCCCTTGTAGTGGCAATAGACCAGATGAGTTGTGGACAGATTCTAGAAAGATTCTCTTATTTTGCCTATCTCTTCAGATCCAATGGGGTCTGTGGCAGGGCTCTGTGACAAGCACCAAAGTACACCAGTAACAGGAGATATGACAGGTCCTTGTGAGACACCTTATCTTGAGAGGTCCCAGCTAAAGTAGGAAAGGAATAAGCCTAGCCACAAGGCAACGAGGCTGGGAGACACGTGCCCCTGTCCAAATACTGTTTATGGATGGTGTAAGGGAAAAGCTAACCCAAAAGGAAGAAAAACAAAGAAACAAATGAGACAAAAAGACGAAAAAGTGCTAACCTAGTAGTTTAGAGGACCAGCAAAGTTCCATTGCATTCGTTGAAAATACATGAAACTTGTGCCTTACATGCAGTTTACTGAGGAGGCAAATTAGGCTCCATAACTCCTTTAAAACTCCTTGAAACTTAACATATATTTAACGTATTGGTGATTTTTTAGTTACATGCTTTTGTAATGGCTTTACAACCAAGTGACTCTCTGCATGCAATGGATAATGCTGTGCAAGAGGACCTGGGTTCGATTCCCATACATGTATCTACCACTCTCCTCAGAGGTATTACAACTTAAACTTGACTTACAAAATAAAAACCATTGGCTTCAACCTTGAGAAATTATCTTCAAAAAGACAGGTCAGTGGTTTTGCTGAATGTGCCTAGACGTCGAGGTACGCCGGAGATGGACTTGGGAGTTTTTCTTGTTGTCTCAGTCAGTTTGACTTAAAAACTATTGATGAGACTACTTTTTTTTTTTGCCTTGAGGAAAAACCTCTGTTCGTGTAAACAAGGATGCTGGGCTATAGTGACTGCGCAATAGTCGCTTGTTTGGGTGCACTCCGCATTTCCTCTTTGGGTTGCCATGCTTTGGAATCTCAACGAAAGTTTCGAATCCTGTCGGAGAAAACTAGAACTTTCAGGGTTGGTATATATCGTAGAGGTAGTTTGTAATTTTTGCAAATTTTATCAATTTGATAAAACAGTGGTCATGGACTTCACTCCAAGGCATCGAGCGGTATGTCTCAACTTTAGCATTTGATGGTTTGAATTTATAACTAAAAATTCAAGTCAACGACTGAAGGTGATCCGCGTATGGGATTAGTAGCAAAGCTTTACAGCAAATCATCGCATCCTTATGTTGGTACGATGGTGTCTTAAATATATTGTCTTTCATCAATGCCAGCAAAGGAATGCTGTAGGATTTGTCAACAAAAACACTGCTCCCCAAAAAGATCAATAATCAATTTACTATCGATGACATGAAACCTATAAAGTCTTTCTCTATCATATAGCACATGATAGAATCATATTTCTTGGCTAGCTGCTTTACCTGCACACTGATGCTGCACAGACTCCAGACACAACAGGCTTTTTTTCTGTCTCTTCAATTAACACCACAATAGCTCAGACTTCTCCCATTTTCCACTTTCGTTTTTACCTATACTGTACCCTGCCTAAAAGGTCAGTCAGTCCAACGGGTGCCTAGAAGATGAGTGAGCTGGCCAAGAACCAAGGAAGCCAATCTCCATTACTTTTCTCGACAGGTTATCAGCCAATTAAAACTACAAACCTCGCATCACTGTGTAATATGAAGTTGTTGTTGTTTTTTCAATATATCTTTCCAGTAGGTAATTCAGGAAATTTACTGTTAGAAACTAAAATGAAAACTATCGAGAACTGGAGTCATCATAGCGACTATTTGTTATATACTTTTTGGTGTGAGTTGGTTAGTGGGTGCATGAGACGGACTTTACGTCCAATATTTTTGCACCAGATAGGGCTGGCTGATCAGGACAGGTAGGTGCCAAGGCAATGAGGCGAATGATGAATCAACCTTCCACCGTGGGCGGGATTCGAACCCAGGACCTAGTGGAGTGGTTGGCAACCCAGTGCCCAACCACTGAGCTAAACCCTGCTCACTCTTTTCGCTGTGATTTGTCTTGTTTGTGACTATCTGCAGTAATTCTGACTGTTCTTGCTTGGATTATTGGGTTCATTAAAAAAAGGGCTAATTAGTATCAATGTGCCGTCGCTCTTCGAGGTTTCTAATTTTGTTTTTGGAGAGTGGGGGGAGACTCGATTTTTTGGAGGGGTTTGTGGACAAAAAAAGACCTTGGGGAAACCCTAATGTGTCACCTGGACTATGCAGTACTAATATTAATCCTGCTTATTATATAATCATGTCTATATTAAGAACTTTCAAGAATAAAAAAGAAGAGGAATGGAGAAAAGTCCACTTTTTGCTTGAGATGTTCTCCTTTAAACTGCAAATATACAGTGAGCGACAGTGTGGGCAGGGTACACTTATTTTGGCGGGGTATCTTCATGCACCATGCCAGGTGGGTGAAAGTTGGTCTAAGTAACTAGGAGGATTTCTCAAGTTGCAGCAGCAGGACAATGTGATAGGGCTGTTCATTTGCTGCTCTGCCATGCCCTGTCTTTGTTGTTGGAGTCCGATGATACAATGTTATGTGAACTGCAGGTGTGGTAAAATGAGGAGCTAGGGCAACGAGGGGCAAGTACAAACACCCCATCCACCTGGCCTCGGCTGACACCCTAGCCGTCTTCCTTCTACCCTCAGCTCAGCCCCACACCCCTCTCCCTCTTCTTGTGTCAGTAAAAACAAGAAAAAACAACAGGGATCCGAAAACTCTAAAAAGTGTTGCAGGATCCATGTGCCAAATGTCCCCAGGCTGATGCTGATGCTTCATGCTGCAGCGAAATTCCCTGTCACCTGCAACTGCATACAAGTCTAGCTAGGCTATATGAACTAGCAAGTCTGTAGTCTGTGTAAAAATCCTACAAAAAACACTTTACCCGAAAGCAGTACAAGAACACCATTGACCTACAGAAAGTATGACAGCTACAACAGACATTTTTATAGAACAAGCAAGTGACTTCATTGAGTTCATATTTTTTCATATCTACACACTGCATGAAGAAAAACTTTCATAGCTTTCAGTATCAGTTCATATGCTAACTGCTGCATACTTGCACAATTGAACGGAAGTGACGTCATGGTCACATCATGCACTTCCGCTTTCATTCATATGGACCTCCCTGACAGGAGATTTCCCTACACATTCGATTCTTTAAGAAAGCACTAAATGGAACGTCTAACTTCCGGTGTTGCTCGTAACAAAACTGTCACTTCCTACCCATACAAACGAAGTTCTCACAGAGTCCTTACAAATTCCCTGTGCAGAAAAGTTGATCTACATGTACAGTATCTCTGCAGTCTTGTGCTTAGGCTATGCAGACAATTGTTGAGCGTGTATGACTCCAGTCATGTCATGTCAAAAGCATTTTATAGCTGACTAGCGTGTGGGACTTGTGCCCCTTCTGCAGGTGTTCAACCTATGAGGTTCAAGTATAGAGTGAAGTTACTGCTACCACACCAATCACTACAGGAATCACAGTACATAGGCCAGCACTTTGTCCTTTCATACACAATATTGTGGTTACAGATCTATATGGGTATGCATGGGCAGTTCCAGTTATCAAAGGTTATTATCAGAACCGATTGCAAAGCATTACAGTGATTCATCATCGATATTAACATTGAGACACCTACACAGCATTCCATATCTTCATACATAAGGATAGGATCCCTCCTCCATAAAACAGAAGACAGAAATGAAAATGAAATGCAGATAATACTTGTGTTGTCAACTCCCTCCCCCCCCAAAAAAAAAAGAACGAATTAAAAATGAAGAAAAATTTATAATTAACATTATTATTGATCACTCATTCTTTAATTGCTTCTAAGAAAAACCCTATAGGTATCCTGGTTTACTATGATTTTCAATGACCTATAAGTATACTAATGCATCTAAACATATTTGTGCAAAATATATGTATATTAATATATTGGCAGATGACATTTGGTATCGTGCTAGGTATAATATTATTACATCCTAATTACTCACAGAAAACATTAGGTATCCTGATATTCTATACACTTTCATATTCCACACACTTTTACTTTCAATAACCTAAATTTATACTCCACATCGCGACCTTTTCTATTGTTCTTTTGCGGGATATAACCAACGAAAATGTTAGTTAACTCCCTCTTGCGTAATAAAGGCATTAAAAACAAAACAAAAAATAAAATAATTTTAGTAAATATGCCTAATGGAGTATAAGTTTGTTATATCCCTCATATCGGCGTCGGGATATAACCAACAAAAAAGTTAGTTAACTCCCGACTATGAGGGATATAACCAATACATACTCACAGAAAATGCATCGGATATCCAGATATACACTTTTACTTTCAAAAGCCTATAAAGTATTTATATCTAAACATGTTATACACGACAACTGGGGGGTTTCTACAGAGAAAACATAGTGTATAGCGGAACAGGACAATTATGGCTATTTGACTTTTTCATGAGTTATGATCAAAGGAGAGATGACTGTCTTCAAAGATGCACACTTGCTGAAAACAAGATAAGAAAAAGCACCAGCTTAGCGGGAGGTAGAATTCGCCCGAGAGGTAGATTGCCAGATTAAATACCTCTGTGACATTCAATACTTATGAGAGATGTAGGTGATCTCCGAGTCGGCCACATAAAGACAAGCCAGTATTCCAGCAAGTCGTCAAAGACAGAGATTAGATCTCGGAGTTGTCAAAATTATCTAAATGGCGGTGGGACAACATCTTTATACAAGGCAGAAAGTTGGTGCGTACCAGTTCTAGCATGGAGCGCTGCATGCTATCAGCTCCGAGTCATCGTCCATCATAGCTGTAATAAGGGGCGCTATCAGAGGGGTCTAATTAAGGGTTACACCCTCATCTAAAGCGAGACACTTGTAGATGCTCATCTCCCTTACTTCAATAAAGCATTTTGTATCTTATCGCGTTTACATAGACTCCGGCAAATGATACTAATTCTTGCACAAATTAACGTTCTGTGCGACCTGCCCGGTGATAATTGTGGACATTCTCACAAGAGATAGATAGATTATCGGCCATGATTAGCCCAAGTTACCAAACTCGACTCCTTGATAAAAAGCAGTTGCTGTCAAATGGGATGGCTATTTACCTGCCTAAGTATTCGGATGACTTTGACAGCCCCCTGTATACTCTCAGAGACCTATTATCTGCTCCGTGTATATTTACTGCAACACCTTATCAGGCCTTAGTTACAATTACAAATCATTCTGTGTGAGATATCTTGTGTGAATAACAAAATGCTGTATAATGCCGCGAAAGAAATTCTTTTCAACGTTCAGTTGAAATATACTGATTCTTGAAAGCAGGACATCAAAGGCCATTCCGTGACATTTAAAGAACATAAAAAATAAAATAAAAATTCAACCACCAAGAATGTAGTGTTATGAAAGCAAGGTCATGCGCTCAACTGGACATAGGAAAAGGCATAACAAATCATTTCTTAAAAAAAATAAAAATATAATTCATAAAAAGCAAAGTAAAACAAAGCTATTATGTTCAAATAACTAATGAAAAGTTTTTTTTTATCAATCTCTAAATAATACTAAAATGCAACTGTGTCAAGCACCATTTTTGTTGGGTCCCAAACGAAATTTCTGTTGCCCAATCACATTCCACATGAGCTGCAATTATGATTTGTTATGTCACAGTTAAGACAAATGACCCAGTTGACCTTGAAAAACATTGCAGCACAGTCCCACAGTTGAAATCACCCAATCACAGGACTACACCTGCTTTAAATCCACTGAACTGGGTCCCAAACTTGTGACTACATAACAAAGCCTTCTACAATTAAGTGATTCTACAATTAAGTGATTCTACAATTAAGTGATTCCCCTTAATTGCGGCGTTCCACTGTACTGGTTGACCGCCACATTCATGCACCTTTACTGAGTGATTGCATACTGCATAGCTGTTCACGGGGAGCCCTCTTAAAGTCACTTCATATCAGAGATGAAATCAAAAACAGGCCCCAACTCCGCACCTCTTAAAGGCACACCTGTGCTGCTAAAAAATAAATGACTGCGAATCGCTTTAGTTAAGTAGGCCTGTCAACGATAATTTCCCTTATCTGGCTTCTTCCAGATGAGCGCTTATTCCTTTCAAGCTCACTAACTCTGAATACAGCCACTGTGTTACAACCGTGCCTTTGAACTCCTCTACACTTCTGTGCTGTCAACATTTTTTTCTGCCCACCTTTTCACAAGCAAGCTATACAAAGCACAAATGGACTGACTTCTAGCTACCAGACTCGGGGCAATGCATGGAGGGGCTGGCATACAGCCCCCCTTTCCCCCGAATGATTAATTTACTTTCACGCTAGTCTCGGTGATAATTGCCCCCCTCGGTTTTTAAGTAATGAGTAAAACAAACAGGGCACAAAGTTGACAAGTAGTTTTTCCAGGTGCTATCGTGTAGAAACCAGAGCCCCAGGTATGGCAGTACATTCCTGCTGTGTGTGTTTGTATATGGATGTCTGCTGGGGGACCACCCGCTGTGACTGTGTGTATTGTTGGGGACGCGGAATTCATCAGTCCTTTTGCTAATGTGTCATATACCCCGCGGTGACTTCAATGTCACTCAGTCTGGGTCTGAGACACACTGGGGTTCTCGGCACTGCTGCATTGCTGTGGCAGAGCTGTGGCAGGGGTAAATACCCCAGCAAACAGGACCTTAGCCCCCAAGGATTAACCACAATAGGGCGATGATCAGACACACAATTTACCCCCCAATGCTAAGGGGAACGGAGTCAGTCCTCTGCAAACAACACTGATAGAGTCATGTCACTTGTCTAAGCCAAACATATCAAGAGAACACACACAAATTGACACCGGGATAAACGAGACCATGAAAGGCCCTATCTTGTAAGCGCTAGTTATCTTGCCCAAGGCTACATGGACTCTTCTCAATTGAAGTCTTTGTATTCGCCGCACTTTTGGCAGTTGCGTGTCTTCATAAGTCAGAAATTAAACAAACCAAAACACAAAAGGCTGTATGTAAAGAACTCTTCAAAACATTCCAATTCGCTGCGGCTGACAATCGTTACACAAAGTGTATGAAATCATGATACAGCGTTATTCTGAGTGTCTATGCTGCGACAAATGACCCTACAATTCTGGTGTTATGCCTACCTTTGAGTGCACACTAGTCTTAAATCTCATCATTACGTCTGCTAAATGCACTGATCAAATAGGCTTACGAACAGCGGATCACAAAAATGCTATAATTTTAGCTTTAATTTGCTGAATGCATGTAGATGCATGTATTACCATGGAGTCACAAGTTTATGACTCCCTGGCATTAATATTGTCATTTAGTTTGATGTTTTTGCGTGCGTTTTTTTCTCTTTCTTATAAAACCTTTGTGTCATGTCAAAGTTGTGCCATTGTGGCTCTAGAACCTTTAGTCCTGCCTTTGAATCGCGTGTCACAGGGCCATGGGTGACTTTGGTCCAGCGACCACACTCTGATGGTATTTCCCACAGCCTTCTGATGAACTCGAGTAAATATTCACTGGTTTACTGATGCAAACAAAACTTGGTGTATGCAAATGAACACGTGGCCAGGTCTCTTAATCGTCTTAGCGTGCTCCATTGAAAAGGGCCTCTTTCTCAATGGGCATTCTGTTCTGCCCACAATGAGACCTTCCTCACTCCCACCGCCCTCTCACACACAGCCCTTCTTGACTTGACCAGTTAATGGCTCCCTCTGAACAAACATTTACTTAGGGCACAGCGATTAACTACCAAAGGCCTTTTAAATAGACTCCATTGGTATAGTCTAACTGCTCTGTATTTGTAGTGTGTATGGCCTTGTAGTTACCTGTTTACATGGTCTCATTTCAGTGACTTGCACATGTAAGACAAGTGTATTAATCAAGCAAAGGAAAAAAATATATCATTCATCTTCACACTATAGAGGAACTTGCAGCAGCTTTTGGTCTAATGCATGGTTATGGTAGTGCTAATCTGGATAGATAAAGTTAGTTTCATTAAAAACGACCTGTCAAATTAAACCTGGACTAAGCCGACAGTTTCTGGCAATACGACACTACCTGCCACTGAACTGGACTGTCTGGCTATAGCTGGCTCCTCAAAGCCAGATCTAAAAGTACATATTTTTTCAGTGGTGGTAGGTGTAAGCCGACAATAAGCTAGAAGTGGACAGAAGCAGCTGGTATTAGCCAGTTATAGCTACAGCCAGGAATAGGTTGCTACAGCTGTCTAGAGTCGACCATATTTTATGAAACTAACTTTACATAGGTGGGAACATTTGCTCACAGTTGTTCAAGCATGCCCTTGTGAGGCATTGAAAGACCATCTTCCAAAGATGGAGCAAAAACAACTTAGCTTGGACTCCTTAATTTCAGATTTGTCTGTAATAAGTATGGTATAAAACCACATGATGCGATTAATTGTAGTCCAAGCTAGATTAGTAAATTTGTAAAGAAAATTACTACAAAACTGTTTTAGAGAGTGACCAATTAATTGGTGTTCAAATCATGGAATTAATTCATATCAGGGATGAGTTGTGTGAAGACTTTAGTCTGAGTAAAAAAGATATCTGTGATATAATAGAACATCTAGCCACAAATTGATTATCTGGGGTTTTTGCTAACCCTCTTTTTTGGATGCAAATCATTGTTTTAAATATTTAATTTTTGTTATTAATCTTGAATTTATACTGTATATTTTATACGAATAAAGCTTATAATAATAATTAAGGTCCACTGTACCAACCCTCAAATGCAACAAGAAAAGGTCACTGAGGGTTGCACTATATTACTTATAACTTAATAAACTCATAGCTTTCAAACGTGGCATATAAACTGTGTAATGTGTCATAATGTGTGTGGTGGGGTAAGTCCCAGCAGATCAAGCTGTGTGGTAACTTATGAGCGATAAAGAGGTATTTAGATGCAACAGGAAGTGGCGAATGAGCATGCGCAAGTGGTGTTTGGATGACGGGCTATGTTTGCCTGCAGCTTGACTCGAACCCAATATAAATGTTTCTGTCTCGAAGAGTTTTTATGGCCCTCTGTGTTGTTACTCCAACAAAACAGCTATATGCCCCAGGTCCTGCAGCTCATGATGCACAAAGCTCTTGCGCAATAAATGATACTTTCTCCACCCTACCCCCAGTGCCCTCTCCCTGTAAGAGCTGCAGGGGCTGTACCAGGGGGACTGCAGATACCTGCATCCAGACCCTGCATCTGGATGCAGTAGCCTCAGGGGAAAGTCTGCTTCTCGTAGGAATAAAAACGCTTTTTAAAAACAGCCAATAAATGTTTACAAACGAGAAAATGAGATCGCTATGACGGAGTTTCGCAAAGAAAATGGCAGGCCATCTGGGTGAATGGATTCAGGGAAAGAGGTAAAGAGACAACAAGAGATCTCCATCATCATTCTAGAACCCTTGGAATTTTGCTGGAGGATGCTTGCTACAGTTTACATTCTATTCACAAATCACAAATACAGTGTAATCATTCTGATAAGCCTTCGTCAGTACATGGCTAAATGTGCCACGTGCGTTTTCCATGAGAAGTATAATCGCATGAAAAACGCATGGTTTTCACCTCATTATAATTAGGCAAAAACCATGCGTTTGCTATTCGCTTATCATTTGGCCATATATGGTTAAATATTTTAATATACGGTTTCTCCATTGGAGAATTCCATGCTGATCAGAATACAAAATCATCGGAGGTAGGACAGGTAACAGAGCCAACAGGGGGCACTAGGACAGCATATAGAAAGATAAAAAGATGATGTCACTACTTAAATGCTACACTGATGACATCACAATATAGATTCTATATGATGTCATCAAACAATACTTATCCGCTACGGTCTCAGTGACCTCTTGTGGCACTTTTTCTCCCCACAGAGACAACTTTTATCATGTTAACGTGCCCCAGCCATGTTTGCCATGTACAAATGCTCCCAGTTTTGTTTGAAGCCAATTACAAGCGATAATGGTGCCTGCTGAGACTGTTTGCTTCTTTGTCTTTAAAATTTACTTCACAAATCACTCAAGCAAAGGGGATATTGCTAGCTGTCACCAAACAACGTTTTTGATCTGGATTTGGCTGCACTTCATAGCATTTGGCAGTAACCTACAGGTTTACAAGCAAATTCATAAATATTCATAATGGTTTTTTTCTCCCTCTGCTTAACAAAGCCTGTGAATACACGAGTCTTGTTTGATATATATAAAAGATTTCTTACAGCCAAATTCATTAACTTTGAAACAAATCTCAGAGACTTGGAAGCTCAACTCCAGATGATGTCATGTGAATCCAGGAGTCCCATTGGTTAAGGCAGTCCCTCAGCCAATGAGAGTCCTTGATTCACATGACGTCCTCTAGCGGCATTTAGCTTCCGAGTCTATGAGACTTGTTTTAAAGTCAATGAACTTGGCTGTAAACAAGTCAACTATGATACCCAGACAGCATTCCAAATCCAGCCAGTGTCTTTTCTACATCATCAATAAATATTGGAATGCTATCTGGGTAACAGTCAAATTATATTATGCAATCCAGTTCCTCTTCTGTGGGGTAGATCAGGTGTACAAACCACTAAGCCCTGCAACTTGTAATGGAAAGCTTTGGTAAAGTGACATCGACAGGTAGCTGCTGAAACCCGGATGTTACAGACAAGTCAGTCCAAACTATAGAAAAACAAGGAATATAAAAAAGAAAGGAAAGTTCAAAGATGCAACGTTGATGTTTATTGTGATTTCCACATAACACAACTTCATAAAATAACTCACTGCCAATAATATTTAAATTAACCTAAATGCTGCAAATTTGAGAGAACGCACAACATTATTTTAGTAATTAATTTTAAAAGTCTTTCCCAAGGAAATAGATTTACAGTATTCTTTATTACTTCTTTTATACCTTAGCTTCGACCATTCTTTTGTTTCCTTATTGCTGTCCGTCTTTCCTTTCCGGACAAATTAGTTCTGATGGATGCGCACATCAGCACAGGTGCCTCCAAACTCCCCCCATGCAATCCCACGAAGTTCACCTTTTCCAGAGATCTGCTCCTAATTAGCACCAGGGCAGCATGGCTGGGGGGCACAAGCCATTGAGACAGTGCTCCTGATGGGAGACCAGATGCTGCTGCTGCAGGCAAAAAGGCATCACCTGGAGTCTGTTGATGTGACACTCATTAGTACAATCATTGATTCATTATATGCTTATAAATATCAACTGTCCATGATAAGTTACAAGGGGTCATGATTTGTACATGAAATATATTGTATAAGTGTGTCCTCATACTGCTTCATCACAATAATCTTTTTCACCAATATATTCTTTAATGAGAGATGAGTAATGCAGATAAACTACGACTGCATGATGAGAGTAATTTCCATAGTGTTTTATTTATTGTACATTATTTAATATTAATGGATCTCTATTGTAAATATTTATGCAAAATAAAAGAATGAATCTATATATGACACCAGGGACCTGTAGATCCCTGATGTCATCTCGTCATTACATCGGCATTTTGACTGCTTACCATGTTGGCTGACTAAACTTCGGTCTATCAGGATACTGTTTGTATGAATAACTGTTTTTATCAGTTGTTTCATATCTCATTTTAAGTGTTCGTGTTTTATGTGTATTTTAAAGGGTACCTGCAACCCCTTTTCACAAATGGTGTTATCAGTTCTAAATAAATGCTTATAATTAAACAGTATGGCAACGAAGTTGCTTGAATAATACCATCATACAGCAACAGCAGCACAGGTGTGCAGGGATGGGAGCACACTGCATCATCACCATCTCATCACCCATCACCTGCACGCAGCTGCTGCAACCCCTCATCCTCACCCTGTCTCACACATCGTTCGCCATCAATTGGTGCTTGTCTTGATGAAAGGATCTTTGCGAAAAGCAGCAAAAAATCATCATAAAAAGGAAAACCGAAAAAGAAAGAAGATCAGGCTACCCTCAAATCTTGCTCACAGTGGAGGTGTTCTACAAGGATGTGTTTGGCTGATAACAAGAACGTGGGCAGGGGAATGTAAAGTTGTGTGGGAATGATCATGACCTCCCAATCAACAGCTGTCCCTGATTCTCTGATTTCTGCCTATGCACATTCTTCCCCCACACATTGCATCTCTTTCTATTTCCTGACTCTTCAGATGTTGAGATGCTGCTGCTGCAGTGTTCCTGGAATGTCCTCAGTGACACCATGTTCTTTAGAAACACAATCAGGATAATGACGAAGAACTTGAAGATCATAGAAGTTGGGCAACACAGGAAGACTATGAGTAAAACTTTCAAAAGTTTATTGAGACTTGGTAGCTCTTAAGTAGTCCCGAACTTCAACAACAGTGTTTGAAGCTATTGACCATCTTTGATTTGGAACCAAGGGCAAACGTAAAGCAGAGATGATAAAAGGGGCTTATTACTCACCAAGGCGATAGTTAGCCAATTATATAAAATTGAGATTGAAATGGTTTTAAATGGCACAACATTGATACATTATAGCTTCCTTGAATCATATCAAACTGTGATTGTTTTTACAGAAAGTGTCAAGGCATGAAATCGAACCCAGGACCCAAGCGATTGCCTGGTATCTGTTAAATCGCTGATTAAGGCACTATGACAACCATGCTATCCTATCCTAGTCTATCCTAGCCTATCCTAACCTATCCTATCCTATCCTAGCCTATCCTACTACCACCTCTTACTACACACAGAAAGCCATGTGATTTACACCGACGTGACTTGTGGGGGTTTCAGTTGATGTATGTCCATTTAACAAGGAATCGTGAGGTAGGGCTGCTGCTGCTGCTGATGTTGCTGATGGGGGGGGCATGCGGGACTGCAGATGTCAAGGACCTGCAGCTGTCACCTGCCCTGCTGTTTCTGCAGGTAAGTCAGCTCCGGAGGGTACCAGTAAACACCCCTCGGGGGGAGCCTGGTTCCTGGATTCACAGCCACACACTATGGCCTTTGATTGGAGGCCAGGACTTCCCAGCAACAGCTTGATGTAATTTATTTGTAGGCCAGGTGTGCACCATACGTGGGTCCCATGATGGGAGGCAGGTGCAGCCCATTTCTGCTGCTGCAGTCTTTTCCACCACCCTCCATCAGATCCTTCTCTTCCAGGTCCAACCCTCGCTTCATGCCCTCACTCCATGTCCTCACTCCATGTCCTCACTCCATGCCCTCACTCCAAGCCCTTACTCCATGTCCTCACTCCATGTCCTCACTCCATGCCCTCACTCCAAGCCCTCACTCCATGTCCTCACTCCATGTCCTCACTCCATGCCCTCACTCCATGTCCTCACTCCATGTCCTCACTCCATGCCCTCACTCCATGCCCTCACTCCATGTCCTCACTCCATGCCCTCACTCCATGTCCTCACTCCATATCCTCACTCCATGCCCTCACTCCATGTCCTCACTCCATGCCCTCACTCCATGCCCTCACTCCATGTCCTCACTCCATGTCCTCACTCCATGCCCTCACTCCAAGCCCTTACTCCATGTCCTCACTCCATGTCCTCACTCCATGCCCTCACTCCATGCCCTCACTCCATGTCTTCACTCCATGCCCTCACTCCATACCCTCACTGCATGCCCTAACTTCACGCCCTTCGATCCTTCATGCCCTCTATTCAGGGCTGTAAGCACGTGCATGTGCAATGTAAGGTCACTCTCAGAAAGAGCTTGTTACTACAACAACCCCAAAGCAACTTTTAGAGACAAATTAACATTGAATCGATAATACATGATAGACATTACAAACTACTTGCTATGCAGCTGTCATGAACCTCTTAGGCATACTTTTCCAATGCTCGTGCATCAACATTCCAGGTGAAACTGATGTGCCAATCAAAGTGTGTGTCGCTAAACTCAAATCTGTTTTAGAGGAAAGTCAGCTTTATTAATTACTCTAACAGTGAGCCCATAGTCATACGCGATGGTTTTGGAAAACCTCATGAAAACGTTGATTTGGTTGAGATTGAATTTGCATTAAAATCTTTAAGCGTTTGACATGCTACAATTAAGGTGGATAATACTGAGGTCAGTGGGCCCTTTCAAATTGACAGCCACGAATAAGACAAGTGAAGTACAATGCAAGTGGTTGCCAACAGAGCATAAACTACAGCCAAGTTTGTCTGAGACTTTGAGGCTTGGAAAACAAGGGGCGGTTTTTCCCGGCACATCAGCTGGGCTGACATGCAGTAGACGTCCTAAGTGAGACAGATACAAGATCATTCGTCTTGTAGTCAAGAAGAGTGCTCTTGTTTGCTGCTTCTTACAGCAACGCCAGTTAAACAGTATTGTTAATGTCAGCACCATTGTCTCTGCCAGTCCCTTGATTAGGTAGCAACTTGCAGGGCCTTTCACCATGGTTACCCTGAGCTACCCTGGATGTCTGGCCAGGGTTGCTTCCTCGTTCCCTTTCAGGTTAATCTAGATTTCTCCAGACTGGTTTTCGTACATTAGGTGAACCACCATCCAAGAAGACGCAGATGCTTTACAAAAATCTATCAAACATCCTTGCAGCATGTGTGCCCTATGGCAGTTTTATTATGTCATCTTTGTGTTGTCAGTTAAATCCACAATACCTTGCCAGCCAGAGAGTTTTCCCAAATACATGGGGGTGGGGGCCTAGCTCAGTGGTAGCGCCCTGGGCTTCCAACTGTTGGGTCCCGGGTTTAATTACCGGTCGAGCCTCAGTTGGATGGCTGTTTCATCTGTCATCTCATTGCCATGGTCCGAGCCTATCGTAATTAGCCCATCAGGTGCAGTAATACAGGATGTAAAGCCCTAATCCACCCATCCAATTTCCAAAATGCATATTTTATATATGCACAGGCAAGCACTGTACATATGTGTATGGAATTGTATAATTTTAAGTAAAAATGAAATACAGATTGTATCTTATCCTATATGACCAGCTGTATGATACAGACATGATGGTGGAATGACAAGACTTTGAAAACTTCAAGACACATTATGCCCTCACAACAAATTAAGACAGGAAAAGACAACATACAACTGGAAATCATCACCAGTCTTTTTTACAAGTCTCGCATCAAGTCATTGATAATCTCAGATGGTCTTGGATACTATTCTACTGCTGTGCAAGTGGTTTCACTAATTAAAGCACCCCATGGTCTTAAAATGGTTGTATGCTAGTCTTGAGGCAGTCTTACAAGTATTTGAGATCTGTCTGACAATTGTTTGAAGATCTGTTGTAATTAAATGTGTGACTGCAACAGAAGAATAGGCTGAAATCATGAAGAGTCACTGAAGACTCAAGGATCCAAGTCCCTCTGGTCTCAGATAATCTTCAGGCTTTAATGAAGACAATTGGAATTCACATATTAAACAGTGCACCATACCACGAACTGCCATGCACGAATGACTGCATTTGCAACAATTAACAAGAGTGGAATCTCAATGTTTTGGTCACACGTCACGAGTGCAAATTACAGGTGCACATTCTACGAGAAATCAAGGCCCAGGAATAACTATACATTTACGATGAACACACGTCAAACGCTGAGTGGGCAAATTGCCAATATCAGAAACTGGCAAACAGGTTTTAGGTGAATAAAACAATATTCAGTCCTTTGATAAATTCATAACTTTTAATTTTGTTGGGGAAAAAAAGGAAACGAGGAATGTTACATTAAAATGCATCCATGTGGAAATAAAGATCAGTGCATTCCAGTTCAGTCAAGTCCAAAGAGTGGTGGCATGGTCGACTCCTGGTATGTGGCATATATCAATAATTACACTGATTACATTTCGATTATAATGCCTTATCTTGAAGGTGAGTAAAATTGCTGGCCCCTGCAACTGTTTTCATCCAACATTGGTCAGCCTAGTGTAATGTATTGACTGAGTCATTAAAACTAACCATGGATTATTTACTATTTACTAAACTTGTCAGATTGAAAACTCCCATGAGGGCAGCCACTCTATAGACACCATTAAACAGATCAGATCCACTTTTAGTAACATTCTAATAAAATAAAATAAAATCATGTATTTCAAAGATAATGCCACACAAAATAAACATTATCTTTGGGAACAATTATGTCATAAAGTGAACATTTCTCCAATGTGTGATAGTAATTTTCAGAATTGGTGTCAAGTTTTCTTTACATCCTTTTCCAGCCAACATAAAGCCTAGTTCACACCTTCACGATTTTGACGACGATCTATCACGATTACCAAATTAGTCATGCATCGTCAGATGTCATCTTTATGATCGGGAAGCATCCTGATACATCGTAGTCAATCTGTAGGCTTCGTCAGAGGGGTCGGAGTGCTACATTTATTTTTGAGTCTACTCAAAAGGTTTTTTTTCGGACCTACGATTTTTTGTTTAAAGTTACGACCTCTAATGCAGCTCATCGTATGACGTCGTAGGAGGGTCGTAGATGTAATCGTTATCAATCGTCATGTTACATAGCCGAAACTTCACATGACGAGGTCCTATGAACAGCTATGCTTTGGCTACGACAAGCTATGTTATCTATCATCGTAGAGAATCGTAATCATAGCTTTACTTATAGAAGGGTAGGCACAGCATGGTTGTGTCGTTGTGTGGTCGTTGCTCTTCCTGACAGGTCGTCGCTAATTAACATTAATTAGGTGTAATTATTATTAATTTAAGGCCAAGGATGTCGACGATTTTGAGATCGTGATCAATCGGCACCACAATCGTGAAGGTCTGATAAAACTATCAAAACTGCTGCAGTGAAAGAGGCCAAGGGGAGGGGGGGGGGTGTCATTATTTGAGTGATGTGGGTCCTGTGGCCTCATTTGAGTGAAGTGTTTGATCTATGCAGCACTCATTACCATCGACTTGAATGGGTTTCAATGAGAGGATGATGACTGTGTCAAACCAACATGTCTGGACACTGTCAACTCCTGTCTTGACCACCTCTAAAGCAATGACCACTGTCGCCAGTCCACGTCTGCTTTCTATCACCCTTTAACTAATGGCTGACATTTGACAATTAATTTTATGATCCTTTTATGATCCTATCATTTTACAAACACACGATCGTCAAGGGGTATAGCGGTGTACACCCCACATCCGTACAGCCCCCCTTCAGACTTACATTATTGTAGCAATGTTTTCAAGGGTCCCACGTCCACGCTGTCTCTATTGGGTCTCCCGGCCATACCTCACAAGACCACAGAGCATTTTAATGTGTCCTTCATTTGTAAGGAGTATGATAAAACTGTACAGGTAATAGGAATTGTAGGATGCCATTTGTCTGACATGTCATGACCAAGATGAGATCAGAGATCAGGTCCTTTGGAGTTAGTGAAAAGCTCAGCCAACACCACCGCAGCATTTTACCTATAGCTCTCACACCACCACGGCCCACCGAAAACGCGGCGATGTTTTGCCTTGAATTTGCCGCTGATTTAAGCAACAGATAAGACCAGCCTAAAAGCTCCCCTATTGTCCTGAAAACTCTGCAAATGGACTTGTGACATTAGACAGACTTTAAGTGGTCAAAAGCTTTAGCAAAACTGAATTTGTTCCCTTTCAAATTGTCTTCTTTGAGCAACACCTGTGCGGCCTGCAAAACGTTGGGACATTACAATGTGCTAGCACTTCATCACTTTTACAAAATTACTCTTCTTGTAGGTAGCTAGTCTTTTTGTCAAATTGCTCCCTCTTGAATCAAAAAAGGAAAATTGTCTTTTGTTCTTGTTGAGTGCTGCAGTAACCAACTGTGTGCAGGATGGTTGAAGCGAGGAGGAATTTGGTATACCTTAAAGTGAGGTTCTAAATCTTTCCTAACTCTCTAGTAGCTAATAAGCTTTCCAGACAACCGTATTAAAAACAGATACATACCACAAGGTACAAAAATAGTATCCAATATACGAGTTAATCCATAAATACACTTTTAATAAGTGTATTTAATGTATTTATTCTGCGATGCTTCAGTCAGTCCATCTCAATGGTCAGATATTGGACATGTACAAAATACTAATATAATAATGATAATTATATGCATTATTGGCAATTTATTGCAATAATGTATCAAATCTCAAATCTCAATCTCATAATAATAACATATTCACACTCTAGTCAACCCCTAATTGTATTTCGATCTTTAAATTCAATAACAAAGCTAATCAAGAAGCATAATGCACATGTATAATGTAATATAGTTCATGGTGTTCAAAGGCAGGGACCAACCACAATTACTTTCACTTTCCACGATGGGCATAAACTGCAAGATCTGGCATCAATTGCAAACCATCAATAAAAAATGCCATTGTATACAACGACCAGAGGTTCTAACGTTTAAAATGATGGTGAGCAGAGCGCGTCTAATGGCATATTTCTTTATGTTCTATAAACACAGAGGAAAACTGAGAAGAAGTTATGATAAATTAAGAGCAGGCAGGGCCTGTATATGGATATGTAAGCGAGATGACAGAACAGGCCAACCCATCGCATTTAACTGTTTACTTAGTTAATATTCTGGAAAGCTGGCATTGGCAAAACTGTTTCTGTTTTCTCGCCCGAGGTTTGCCTGCCTGGCAATTTCAAAGTAGTTGGAGCGGTGTGATGGTGGCGGCCAGCTGTGATGGGGCTACGGGCAAATTGGCAAACCCCGAGCAGCATCAGCAGCAGCAGCAACAGCAAGTGCGTCAGTCGCATCCCCATCTTCCCATTGGTTGCACCCCTTAACACAGGGCTAGTCCAGAACTCCTACAACCTGCCCGGGGGCAACAAGTCTACCCCCCAAGCGCACCTGAGCAACCCTCCCAACCCCTGAACTCAGACAATTTCTGGGACAGCCCTATGACCTGCCAGACATCTTGGCTACTGGAAAACCTCAGGGTATCTAAATTTAGCCAGCCATGTTAGATATGTTAATAGTGGGGCTTCGGACCAAGTTGCTCTTACCCTTCGTCTCAAAAATAGTCTTCAATTCGCCCTGCGCGTGTTTAAACAGTTGAAAACACTTGGCACTAATCAACTCTTAAACACGTTATTTTTTGTCAAATACTGTAATATTTACAAAATGGGTTTTTATGATAAAATATTCATGAAGTATCTTATTGCTTTTTTGTTCACTACAGGTGTATCTGGCGTGATGAATTAATATCAATTCATGTTAACTATTAGCTACTTAAAAAAATTATAGGTAAACACTACTGCAGTCCGTTTAGAACCTTTGTTGTCTAATTTCTAAATATTTGGATTTGTGATATAACAAAAGTTGATCAAAGTAGACACAAGTTCGCAGATCGTAGCATTTTCCAAATGAAATTAACACTAGGGGGACTCAATATCGTGTTAACTAGTGGCGCCCTCTAGTTATTACAGACAAAGGCTGTGTCCTCTCTTGTCAATCATATCAGCTATCATATGCATTCATATCAAATAATAAAATTAGTTCTGCCATATTTAATGACCGAGACTTCATTAAATTTTCAATTCAATTAGTTTATTTAACAAACTGATTAAAAAATGATTTAGGCTGACCACAACAAACGTATGAAACAGCTGGATTGTGACACCAGGATGGCGTATATAAAATTTGATGATATCACCATATAAATGTTGCATCTTGGATAATGAAGTGGGAGTCATATATAGTGAAGTGGGTGTCATTTATAGAGAAGTGGGTGTCATATTTAGTGAAGTTGGTGTCATATATAGTGAAGTGAGTGTCATAATCATACTGACAATGTCAAATTTGGCAAACATGTTTGTAACAAAGTTCTTTCTTGACAAGTGAAGCATTTGCAATGCAACTAATACTGATTGCCAAAGCCTGATGGTGACTCGGCAAGGACATCAACCTTTCTTTCTGAAGTATATCGTCGGCCTCCTGATGAAACCTGCTATCTCCATTTTTGCCCAAAATGAGATATTTGTTTGTAGCCCTTAGTTTTGAATACGCCCATGTTCTCATTAAAAAATATCACGTGATTTCTATTATTAATGAGGACCAAAAGCAAGTTTAAAATTCTGCTATGTCCAAACTGCTCAAAGCTATCCTAATAAAATCTGCTATGTCCCTACAGCTGTTATTGTGATTCCAGTCTCAGAGTATCTTGTCCTGATAAAACCTGCTATGTCCAAATTCACAGCTCTTATTGGTTGGAATCATGACATCATGATAATTTTTCTTAAGCTCACAATCAATGTTTGTGCCAGTGGTGCCTGAAACTGGTAAGTTGTTTATTTTTCATACCTATTGTTCAAATCTTGGTAAATAGGACGATTGCCACTTAGTGGCTAAAAAGACAAACAGTGACGTCACATTGGGACAATCAGGCCCGGAGGTAGGCCGGAGGTAGGCCGGAGGTGGGTGTAGGGGGGGGGGGGATGACATTGTGTGAATGCATTTGTGCAGAAAAGTTTTCACAAAGGAATTAAGAAGTCATGAATTATGAAGTACAGTATAACTTGGCTATAAACACTCAAACACATAATGGTCTTTTGTACACATTATTTCGAATGTTTCTCTAAAAAACACAACACAGTTACATAACAATACAATAGTAACTGTTCCAAAATTCAATCACAATTCAATCAAAATATAAATAAAATGTACCTTTGTGAAACTGCTCAGCTTTGTACTTATTTCATTAATATATTATTTCACTTGCGGAGGAACTTCTTGAAGCCATGGGACTACAGATAGAAGTTGAACAGATGCAAACTAAGGAAACAGAGATGGAAATTAAAGAAATAGAGATTGAAAGTGAGGAAATACAGATTGAAACTGAGGAAATACAGATTGAAACTGAGGAAATACAGATTGAAACTGAGGAAATACAGATTGAAACTGAGGGAGTCCAGATTGAAAAGAAGGGAGTGCAGACTGACACTGAGAAAACTGATGTAGTTGAGGATGATGATCGCCAGTTGGACCCAGACTACCTGCCATCTGACCATGAGTCCACTATCATTGACACAGAAGACACAGAAGACACAGAGGAACCTCAGGTACTGCAAAGTGTCGAGAACATCCATACTGATGATAGTGCCATTGAAGAACAACCAAGAAAGAGAGCCAAGAAAGCCCAACCCGAAAAATGGAAGCAAAATTTGAACAAACAAAAGCGTGAAAAGGGAGATGTATATGAAGGCTCCAAAATTACTAGTGGCACCAGAAATAAAGTAAGAAAGCCTGCCAAAAAGTTGAAAAATCGTTGTGCCTGCAAGGAATCGTCTAACCGAAAGTGCGGAATGTTCACTGAAGAGGACAGACAAGACATTTTCAATTTAGTGTGGAAAAAGATGAGTTGGGGAGAGCGGAAAATCTGTGTGCACGGGCTAGTAGATGTTGCACCCACCCAAAGGAAACGAACTGACGCCTTAAATTCAAAGAAGAGCAGTAAACTGAAATATTATCTGAAACAAGATGGAGAGTGTATGCAAGTCTGCAGGAAAATGTTCTTATCCACCACTGGGTTAGGAAGGTGGTCAGTTCACAAGTGGGCAGTACAGTCAAAGTCGCTAGATCAACCAGGCAGGGTAAGATCACAATATTACAAAAGAGCAGAGGCTGGCAGGGAGTTCATTAGATCAGAATTTCTAGGTAAACTGGCAAAGATGCCTTCTCACTATTGTAGAGCCTCGACTGCCAAAGAGTACTTGGAACCAATCATATCATCAAAGGCCGAATTGTACAAACTGTACAAACAAAAGTGTTCCGAGCTTAACAAATCTCCTCTGTCCCAGCAAATACTTGATAATGAATTTGAAAACATGAACCTAGCTCTGTTTCAGCCTAAAAAGGATCAGTGTGATCTATGCGTTGGCTATGAAGTTGGTCAAATTTCAGAGGAGGACTGGACAAACCACAGACAGAAGAAAGATGAAGCGAGACAGGAAAAAGTTAGAGACAAAGACCTAGCCACACAGTGCCTGAAGCCTGAATACGATGGTAAGAAAATCCTAGTTGCATGCATGGACATGCAGGCAGTGCTACTAGCTCCTTCACTACAGGCATCAGCACTGTACTACAAGCAAAAATTAGCTGTACACAATTTTACCATTTTCAACTTGGCAACACATGAAGTTGTGTGCTATGTGTGGCATGAGGGTGAGGGAGGCCTCACATCCAGTGAGTATCCTATGTGCATCACTGATTTTCTTTCAGAAAATTTGGATTAGGATGAGTTCATCTTGTACTCAGATGGTTGTGGGTACCAAAACCGAAATGTGGTTTTGTCCAATTCCCTCTTGTGATTTTCTGCAATTCACAACAAAGTAATAATGCAGAAAATATTGGAGAAGGGTCACACCCAAATGGAGGTGGACTCGGCCCATGCCAAAATCGAAACAAAACTTCGCCCTAAGCACATCCCTGTCTATGTCCCAGCAACTTACATTGACATCATTAAAAGCGCTCGTATCCACCCCCAGCCTTTCAAAGTGAAATACCTGGAACACACCTTTTTCAAAGATTTCTTGAATGTGGGCCCATTTAAGTCTATCCGGCCAGGGAGCAAGGTGGGAGACCCAACTGTTTCAAACATTAGGGCACTGAAGTATACACCTGATAAGAAACTCCAATACAAGCTGTCTCACTCAGAGGCGGAGCACTGGAGTGTCTTGCCAGCACCTCGTCGTCAAAGGGCAGCAGGGACCCCAGCCCCAGGACCTGTTCCACTGTACTCAGAATCAAGGAAAATTTCTCCAGCAAAATGGCAAAATCTACAGGAGTTGAAGTCTGTAATTCCTGCTGATTTCCACAGCTTTTATGACAATCTTCGCAAGGAAACTGAGAATTAAATCTGTTTCTTCTCAGCTGTTTCTCCCTTTAAAAGGTTTTGATACATAATTGTAGACTCATGCCTTCACAAAGTAATTCATGATCAAATGGTTGTTGCACTAAATCAGATTATACCAATATAAGAAATCGAAATATTCTTCAGTTTTGTTGAATACAGTATTTTATGGTGTTTGAACAATATCAGTATCTTGAGTGTTTTTAAATCTTTTTAATGTAATTTTTGTTTCGACCACTATCTTTCCAGTGGGACAACTTAACAAAATAAAAAAATATAGCAAAGTTAATTGCTCAAACATAATGTTCATCTCAACATGTTTGTTTCGGTCGTGGTCATGGTACACAAATGGTGTTATCTGGACATAGCTTCTGGATAACTACAATATTGACAAAACAGGTGTCAGATTGAGACATTGGAACAGCAAATTCCATATACCAAGAATGTTTGCTGTCAGGAACTAGCCATGAAAATTACTTAGATTTAATGCAAAATCAGTGGCTAACTGTGCTAATAGCAACCATTTAGTGAAAATATACTACAGATTTTTCAATAGGTATGACTAATACACAGTTAGTTCCATAAAATATGGTCGACTCTAAACAGCTGTAATGTCTACTCCCAGCTTATAGTCGGCTTACATCTATTACCACTAAAAACATATTAACCTTGATAAATGTAAGAAATTGATCTAATATATCATCAATATGTATTTTCAATAGACACACATATGCTGCATGTATTTTTAAATGTGACTTTAAGTAGCCAGCTATAGTATTTACAGACAGTTCCGTTCAGTGGCAGGTAGTATCGTATAGCGGAAGTTGTAGCAGGTACATTGGAGAAGCAAATATATGCTCTAAGCTGATGGCATTGTTAGCGGTAACAGTAGTTTTGCAGGAACTCCAAGATATCCACATCGTTACATTGTAATTCAGTAATTATCCACCAGACGTTTTGACTTTTTTTTCAGCAAGGTTTCATAGAGTTACAACACAAAATGAACAGAATTAACAACTCAAACCCAATGTTCAAATAGGTAATCAAACCCTAATATTGACGTTGTTATAATTTTCTTCTTCATCCATTAATTACATACATGTTTTGCTCTTTTACTCGTATAAAGTAAATTAATCAATTTCTCTTATAGGCTGGCTTATGGTATTAAATGTCTAACAAAGAATTACAGAATAATTAGATGTTCATGTGCTTAGTTTACACAATTCTTGTTCTGACAAGCAGGCAATTCAGAAAAATTGCCTAAACTAAAAAAATATGAATATTTCTTAAGTCTATACTCAGCCTATCGGCCACATAGTTTAACCAATCATTTTGTTTAACAAGGTAAACTAGCAAAGAATGTCCATAATTAGGTCGCTGTTGTGTCAGATAAGCTTTTATAACGCTATCTTGTTTGGCTTGAGTATTGTTTTGTTTCTTTAGAAAATGAAACTCGTAATTTATAGTGCAAACACAGGTCTTAGAATCAAGAGAAAACTGAAGAGTGATTCTAATGTAATTTCTACTACTTGTTTGCGACCATGACAAATGGCAACGAGTCCCATGAGGATGACTAGTAGGCAAATATTACGTTAGGTTAGAAAGGAAAAAGTTGTTATATGGAGAAAACACAGCTTGAGATGGGCAGTTGGTTCTATCTGACAATAGCGACACCATGGCTTTAAAGGCATCCCCTGAGACACTTCATACCACTGCCAAGTTCAAACAGTAGTTTTTAGACTTCCGAGGCAGGCTTCCTTCAACGTACATTACACTGGTTAATCTACCACTTAGATGTATAGATCGAGCTTACTATTTAGTCATTTTGACTATCCTTTTGAATAACTGACCCCATAGGCATATTTGTCTAATATGATTTAGTCAAGATTCACTTTATGACAGACTGATTGATAAATTATCAGACAAAGCTGACTACCTGTTTCGTCAAAATGGCTATGGAGGGTCAGTAATTCTAAGTAAGATTACCAGTGTTTATGATATAAGGTATACTTACAACTCTGGAGGGCAGTTATCCGGCATTTCCATTCTGTGACCAGACAGCAGTTCTCTCAGTAAATCCCTATTAGCTATTGTTGGGTATGGAGTTCCTCCTAGGGTAATAAGCTCAAACAGCACAACGCCAAATGACCATCTGAAAATAGAGACAATACACTGAATATAGCAATCAAGAAATCCCCCATCAACTATGCGGATGACAACACAATCTGTGCCATTTGAATAACTGCCAGAAAGCCAGCAGAACTGCAAGATGGCAACTCTGTACTTGAGGTTCCAATGTTGTGGAGCTTATATGAACAACTGTCTGAGACCAAAGGCAGTTGTAATGATGAGATGATAAGGGTTGGAGTCCACACCATGTTACACATTTACCCCATGGGTGGGGTCTTTTATTTGCCCCAGCATAGATATGTAGCTCATCAAGAGTGCCCGGACCTGAACTCGAAATTGAAACCGTCAGCAGAGCTGGTCATGCAATATGGAATTAGCTGATGCCTTAACAATTAGGTTTGATGTGAGGGTGGGTGGGTGGATTAGGGCTTCACATTTTGTATTTCTGCGCCTGATGGGCTGATAAGGACAGGCAGGGACCATGGCAACTAGGCTAGACTTGGAAATGAACCCGTGACCCAGTGGTTGGAAGCCCAGCGCGCTACCACTGAGCTGGCCCCCATGCAGCCATGTTTGATGTAAGAAATATGAAAACAAGAAAGTTACGTGTGGAATATTCCATCAAATTTGAAGGGAAAAACAAGTATGGCACACAAATTCAATTATATAGAACGTCATGTGAATCCAGGACTCCCATTGGCTATGCCAGTCCTCATCAATGCCAATGGCAGTCCTGGATGCATAAGAACTAATGTAGAATTTGTGCGTCATACGTTCCTTTTCCTAAAATTTGATGGAATATTCCACATGTAAATTTCTGACTCAATGCATTCATTGTCTTGCTCCCAGAAATGTCAAATGGCGAAAAACGATACCTTGTAAATATCTTGATATTGTAATTACAATAAATTGAAGGATATATATATTTTTTTTGTTTATTGAATAAAGCCATTCTTCCCAAAGGCTTAATGCATGCCACTTTAGGGAAGAGTACAATTACAAATGTATTAAATGTAATGTAGAAGAAAAGTAATTGAAGGAAATTTGTGTAAATGTAGAAGATTATGATAAGTATTTTTGATTTGTAAGCCTATTAAATTTGCATGAGTAACAATTTGGCATATCGCATTCCTCAATATAAGCCTCAACTGTCTTATTTTTCACATATAATTTTAAATTACGGAAGCTATGTGTGTTTATTTGTTCTTTGAAAATATTTGGCATATTGTTTAATGTCTAGGACAGTTATAACATATTCAGTGTCTGGCAAACTCATGTCTCACTGCAGGTAGCTTTAAATTGTTGGTATGTCTGGTAACATATCTGAGGGTTTTATTTTCTCATTTTTTTTGCATTTCATATCTGAAGTAGTGAGGTAATAATGAATGTTCAAAATTTAAAGCAAAATTTATAGTCCTGCAGTGCACATAGATCTTTAATTTTTAACACATTTAATTTTCGAAAAAGATCACTTGATATGGGCTCTGTAATGGCTCTTTGAGATGACACACATGTCTCTTTTCTGAAAGAGTTATAATTTCTCAGATTTCCAGCCCCATTTAATTAATCCGTAATTCAGATGGGGAAGTATAAAAGCATTGTATATATTAGGAAGTGCGTGTGAAGGAAGTTGTTGCTTAATACAGTCTTTTCACTGAACAGCCCTGAATTCAGCAAGTCTTTCCTCCCCTCTTATTACTCATTTTGCTTTTCAGACACAGTTGGTAATAACTAACTGATTCCATGAATATAACTTCCTCAGGAAACAAACAAAAATCAACTAAATGATGAAGTGTCAAATATACATTAAAATGCACTAAAAATACTGCTGCTAGGATGCACTTTGCTTCAGCCAATCACAGTCAGACTGAATTTATATTTGAATAGTGTAGTTTCGTCTGCATATAGTAATGAGTCACATTAACTATGTCGTTTACATAAATAATAAAAAGCAAGGGCCAAAGTATGGACCCCTGCGGTACACCACATTTGATTATTGATTATTAGAAGAGATATAGGAACCTGGCCATGACCTGAGGGCCGCAAAGACAAAACAACAAGAAAAGATAAGTACAAATTTCTCCCAATATTCTTACTTGAGTAGAAGTGATTGTTTTTTGGAGAATTTGTCTCCACATAGACTCGAAACAATCTATGATGAACAAAACCAAGGTGTAGATAATAGGCCAGAAAGAAATTATTGTTTAGAAAAGCATGATTCAAATAGTCAAGAGAGTGAATCTGAGATGCACCCGAAACTAAAACATTTGAGAGAAAAGTACTCAAAGCAGGTTATAATTAGTCACTTAAACATCAATAGTCTGGGATCCAAGATCACGGAGATCAAGGAACTTCAAAATAGGTGTAAATTTGATGTGTTAGTATTAAGTGAGACAAAGCTCGATAGCTCATTCAAGCAAGAAACTCTTGACATTGAGGGATACTGTTGCATTCGAAAAGACAAAAGAGCAAACAGTGGGGGACTATTGACTTACATATCAAAGGATATCCCATTCTCAGAGGGTAGCATTAGTATCTGTAATGATGAGCTCGAATGTATGTCAATTGAGCTAAACATTGCACATGAAAAGATCATGTTGTTGGGTATGTACAAAAACCCGAAAACAGATGCTGTCCTATTTAAACGATTCTTTGAAGAAACATATGAAAAGGTGTGTAATTCTTACGAAAATGTTATAATCATGGGGGATTTAAATTTTAATATGATGAGTGAGAACACTCTATCAAACATAATCCCGGTATATAGTCTAACAAACATAATTACAGAAGCCACATGCTTCAAGTCAAGTCAGCCAACACTCATGGATGTTATGTTAGTAACAAAACGTAGAAAATTCCTGTGCAGTTTTTCTGAAAATACAGGAATTAGTGATTTTCACAATTTGATAGGAGGTATTCTCCGGCTTCAAAAGCCAGTGCCAAAAACTAAAAAAGTATTTGTTAGAAAGCTATCAAAGATCAAATATGAACAGGTTATATGTGATCTGTCTGAAACAGATCTGTCACAAGCGGTAATGAGCAGCACAGATGCTGACTCAGCATATGACACATTGCAAGAGACATTATGCAACTTACTTAATAGACATGCACCCAAGATAATAAAGATAATTAAGAGAAACGATTTTCACTGTATGTCAAAAGAATTGAGAAAAGCCATGCTATATAGGAATAGATTAAGGAACAAATACTATAAATTTAGATCAAACCACTATCTAGCAATGTATAAAGTTAAAAAAAATCACGTCAACTTATTGAAGCGAAAAGAAATAGGCAAATATTTCCAAGAAAAATGTAAATCTGGGAACCGTAACAAAGACTTCTGGAAAACTGTAAAACCTTTATTTTCTAAAGCCAGAACAAAGTCTGATAGCATTCCATTACGAGAAGATGGTGATATAATCACAGATGAGCAAAATGTGTGTAATATATTCAATGAATTTTTTCAATTAATAGGGTCAAACATTGGAACCCCTGAAAACAATGAAAAACCCCTGAATGAGATCATAGCTCAGTATGGAGAGCACTCAAGTGTGAAGTGCATCAAAGAAAAGATAATAGGCCACTCCGAGCCATGCTTTATATTCAGGTTTATAACCGAAAGGGAGACACTTAACATAATCAAATCCCTGTCGGCTAAAAAGGCATCAGGGTATGATGAAATTCCTGCTCAATTCATAAAAAACATAGGCAGTGAATTGGTAAAGCCTCTCACACTGTTGATTAACAGGTGCATATTAGAGAAGGTTTTTCCTAATCAGATGAAAAAAGCTAATATTACTCCTCTCTACAAGAAGAAGGATAAGCTTGATAAAGACAACTATAGGTCGGTCAATCTACTTCCCATATTATCAAAAATAATGGAAAGGGCCTTATATGATCAAATATATGAATATATGAACTCAAGGTTTCATAAGTACTTATCAGGATTTCGTAGTTGTCAAGACATACTTGTCAGAATGACTGAAGATATCAGACAACATATTGATCAGGGAAACACTTTAGGTTTAATTGCAATTGACCTATCAAAGGCTTTCGACTGCATGCCTCATGGTTTATTGATTGCCAAATTATCAACCTATGGGTTTGACATGGACTCCTGTCAACTTATGCAGTCTTACATAATGCAGAGACAACAAAGAGTTAAGATAGGTGAGACATTCTCAGACTGGATTCACAACATCAAAGGGGTCCCCCAGGGATCAATATTAGGTCCTCTTTTGTTCAATATATTCATCAATGATTTCTTATTTTTCAAATTTAATAGCAAAATATACAATTATGCAGATGATAATACACTCCTCAGTATTGGGAACGATCTGTCAGATCAGGAAAGATTACAAAATGATTGTATAACTGCCATGAACTGGTTTGAATATAATAACATGAAAGCAAATGCCAATAAATTTCAATTAATGTTTCTAAGTAGGAATAATGTATTAGACAACTGCTCAATTATGATAGAGGGCACTGAAATCAAAGCGTCTGATAGCATTAACATTCTAGGGGTTGAATTGGATCAGCATTTGAAATTGAATAATTATGCAAATTGATGAGATATGTAATCAAACGGGAAAGCAGATAAATGCCCTCAAAAGAATCAGGCATAATTTAGACAAAGATGCTAAAAACACAATTTATAATAGTTACATAAGCAGTAATTTCAATTATTGCTCAATTGTTTGGATGTTTGCAAACAAAACACAATTAGAGAAATTGGAAAATACCAATAAAAGGGCGCTTAGATTTGCCACAGATAAGGGTTACCTAAGTTATGAAGAGCTTTGCAAACAGGAAAAGCAACTCAGTGTGTTTAAACGGTGTGTAAAGAATGCGGCTATACTGCTTTATAAAGTCAGGAAGGACATTGCACCAAAATATCTGAATGAGTTATTTGAGACTCAGAACTCACAATATGAAATGAGGGACAATGACAGACTTTCACTTCCATCTTTTAACACTGTGAAGTATGGGAAGAATAGTTTTATGTACTGGGGTGCGAAACTCTGGAATAATATTCCTGTTGAAATTAAAAGAAGTATTTCACTTAATACTCTCAAAACAGCGATTACACAATGGCTATTGACATGTGACATGGACCACATTATGTAATTTGACTAACCTCGATGTCTTGTTTGTTTCAGAGTCAAATACGAACTGACAGACAGTCAAAAAATACAAATGAAGAGTGGACATATAAAATGACATGGACATTACATAACTGACTTTAACTTGGACATTGCATGGACATTTTGAACCGCTTAAATAGACATTCTATTCCTATTTTTTAATTATTATTATTTTCTTTTTTTTGTATTTTTGATTTCATATTTATTATTTCTTTTATTTTGTGAAAGGGTCGTACAGAAGTGATAACACTTAAGATTACTTTATATTTTATATTGTATTCGGATTGAAAACGACTGTAAATAAATGATGCACATACATACATATAGCCATAATTTACATATTGAATCCTGTTATTTAAATAGCTTGTTAGTAAATTATGGCGATATCTCTTCTAATAATTCAATAATAATAATAATAATATATAATAACAATAGCGGACACCCCCAGTGGGAGCCCTCATGTAAAACGTACGAGATCATAAGCTATCAAGTTAAAACCGACCACAAAACGTATGCAAAAACCTCGCTTTCAATTTAGAAAAAGGTAAAATTTTACGGCAACCAGCTAGATATTGATATTGATCAGCCCAGCTCAGACAGAGATTGAAACCCGTTGTAGACGGACAAAATGTCGGTGACATTTCCATTTAAAAATGCTGAATGGTTGTATTGTGGATTCAGATAAACCGAAATCTATGCTTTGACATTATTCAAGACAAAATAATTGACAAAAAGCATGATCTCACGCAGAAAACGTACAAAAAAAATGCAAATTTGCTTTTTTTCAATGAAATAAACAAGCCTGCCACAATTGTAAGTGGCAAAAAATTAAATTAATAAATACACGTAATAAAACTTTTTTTGAGTAAAATTCAACTGTGAAAACATAAATCCGCTATCTTTTACATTTATTGCATAAATCCATCTCTATGGCAAAAAACCAAGGATTTGGGACGGGATTTGAGCAATCAGAGGTATATATTTTCACAAATAATGCATTTATAAGTTATTCGTTTCGATAGCCTGTTAAAACAACAGATTTGTACATTGAGGAGTTGGCCCTGACTCTTCCCGGGGGGGGGGGGGGGGATCCCACTTAGTCATTTCATGGGCCTGTGGCCTGTAATATGACAAGAAAACTACGTTTAGACATTATTAAGGCTGGTACCCAATAACCCCCCCCCCCCCCCCCCCTCTTGCTGCAGTAAGAAAGAATCGATGCAAACATTATCGCTTTTTAATCAGGATTTCTCCATATCGATAGCTTTTTTTTAAATTTTATTTTTTACAGCTATTAGTTCATATGTTTCATTTATATTCAATAACACATATTACATATATAATCAACCTGAGGAATATTAAAAGAAAAATGTATCATTGTTTCCTCAAAAATATATATACAACAAGGATGAGAGTACAGCTGTGTAATCGTTATTTTAGGTTTGCCAAATGAAAAGAAATAGCCTCTGTACCTTGAAAAGAAATAACCTCGGCACCTTGAAAAGAAATAGCCTCTGCATCTTTAAAAGAAATAGCCTCTGCACCTTGAAAAGAAATAGCCTCTGTACCTTGAAAAGAAATAACATCTGCACCTTGAAAAGAAATAGCCTCTGCATCTTGAAAAGAAATAGCCTCTGCACCCAGAAATAAATAGCCTCTGCACCTTGAAAAGAAATAACCTCTGCACCTTAAAACGAAATAGCCTCTGCACCTTGAAAAGAAATAGCCTTTGCACCTAGAAAGAAATAGCCTCTACACCTTCAAAAGAAATAACCTCTGCACCTTGAAAAGAAATAGCCTCTGCGCCTTGAAAAGAAATAGCCTCTGCACCATGAAAAGAAATAGCCTCTGCACCTTGAAAAGAAATAGCCTCTGCACCATGAAAAGAAATAGCCTCTGCACCATGAAAAGAAATAGCCTCTGCACCTTGAAAAGAAATAGCCTCTGCACCTTGAAAATAAATAGCCTCTGCACTATGAAAAGAAATAGCCTCTGCACCTTGAAAAGAAATAACCTCTGCACCTTAAAAAGAAATAGCCTCTGCACAATGAAAAGAAATAGCCTCTGCACCTTGAAAAGAAATAGCCTCTGCACCATGAAAAGAAATAGCCTCTGCACCTTGAAAAGAAATAACCTCTGCACCTTGAAAAGAAATAACCTCTGCACCTTGAAAAGAAATAACCTCTGCACCATGAAAAGAAATAGCCTCTGCACCTTGAAAAGAAATAGCCTCTGCACCATGAAAAGAAATAACCTCTGCCCCATTTAATTATGGTAAAAATAATTCATACTCACATGTCACTATAAATTGTGAAGGACAAGTCGAAAATGGATTCTATTGCCATCCATTTTAGGGGGAGTTTCCCGCCTTTTTTGGTGACGTAAACTTTGTTGTCATAAATATAACGAGACAAGCCGAAGTCGCCGATCTTGAGTGACTTATTATCGCCCACCAGGACGTTTCTGGCTGCTAAATCTCTGTGCACAAATCCTTTCTGTGATAGAAACTCCTGAAAAAAAGAAGAAGAATATATACAAAATATAAAATTCAAATTCAAAACAACTGTTTTTCCAGGTTTTGATCAAATTAAAATGCAGATGAAAAGGGAGTTGTCATTGAAATGACACATCACGATATCAAATTCATTTTCAGAAAGTTCAGCTTCAATTTCGTTCATGCTGTCACGGATACGACCTATGATTGACCACGTGTATGAAAATATTTTTTTACTCTTGCTGATCCTTGGCCATACGTGATTCTCTCGCCGAGCGTTTCAAGTTACTCTTGCTAATCCATACAACGCTTGTGGTAGCGCTAAATCATCCGTAATCATACGTACAGGGGGAAAAATTTCTTAACATTTTTTGCAGATTTTTTTCGAGTAAATTGTTTAAATATTAGTTACGTAACTCGCTCGGGAGTCAGTTAGCGAGCATTCTACGTACATTCTACGTACATTCTATGTACATTCTACGTACATTCTACGTATGTTCTACGTATGTTCTACGTACATTCTATGTACGTTCTACCATCCTTGGCCATACATAGCCATACGTAGCCACTGTCCATCCGTATGTATTCGCCACCAACTCCCATTCACCGGTAGAAGGCTCGTAAAAAACATTCGGCGGACGTCCGTCACCCGCCCGTCCTTGCTCATCCTTGCCCATCCTTCAACCACTCGCACGGACAATCTACGTGCGATCTACGGGCGATCTAAGAGCGATCTACAAGTGTCTTACGTATGCGTTTGATGGATGTCCGCCGAGAGATCTATGATTGCCCCACGTACCCTCCGGGAAAGATTTTATACGTGATTAACAGAACCAGGACTGAGCACGTATAGCCCATTTTTAACCCTCAGCGAACAAAGTTTCGAAAAAGTTTTTTTTAATATCATCAATGTCCGTCTAACGGGCAGATGGGTGGGTGGGCATAACACTGTCGTTTCTGGAGCAGAACTCTAACACTAATGCACTTACCCAACAAAATTTTGTATAGTAATACTCTATATGGCCTAGTCGCGCCTTTTGACAGTATCATTGACATATGTTTTACAAAATTTGAAAAAACGGGCGGGCGGGCATAACTTTTTTGTTTCCAGAGCAGAACTCTTGACACTACTGCACCTACCTGCTTCAAACTTTGTCATAATATGTCTAAAATGGCATAGTGGTGCCTTTTGGGGGTCTCATGGCCATAAATACTATAGAATTTTCAAAATTAGGGCAAAATTCCAACTTTTTCAAACCTTCATACAAAATACACTATTTACCCTACATGAATGAAATTGTATCAATAAAATATCTAAATTATAGTTTTTCACGTTTCAAACTTCATTTTGATATTCATTTCATGCTGAATACATAATAATAGAAAATCTGAAAATATTTGTTAAATTGTGTTTCCAGAGCAGAAATCTGTCAATAATGCACTTACCCTAAAAATTTTTTATATGTTATTACTCTATATAGCTTAGTTGTGCACATCGACATATCTCAGCTGTGTTTTAAAATATTTAGAGAAAAATGACAAAAAAGAAAAAAAAAAACATTTATGTTTCCAGAGCAGGACTTACACACCACTACAACTATGTTCATACAAAACCTAATAAGAATATGTCTAAAATAGTGTAGAGATACATTTTTGGGTTTCATGACCATTAATGACAGATAATTTTATATAATAAGGAAAATATGAAAATTTGGTACTCATTCAAACCCTCATATTAATAGCTCTATGATCATTACATAAGTAGCTCTTGCCTATGATATATCTAGATTATAGTACTTTCACTTTTAAGCTTCTTGACATTTGTTTCATCCTTCTTTTTTTTTATAATAATAATGGAAAATCTGGAAAAAATGCTAAAAATGGTGAAGCTTCCTTCATATTCCTTAACATCCCATACTTAGCAACGACAGCCATAAATGTTGTACAATTCCTGGCATACACTTATTAAATATTTGATCATAGTATTGCCATACTCAACTCATTCAACAGTGTTTGTTTATAATTAGCAATTTTCATAATAATTAGTTACATAATGATATATATTACTTTCACTTGACTATTATTGTTTTCTTCACACCTGTAAGGTTTGGTTATAAATGAAATACTAATTTTAATGCCATAGATTTAATACAAATCAGCAACCCAACAATTCAGTAACTGTTGAAGGGAATATGGCAATTCATAATATATAGTTCTCTCACTTGCCAGCTAAATGTAAACAGCAAGCAAAATATATTTGACTTATAAAGGCATTAAAATGGGTGTGTTGAGTATCAATCCATACAAAATAAACCTTTAAGATTTGTATTTATTTGTATTAGACTTTATTTATTTAAATACAAGTAAATACAAACCTTAAAGGTTCATTTGTATGAAATTATACCCAAAATCTTTATGTGGCATAAAATTGTTGCTGAATTTCATATATTCCTTAGGATCATTGCCATAGCCCATATATGATAATGATAATCTTAGTTTTAGATAGTTAAGGGATCATGCTATTGTGTTAAAAATTCTAGCAAACTGAATACTTTTTATTGGCATAAAATCTTTGAAATTTGTAACAGAACAATTAAATGTCAAGAAAAGGATAGAAAATACTTTTTATGCTCACTTGGCTTTACTCTGAACAGAATGGATTGCTGTTAATAAGTAAGATATTTGTAAGACATTATAACCAATGGGAACACTGCATTATTTCAGACATCTTGGACTTAAATTAGCATTGCGTAACAGGCTATGTAGGCCAAGTGGCAATAGTTTTGGTTCATCGCACACACTATATAAACAATCAAGAAATATTATTTTTCCGATATTTTGTAAATGTCAGTGTGGCTATCATGCCATATAGAGTATTACTGTATAGGGTAAGTGCATTAGTGTAAGAGTTCAGCTCTAGATACAAAAATGTGTGTTTGAGTTCTGTTCTGGAAATGAAAGTGTAAGGGCCACCCTCCTGCCTGTCCGACAAACACTTAACAATTTTAAAGATGGGATTTGCTGAGGGTTTAGCTGCAGCACAGCCTATGTTTTATATACGTAGTCACTCGCAGGTCTTAAACGTGACGGTGTGAATGCCCTGTGTACCTGATTTTGTGAGGACCTAATACGTGAAAACTCGCTACTACACTTCAATATTATTCGTTTTTGTATTGATGTGCCTTGGCAATCACGTTATTAGGCCAATCACGTTATTACAGTTATTTTCATAAAATACAGTTGACTCTAGACAGCTGTATACAACCTATTCCGGGCTGTACCTATAACTGGCTAAAGCCAGCCACTTCTGTCTACTCCTAGGTTATTGTCAGTTTACTGAAAAATATAAACCTTGGCAAATGTAAGCAATTTATCTAATATATCATAAATATGTACTATTAGATCCAGCTTTGAGTAGTCAGCTATTGCCAGACAGTTCCGTTTAGTGGCAGGTAGCATTGTATAGCAGAAGTTGTGTCTAGGTTCAATTTGACAGTCGGTTTTTAATGACACTAACTAAAAAAAAAAGAAAAAAAGAAGAAGAAAGAAATCTAGAACAAAGTGAGATATTTAGAGCATTCATAAATGAGGGCCCTAAAAGTCTGGTAATTCTACGGCTTTCTGCAAGGTGATTGTGTCAACAGCAACCGTTGCTAACCTCGGGCACGTTTGGCTTTACTGATGTGATAAACAGATTTTGTTGACCGGACAGATCCTAAATTGAAGACACATTAGTGATAGTTTTGAATGAATGAATTTACTGACATGTTGAGGTCACAATAGACCTATATGTATAAAAAAATAAAATAAATAAATAAATTAAAATTCTAGGTTCTATTAATTTGTAACGCAACATCAACCGAAATCAGTTTATTAAATTCAAAGAAGAAACAAACATTAAAAATATTATGCAACATCAATCAATATCATTGAGTCCTATAATCACATTATTGATATAAGAATAATACATGTTTATACAATGTTTTAATAGATGGGCATATGTCTTAGAAGTCGACGGATTAATTGTTGCTAGTTTCACTCGTATCCCAGCGGGTTGTTCAGGGGTGCGAGGAGTAACCCGGCGGGTACCAGGAGTGACTCGGCGGGTAACTCGGCGGGTAACTCGGCTGTATTGTAGTATAATTCATACTGACTCCATAGGTGTTTTCGGATCGAAAATAAACCAAATATTAAGCGAGATATTCTATATTATATAATAAGCATATAAATCTATCTATCTCTCTAAACTATCTACATATCTACATATCTACATATCTACATATCTACATATCTATCTATCTATCTATCTAACTATCTACATTAAAGAACAGCGATTAATTTTGGAGACGTTTTTGACAATAATATTCTTGTTTTTGCCCAGTATACCTTATTAATTTTCCTCACCTTATCTATATGACCAAAGGGTGCAGGACTGATGCTTTTCTCTTTGGCATTTTCAAAGTGTACAGTCAAATAGATTTGACTATCATATATACAATGTTTGGATGAGCTTTATTGCAATTCATTTCTACTCATTCTGCCAACTGGCCAATGGGAAAGACTTTTCCTTGGGTTTTGTAAAAGTCAATTAACCTATATATGTAATAGCAATCTGCCGTGACCATTGTGTCAATTGCTATTAGCATTTTGAATGATACAAAGAATGGCGTAAATCATGCTTTTTCATCATTGATCACAAGCATTTATTGACATTCTGAATTTCAACTGATTCCTGTTTATTATGCATATTAAAGAGGGAGATTGTCTATATTTTGTTTTGATCATGGATGGAACATGCAATATCAATTTTAATTCCAGTTGGATTATTTTCAGAAACAACAACAAGAACGAAATATTAATAATTTATATAAAATGAAATAAATATCTAAAATGATTACTCTAACTAGAGTATATCTATCTATAGATAGTTTCTATCATTGTTTTATTTTCATTTTATTGATTAAGATTCAATGAATTATTGATAGTAACGTATTATTAGGTGAAGATCTTATAACTATCTGTCTATCTACATATCTACATATCTATACTCTATGAGGTATTACTAACTTTATTAACAAGAATATTCTTCTTTGTGCCTAGTATACTCAATTAATTTTCCCCACTCTAACTATTATATAAATTCTACACATTTCCCTGAATAATTCAGTCTTTATTTGACGAAAATCGGATATGTAGATAGACAGATAGTTTAGAGAGACAGATAGATTTATATGCTTATTATATAATATAGAATATCTAGCTTAATATTTGGTCCATATAAGTACATAAAAGATAGCAAATAAAATCACAGATCAAATCACAAATTCTAATTACAATATCAATATTAGATTTAAATTTTACAAAAATATACACAAACACTGATCAAAATGTCACAATAAGATTCAAATTAACACAAAAAGATAAGAATGTTCACATGTATAAAAAAAATACCAATATAAAAATATAATCATTGCCTGGTAATTACAATAAAATACATTGTTTTTAATTAATGAAAGCAATTACATCTTTTTGGATTTGTGAATGACAATCAAGACAATGTCATATTACTGTGTCATCTTTGAACAAACCATGAAATGACAGGTCAAAGAACCCCAATCTAGGCAATTAGGCAATTGACACATGTATTGATCATTTGCTGTATTATCTGTATCATTCAAAATGCTAATAGCAATTGACATAATGGTCATGGCAGTTGGCAGAAAGAGTAGAAATGAATTGCAATAAAGCTAATCCAAACATTGTATATAAGATGGTCAAAACAATTTGACAGTACACTTTAAAAATGCCAAAGAGAAAAGCATCAGTCCAGCACCCTTTGTACATCTTGCATCATGGCAGTATATAATAGATAAGGTGAGGAAAATTAATCAGGTATACTGGGCAAAAATGTAGATATTTAGTTTAGAGAGACAGATAGATTTATTTGCTTATTATAAAATATAGAATATCTCGCTTAATATTTGGTCTATTTTCGATCCGAAAGCATGTATGGATTCAGTATGAACTAATATTAAGGGAGCAGCAGCTTTTTAAAGAAGCGCTCAGCTCTGCCTGCATTGATACAGTCCGGGCGCGGACTCTTCAGGGAGCACCACTGTTTGCCGCCTACCTGCCTTCTCAGACGTATATCTCGCTTAATATGTATGGAAAACATGTATGCAATCAGTATGAAATATACTACAATTCAGTCTTTATTTGACGAGAATCGGACTAATATTAGAGGAGCAGCAGCCTTTTAAAGTATATACAACCCCCCCTCCCTGCCTACGCTGACGCTGGTAGCAAAAAGCTGGCGGGTTACCCGTGGAAGCCACCGGGTTACCCGTGGAAGCGGCCGGGTTACCCGTAGAACCCCTAAACAAGCCGCCGGCTTTACTACGGGTGAAATTAGGGAAGGATAATTCGCCGGGTTCTAAGGGTCACCCGCGGGCTTCGAGGGGTCACCCGCGGGCTTTTACGGGTCACCCGCTGGCTTCTACGGGTCACCCGCCGGCTCCACGGGTATTTTTCATTTTTTGAACACCCGGGAGATTTCCACGGTTGTGCCATGCAAGCTTGGCACAACCAGCTACCGGGCCCGAAACTCCCGGCTTGGCCATGGGTCCCACGGGTGCTTGGCGAGTATCACCGGGTATCCACGGGTAGCCGTTTTGTAGCCTTATTATTGCATAATACTACGGGTTCACTACGGCTAAATCGGCTAGTGTGACTGGGGCTTAAGTGGTTAAAATGTGATGTAATTTGTGATTACATACAGATTTTCCCCAAATGTTATAGCC